>BCKH01000003.1:1486098-1664695 GCA_001600555.1 Albophoma yamanashiensis
CACATCGAGGGCACGCTGCAGCCCGCGCTGCGCTGGAAGCTCGCACAGCGCAACGGCGTGCCCCTCAAATTCAAGGACCAGACGTACCGCACCTACGAGGAGCTGCTCGAGTCGTACCGCGTCACGTACAACCACCGCCCGGAGCTCGGCGGCCGCAAGGACGTCCCGACCTTCCTCGAGGCCTACTTCGCCGGCTGCGAGGTGCTACTGCGCGAGGACGACTTCTACGACCTGGCCATGGCCTACCTCGAGCGCTGCCGCGACATGAACGTGCGCTACGTCGAGCCCTTCTTCGACATCCAGGCCCACACCCGCCGCGGCGTCGCCGCCGAGCACGTTCTCAACGGCTACCTGCGCGCGCAGGGCGACGGCGCCGCCCGCTACGGCGTGCGCTCCAACTGGATCTTCTGCTTCCTGCGCGACGAGCCCGTCGAGGACGGCGAGGCCGCCTACCAGACGGCGCTCCCCTGGGCGCGCCGCCGCGACGGCAGCGGCAAGGGCCTCTTCCACGCCGTCGGCCTCGCGAGCAACGCCTTCGAGCGGCCGCCGCTGCTCTTCCAAACGGCCTTCGCGCGCGCCAGGGCCGACGGCCTGCACACGACGACGCACTGCGACTTCGGGCAGAAGGACACGCACGAGCACATCCGCCAGGCCATCTTCGACGTGGCCGTCGAGCGCATCGACCACGGCCTCGACGTCCTGGACCGCCCGGAGCTCGTCGCCGGCCTCAAGGAGCGCCGCGTCGGCCTGACGCTGTGCCCGCACGCGTACCATCGTCGCACCGCGACCGACGTGCTCTTCCCGAAGCTGCGCGCTCTGCTCGACCAGGGCGTCACCTTTTGCATCAACTCGGACGACCCCGTGTATATGCACGACGTGTGGATTGACGGCAATATGGAGAAGGCAGCGTATTACGCCAACTTGTCCAAGTCGGAGATGGTGCAGCTGGCGAGGAACGCCGTGGACATGTGTTGGGCCGACGAGGGTGTCAAGAGGGAGATTTACGCCGAGCTGGATGCGGTTGACGTGAGTTGATGACGGCAGGGGCGTGCCTGGATGTTGCGCAAGTATCAGTGGCATCGTCCATGGTTAGGAAGGATTCGATTATAGACAGTTCATGGTTGATAGAAACTTGATCCGTAGTCACAAGCATCAACTTCATGAGCCTTGCTTGGGCAAGTGTTGAGCACGCGTTCATACCTTCCTTACCTTAGGCAGCAAACCGTGCCAGCCGAGCAGCAAGACCCCCTTAATTAGAGTAGGGTACCTCGGTTTGTCAGTCGGGAGGCCTTGTGTTCCCGGTCCAAGATATCTTTGCCGCCAGAATGCCCTGTCGCAGCCCTCATACCCGCACCTATGTGGCTTTTCTCCCGTGTGGACACGCTCGTGCGCTTTCAAAGTGGCCAACTGCACGAAGGCCTTGTCGCAACCCTCATGCCAGCACTTGTATGGCCTTTCTCCCGTGTGAGTACGCTCGTGGTTTTTTTTTAGTTCGGCCAAGTGTGTGAATGGCATGTCGCAACCCTCATACCCGCACTTGTGTGGCCTTTCTCCCACGCGAGTACGCTCGTAGGCTTTTGCCCGACCGTTTGAATGCCATATTGCAACCCTCATACTCGCACTTATATGGCCTGTCCCCGGTGTGAACGCGCCGGTCTGCCAATCCACATGACGTTTTAAACGCCTTACCGCAGCCCTCATACCCGCACTTGTAGGGCTGTTCTTTAGCGTGAATGATTTTGTGCGTTTCCAAATAATAAATTGACTTGAAGGATATGCCGCACTCGTCGCAGGTAAGTCGGGAGGCCCAGTGTTCCTCGCCCAAGATATCTTGGGCGGGATCTGATTCCGCGCCGACGCTGGGGCATTGATCCAGCATGGTTGTTGAATTGGGCACTGCACTCGTCGCAGATGAAGGGGCCATCGCAACGTGAGCTATTCCCAGGGACCCAAGCTTCAATCGGGAGGAGCTCGACGTTAAACTCTAGTGTCGGCGGTTGAGGCCCGATAAATTGATCGGCCTGGCAGCCAAAGATGTCGTTGCCTATAGCGGGATCAAGACGCCAGGATGGATGGTGGAGTGGAATGCTGCAGACTGTGGACCATATAGAATCCCATGAATCCGTCGGGAATTTCCACTTTGCTACATGTAGATTTGTCGCCACGGTGTCGATAGTTACCGTGCAACGGCTCAAGTCGATGTCGGTAACTGGGTTAATGGTCGACCTTCTCCTTCGACGATGCCGAATAACATGGCAATGCTATGATCTGGGCCTTTACACAGGGACGCCTTGAGTTCGTTGCCGATCCATGGAACAATCGGCAGGCCCCATCGATCGAGGATAGAGAATTCGATATCATCCCGGACGATTTTCTATGGGGGCGCCGGGCTTCTTCTCCCCAAAATCTCGTTTAATGCCCTGGATCTTGCTGCTATAGTGGGCTACCATCCAGCAAACCAACCATGTCCTTCTCACCAAGACCGGCTTACTCGGCATACCGGTTGCAATAGCGGCGCATCATATAGAGCATGCCATTTGCAACAGAAAACACGGCGCCCCAATCCCACCCCATTGCCTCAGCTTGGGGCCTTGAGAGGACGTGGTACGGGAAGAAGACGGGACCTTGGCCTCTTTTGGCGACGGCTTGGTCAGTTAGTACTCAAACTCCTATTACGAAAGGCCGTAACGTATCCCAATGTCCAGAAGGGTTGAGTAAAGAGACTCCCAACGCTGTCTCTGATGGGATGCGGTCGACTCACTACCGAGAAAATACTTAACTGCCGTCGGGCGGAAAGTGCCGTATCGACCACCTCGTTCCTAGTCCCGGTTGGATTACTTCGAGATCTCCCTGTTGCTTCTGTGGGTTCCAGTTGTTCCATAACTCGCTTTGCTTCTCGTGTGTCCCCGCGCCGTTGAATCAATGGGCCATGATGGCTATGTTGCACAATGCATTAAAGCACCAGGCGATACCCGCTTTCCGACTCTCAATATCTGGGTCGTCTCTCGTCCGAAGACACACCGCCAATATAGGGAGCATAGTCGCAGGGTTCTGCTTCTTCAGCCTATTAATAGCTATCATAACAAAACAGATATTTGGTGCAGCGTAGTAGGCGATCCTACCGTTAGACCAGACGAAAGGGTATGCGGCCTCGAGAGATACGGATCTTAGGCTCGTGCCGTATAATATCTCAAGTCCTATATAGTCGCAATAGCGCTGAACCAGGCCGTTGTCGCGATTAATTAATATGCCCTCCAGCTCGGCGAAGAGCACGTCTTTCAAGACCAGCAGCGTCGTAGAATCAGTGTTCTGGATTCTGCTGTCTACTCTGTTAAAAACATCTTTCAGCGCCGTTCTAATCTTCGCGTTCGCTCAAGATTGGGGCGTAGAGCGAATATCGCATGCTTTTCGGGGTTGCGGCCCGACACGTAGCAGCCCGTCGTCTTCGGTGAAACCTGGGTCGTTTTTGAGCTTTCGCTTTGGCTTGACTTTTACGACTGGGGACGTATCGTCGCCTTCTTCGAGGCCCAAGAGGTCAAGGAGCAACTCGTTTGAGTCGTCAATATCGGAGTCAACCCGGTCCTCGTCAGGGTCATGACCCTCATCCTCGTCGATGTTGCCGTCTGAATCGACGTCGGAGAGGTTGAGGGGGGCAGGCATGGGCGGTACCGGAAGCGCCGCGATGCGAGACGATGGGCGCCGAGTGGAGACGGCGGC
Source organism: Albophoma yamanashiensis (assembly GCA_001600555.1). Classification (NCBI taxonomy): domain Eukaryota; kingdom Fungi; phylum Ascomycota; class Sordariomycetes; order Hypocreales; family Ophiocordycipitaceae; genus Albophoma; species Albophoma yamanashiensis. The sequence continues at coordinate 1,489,816 of BCKH01000003.1, forward strand.
GCGGCGTGCCTTACGGGGTCTTGCCATGGGGCTCGGCTCGTCATCGTCGTTATCTCGCGGAGCGTCAGGGACCGTGGTAGTAGCGGTGGTATTGCCTGCGCGGACGGCGTTAATGATGCTCGATAGGAAAAAACGGGAAGGGAGACTCACGCTTCGCTTGCAAGACGGTCGGGACACGGGGTCAGCGGGTTGCTGGACGGCAGGCAGTTGGGCTCGACTGCGTGTTACACGTCGGCCGGTTGCTTATTAGGACGGGTCATTTATTGAACCAACGGGGAAACAGGGCAATTTACTCTGAGGCGTGACGTATGCCTGAGAGGCGGCGGGGGCTTGAACAGAGAGCGGCCGCCTCGACGATGATCACTCTGGGGAGGAGTTGCGATCGTATGAATTCGATGTCCTTGCGTAGACTCTGAAAATCGGTCGACGGGAAGGCGAGGTTCACGGCCTTCTAGACGCGAGGGGTGATCTCGGTACAGTTGCTACGAGGAACGGTGTTAGCCTAGACTCGAGGGAATATAGGCGTGGGAGCTACGTATGTCTTCAACATGTATGCGAACAGTTGTTTCTACGCATAAAGGGCGCCGAGTAACTTGTTATCTATGGGGTTTCCGAGATTACGGATCGTCTCGGTATCACTCTAGGGGTCGATAGATTCGCACTTGACTCTGTCACGTCTAGCGTTATGCTCTTGGATGCTCTAGTGGTGATCTTTAATAGTTTAGACAAATTCGAGTATCTTTTTGTCTACTACGTGGACGCCTTGGCGACTGAGGGGTTCGATAACTATAGGGGCGAGGAATATTAGTCGACGGCAGCGAAAGATCGCGGCAGCGAGGGAGATGCTTACCCTGGGCTGGGACATCCTGCTGGACATGGTCCAGCGGCTTCTTGTCGTTGCTGGACGCCGCGGCTCGACGCCGCTGGAGCCGAAGAGAGGTTCGTCGCGTGGTTTTGGGATCCATGGTTGAGCCGACCGATGACCTGGGCGGGAGATGGAATTCTGGGACTCAACCGAGTGCCCCTTTCCGAAGCCCAACTTCGTGGATTCACCCACAGCAAACCCGACGCCTCGGGGTCGTCTCAGACCCCTCGCGACGCGCACGAAGCAACGAAGGAAGCCGGACTCCTAAGAGATCCGGTTATAGGGCCTGAGATCCGTCTTCGACGTCAAGAATGCTGCAAGCTCCTCCACTCGGAAGAACGACGGCGGGAACACAACGGCGCTGTCGAAATCGAGAGTCGACGGGAGCATGTAACGGTCGGCGTTGAGGGGGATAGAGGGCGCGATGCTCGAACAAACGTCAATGATGTGATGATCTTGCTACGAGACGAACATATCTGGGAATCTGGCAATATTAATGTACTGAGGGCTGGTAGGGCGCCCTGACCTTTCTGCCAACATAAACCTACGGTTTATCCCTTGGGAACCCAAACCGTTATGTACAGGGCTACGTAGTGCAATGAGAGAATTCGTAGCCCTAAACTCCTAACAATACAGATTGCTACGTTATTTATTACGCCTCGTAAAAGATGAAGTAAACTTGTCAGTGCCTTATCGTAGGCACATGTTCTTTTATTCAGTTTATCTATGACCAGATGCTCCCTCACGTTTCTGGGGTCTCAAGTCCTTGTAACGTCTGGAGTGACGGTCTCTGCGTTCGGCTCGTGGTGTGGTCTTTTGCCCTCAACAAATCACCTTCCACCCACCTGCCCCAAGTATAAAGCTCCCTCTCTCATTCCACAGTCTACTTCTTCCCCCATCACAAAACCCTCGCAGTTTTGTTCAACTTCCGCGGTCCTTTTTCTTCCGTCATCACACACCCCTCGCAGTTTTCTTCAAGTTTTATTCAGTTTTCTTCATCACCAAGTCACCACCATGACATCTCGACGAGATCACAACGCCACGGAATAGTCAGCGTACTCTGTCGGCTCCGAGATTCGGCGTGACGCGAACTTTGCCCTCCAATATCTCAATTCATCAGAGCTTGCCGACATGCCGGACGATGTGGTGCTCCAGAGATCACTCACTATCAAGTCGGTCATTTCATTCGCTCGGCGCTCCCAGTACGCGGCCAGTCGCCCACATCTGCAGAACTTCATCCAGATTGGCCAGGGACTCCAAGGCGCGGTGTTTGAACAGGTGAGTCATAACCATTGAAAGTGTCAGAGCTTGATAGATGTATGCCAAGCTTTAATTTATATAGAGTATCCATATATTCTATCCCAATACCGCTAATTCGGAGACATATAACGCTCCAGCACGAACAGTCCCAGCAATGAGACTAGCTGTGGCTCGTGCAGCTATATCTGTCAAATACAGACTTCTTTTTGGTTGTTGGAAACGGACTCAGAGGCCAGCATTGAGTCGGCACGCCCGATTACACCCTTTATGTCGAAGCACTGCACAGCCATGAACCATACTACCACGAGACTCTCGAGCGCATTGCTGAGGAAAAAGGCATCGTGGAATCGGTGAAGAAACAGGCGCCATGTGTTCCAAATTCGGAAAGAGGCTTCCGTATGGCAGTCAGGAATACATTGCCAACCCAACTACTTACCCTAGGAATGTTTCGCTGGCAAGAGATAGGATGGGATGGTCAGGAATGGTATGACGCCATTTATGACGGCACGTGTTTCAATGTCGTTGGGCTCGAGAGATATATTTCCATGTCAAAGAGTTCGCGACCCACGGAGAAAGACGTGGATTGGGGTCTGGGAGGAAGACAGCACGATTACAAAGCTGGCCACTCGACATTGTGGAGTAGATGAGGTCAGGGACAAGAGCGGCCGACTTTCTTTTCGTAAGGTGCCTTCAGCGCTGAAGATTTTGACATGTTTTGGACAACTGAGTGATTCGGGCAGCTGAGAGTACATAGAAGACCATTCATAGCAGCCCTGGAGTACCCACATCCCGTTTTGACTAACGTGAATGTGTTTCTACCCCTGGCGAGGACTCCAAACGGGTGAAGGCAGACTCCATGCCAATCGCATTTCATAATAGGTACCTACGTAGAATTGAACGTTGCAGTGCCCACCGGTAGGTGCTGAGTGTTGGCCCTACTACACCTGGTGCCTGTCCCATAGCACCCGGACTGCGGTTCACAAACTTGACAATAATCGTAAGAAGTGGTCAAAGGATCAGGTTGCGCCGCTAGTGTTATGCACTCTTGTAATTACTGCTCCGTACGTACGCTAGCGTTCATGTAGTCCGCCCAACGACGGAGACAAGACGCAGTTGCGTTTTGGCCCACAAAAATGGCAACGCCGAAGGTTTCGGACTAACCGATGTTCCGGGAACGCATCAGAAACTTGAAGTGTCGCCTCGCTCGGTCGTTTGCCCGCGTCTCCTCCACTGCACATCAACCGCACCGACGACGTCCAGAGTGCCTCCGCATTCCCACCTAACTCCCGCCACCGCCCTGCGCATCATCCTCCCGTGTGAATAGGATCGGCAAGATGGCTTGGCGAAACCAGGGCATCACGGGCTCGAACAACATCCCCCTGGGCAAGCGTCGCTTCGGCAGCGAGCCCGAGGAGGATGGCATCGACCGCGTGGCCGAGCTCAAGCGTGGCCGCGACCCCGAACCGCGCAGCGCCAACGACGGCCCTCGCCAGCGGAAGAAGCGTAACCGTTGGGGCGATGCTTCGGAGAACAAGGCTGCCGGCCTCATGGGCCTGCCCACGGCCATCATGTCCAACATGACCAGCGAGCAGCTTGAGGCGTACACGCTTCATCTCCGCATCGAGGAAATCAGCCAGAAGCTGCGCATTGACGACGTTGTCCCAGCCGACGGCGACAGGTATGTCTGCGACGACGCTTCCCCGTCTCCCAGCCTCGGTCAAAGTGCGTCGTGCTGACACAGACTTCCCTAAGATCGCCCTCGCCAGCACCGCAGTACGACAACCACGGCCGGCGCATCAACACGCGCGAGTATCGATACCGCAAGCGCCTCGAGGACGAGCGTCACAAGCTCATCGAAAAAGCCATGAAGACTATTCCGAACTACCACCCGCCGCAGGACTACCGACGGCCGACCAAGACCCAGGAGAAGGTCTACGTGCCTGTTAACGACTACCCGGAGATTAACTTCAGTATGATTGCTAACCCTCTCCCCCCGAACAAACTTACCTCTCCTTTCATCTTTCCGTTCACTGTTCTCGCAATACCTACCCCGCGCTCATGCATCATTTCTGTTCTTGCCCAATCCGCCTGGTTCCCTTTCTTGTCTCTGCTCTTCGCGTACGGCCAGGTTCGCCTCCTTCGCCGCCTCACCGCGGAGGCCGATTCTCCTGATGCGTTGTCGAGCGTTGACGCCCCCATCCCCTGCTGTTTAACATCTTGACCATGACAGTTTTCCAGATACTAACACCTAGCTCAAGTCGGTTTACTCATCGGCCCCCGTGGCAATACCTTGAAGAAGATGGAGCAGGACTCTGGAGCCAAGATCGCCATCCGTGGCAAGGGCTCCGTCAAGGAGGGTAAAGGTCGCTCCGACGCTGCTCACTCCAGCAACCAAGAAGAAGACCTCCACTGCCTCATCATGGCCGACACCGAGGAAAAGATCAACAAGGCCAAGCAGCTTATTCATAACGTGATTGAGACGGTAACTCGCAGACGCCCCCCTCCCAAACTCGGCAGACCCAAATGCTCATGTTGGACCCAGGCCGCGTCCATTCCCGAGGGACAGAACGAACTCAAGCGCAACCAGCTAAGAGAGCTCGCTGCGCTCAACGGAACCCTGCGAGACGATGAGAACCAGGCCTGCCAGAACTGCGGTAAGATTGGGCATCGCAAGTATGACTGTCCCGAGCGACAGAACTTCACTGCCAGCATCATCTGCCGCGTCTGCGGCAACGCGGGACACATGGCTCGCGACTGTCCTGACCGCCAGAGAGGCGCCAGCTGGCGCAACGACGGGCGTCCTGGCGCGGCTAGAATCGGAGGAGGCGATGCCGTGGATCGCGAGATGGACGTACGTCGCACCCCCGTGCAAGTTTTGCTGGTTGAAGACGCAATCTGACAATGACACAGCAACTCATGCAAGAGCTCGGCGGAGGGTCGGGCGCTGCCCCGGCCCGGATTGAAGCCGGCCCTGGCGGCGGCATGGAAAACGGAGACGCCAAGCCGTGGCAGCGCGCCCCCACCGGCGGACCTGCGCCCTGGCGCTCGCGTAACCAAGATGCTAACGACGGAGGTTCCGCGGCTCCCTGGGCCCGAGACCGTAACCGTGGGCACGAAGGCCAGTCCGACAGCTACTACGGCCAGGGCTATGGCTCTGCGCCCGGAGCCGCCCCTCCCGGTGCTGCCCCGTGGCACCAGGCGCCTGCCAGCGGAGCTCAGAACGGCTACCCTGGCTATCCTGGATACGGCGGCTATGGCGGCGCGCCGCCCGGCATGGGAGCTCCGCCCGGCATGGGAGCCGCGCCAGGCCCGCCTCCCGGCCTCCCCCCGGCCGGCTTATCTGCGCCTCCGGGCATAGGCGGCGTCAACTCCCTCATCCAGCAGTACTCGGGTGGCGCCCCGCCGCCTCCTCCGCCGTCCGGCGACGCTCCTCCGCCTCCGCCTCCGAGCAACCAGCCGCCGCCACCTCCCCCTCCCGGTGCCTAGTTCAACCCGAGGTGCCGGGTGGGTGCTCACCGCTAACTACTGATGCTTGCTTGACTGGCCGCGACGAGATACTCACGGATGCAGGGCAGGTTGAGGGTCTTTGCGAGCTGGAATTCAACCCGCGCCACGCTACTGCAGGTTTCGCTCGCCGTAATGTTTGTGAAGCAGGCTCTGGCACACCAGATTGAAGTGCAAGCCATGTTTCGTGGAGGCAACGCTCATTTCAAAGGTAACAGGGAAACGGCGTCAACGGACTAATTACACAGGCACTCACTGTACCATAGCTGCTGCTTCGCCGCTGCGTAATTAGGTAGAAGAGAAAACAGGTCTTTGTAACTCTGGGACTGCTGCAGCCGCGCCGATGATTTGTTGTTGATCCTGCAGCTGCGTGATGCGTTCTGGAGTGCGTTTGTTCTGGAGCGCTGCAGCGTTGCGGCTAGGCCCGCTACTGGATCCGAGTGACGTCGAGCCGAACGCCCCCTCAGGTCCACCCCTCGGGGCCCACCCCTCAGCTGTCCACGCAGTTGTCCACCCAGCGGTCCACCCCCAGCTTAGCTGCGAGGTCGTGACCGACTTCAGTCGCGTTACGACACCTTCACCTTCACCTTCACTCCAACCTTTCATCCCCCATCCGTGGGTTTGCTGTTACGCAGCAACATCTCCTAATCCGCCACCTGCGCATCCGCATAGCTTATTGCGCCGTCGGCTCCGACAAAGAGGCGCACAGAATGATCCTGGAGAACCACCTGTTGCTGCGATAGTTCTAGACCTTGGGCGCTACTGTCCCTCGAATTCCTGTGCCGAGGCTTTGCCCCGAGCTCCGAGCTCTTCTTTCGAGCTTGCATCTCCTCTCCTGAGCTTTCGGCTTTCCTTCCCCGCCCTCGCCATCGGCGCCGCAGCGGCACAATGAAGTGCGGCAACCCATTCGCCTTCCGGCCAGGCCCGGTCACCTTCTGGACGACCGTGGTCTACCTGGCCGTCATCATTCCCCTGCTCTACGTCCACGAAACAGTCCCCTCTGCGCCGTCGGACAGCGCACTGCGTCGAGGCCTCAACTTGACCGAGGCGTGGCTCGACCTGCAGACCATCACTCGGACGCATCATCCGTACAACAGCCCTGAGAATGACCGCGTTCGCGAGTTCCTCATCGAACGCTCGAAGCAGATTCTCAGTCGCAACGGGGCGTCCTTCACGACAGAGCTTTCTGGGGGGGTGTCTTGGCAACGCAGGTGCGTGCGACGACCCAGCATGCGCTGCTTGTTACTCTTTCTCGACTGGTCGCGCTAATGAGATGCAGTTCGGGTATTCTCGACGACGATCAAGTGGGCGAAGGCGCTGCTCCCAGATCAGCAACAAAAGCGGCCAGGGCCACTATTTTCGACGACCGCATATCTAACGTGACATATACCTTCAAGGGCGCCTCGGGATTCATCGGCCAATACTTCGAAGGCAGCAACTTCTATGTGTACATCCACGGCCAGGATGATCCAGAAGGTGACTGGTGGCGGTCTGAGGCAGGGCGCAAAGCCTCGCGCCGTACCGGAGGCGTTCTTGTGAACTGTCACTTTGATTCGTATGTTATCGCTGACTCTTTCTTTCTCTTGTGCCTGGGCTGAGCCTCATTTGCAGGGTTTCGACCGGTTATGGAGCCACCGACGACGGCATGTCGTGTGTGTCGATGCTGCAGCTGCTCAGCTACTTCACCTCGGAGGGCCGCCAGCCGAGGAACGGCATCGTTCTGCTATTCAACAACGCTGAGGAGGACGGCCTCTTGGGCGCCCGCGCATTCGGGTATAGCCCCCTCCTCAAGTTTTGCCACACGTTTGTTAATCTCGAGGGGGCTGGGGCCGGTGGCCGTGCCATGCTCTTCCGCACGACGGATCTTCAGGCCGCAGAGGCGTACAAGGCCAGCCCTCACCCATTCGGCTCCGTCGTGGCCGGGAATGCCTTCGAGAGAGGCGTCATCAAGAGCAGCACCGACTATCAAGTATTTGCTAGCGATTTTGGCCAGCGCGGGTTGGACATTGCTTTTTATGAGCCCCGCTCGCGCTATCACACGGAAGAGGACGACTCGCGCCACACCTCCGTTGACAGCGTTTGGCATATGCTCTCGGCGGCATTGGCATCGACAGAGACGCTGTCTGAAACTACCGGCACCGCCTTCAACGGCCCTCGCTCTGACGGAAAGAAGGATCTCGTCCAGAACGGCAGGCCAACGGACGGCGTCTGGTTCGACTGGTTTGGCACCGCTTGGGCCGCGTTCCCGCTTAGAGGACTGTTTGCGTGGTCCTTGACGCTTCTTGTAGTCACGCCTTTGGTGCTCCTCCTGGTGACCTACCTGTTGGTACGAAGCGACAAGTACTATTTCTTTGCACGGGACATCAAGGTGCACTCTGAACCTCACGATGAGCCGGTCGCCTTGGGCGGCTGGAGAGGCGTCTTTCGTTTTCCGCTCGCCCTGGTCTTTGCCGGCGCTTCAACGGTCACCTCGGTCTATCTGCTTGCAAAGATTAATCCGCTCATTGTTTACAGTAGTGGCTACGCAGTGTGAGTCGCCCCCTTCATTCATTGGATGTTGGATGTTCATGTGCTGACACACGCGCAGTTGGGCGATGATGATATCGCTCTTTTACTTCACCTTCTGGCTGATTATGCGCGGCTCGAGCTTCGTCCGACCCAGCGCTCTTCACCGCGGCTTCGTGATGATCTGGCTCTTCCTTATCACGTGGGCCATCCAGGTGTTTGCCGCCGTCGCCGAAGATCGTATGCACGTTGGCGCCCTCTATTTTGCCGCATTCCTCCACACAGCAGTGTTTGTGTCATTGCTCATCTCTTTGCTGGAGCAATTTGCGCTTCCTGGAAAGAACGATTTTGCCCGTCAACTTCACGACGCACACGAGGATAGAGACGTCGCCGTCCGCGAAGGGGAAAATGCCCCAATCGCACAAGGTAGCACAGACGAAGCCAACGCTGAGCATGAAGACGATGATGCAACCAGTCCGACGGAGACAACCCCGCTCAGAGCTGGCGAACAGGGCTATGGTTCCAATCCCCCCACGACGTTTGCCAGCACGTATCGGCGGTCCGTGGCGGCAGAAACGGCGTCGGCACCCCACAGGAGAAGCTACCCTCCTTACGAGTTCGAGCAGGCTTGGTCAGGCCGGCTCCCCAGCTGGACCTGGTTCCTACAGCTCCTTCTCCTCGTGCCGGTCCACGTCATCCTTCTTGGCAGCCTAGGTCTCGTAGCCACGACGTCGATGGCCATGACGGGCGTGGACGGGAGCAGCTTGCTTTCGCCACTGATGGGGGTCGGCGTCGTGAGTATCCTGCTGCTGCTTCCCCTGGCGCCATTTATACACAGGGTCACCCACCACGTTCCCGTGTTCCTCCTTCTCGTCTTCCTGGCAACGCTCATCTACAATCTGACGGCGTTCCCCTTTTCCGTCAATAACCGATTCAAGTTCAAGTTTCAGCAGACTGTCGATCTCGACGACGGGACCAACTTCGTCGCGCTGACGGGTCTGGAGGATTTCATCCGACCCGTCATCGCATCTGTCCCGGCGGCCGCCGGGCAGCAGATTAAGTGCCATGATTCAGACGTGCTAGGTCTCTCGGATTGCCTATACGACGCGTCCTCGCTTCCGCCCAACCCTGCCGACGGCGAGAGGCTCGAAAGCCTGGTTTCGGTGAAGGCCGCCAAGGCGCCCGACGGAAGGTCGGCCAGCCTCAAGATCGACGCCTTGAGCTCTCGAATGTGCTATGTCGACGTCTCGAGGCCCGTTTTTGGCTTTTCCGTTGAAGGCGGTGGCGTGAGAGACGACCGGTTCGGGCCGCTGCCTGCGGATGGCTTCCAGCATCTCCAGATATGGCGGCGGACGTGGGATGGGCAGTGGAACGTGACGCTGGAGTTGGCGGATGGTGGTCACGCAAGAACCGCCGGCGAACAGGCCGACCCGCTCGAGGTGACTGTCAGGTGCGTATGGGACGATGCGAACGAGGCACATAAGATCCCAGCGCTGAATGAGTTGATGATGTACATGCCGAAGTGGGCAATTGTTACGAAGAAGACCATTGGGCTTGTGCAGGTCAAGAAGACATACAAGGTGTCTTCCTGAGTCGGTAGACCTTTCATCGAGCATAGTTAATCACTAATAGGGGACTAATGCCAAGTATTCAATTTGCACGATGAAGGTCGCACATCAGTTACGTGGCGCCGCCCTGTGCTCAGTTCCGCAGTCTCCGAGCTTCCGAAACATGGCATCTGTTTTCTCGCCGGCGCTACCCAGCGCGATTGAATTGATGGTCAACAACTCCTCGTCACTGAGCTCCCATCCAAATTTCTCGGATCACGGCGGAGTGGGCACCGAGAGCAACAGTATGCACGCGGACGGGCATCTTGGCGATTCGTCAATGGCGTTTTCTGGCTGGAGACTGGTACAATTGGAGGAGTTCGGTTCAGTTCTGAGTTGGTCGAGGCCGTCGTCGGTACTGCTCGTGAACAGGCCCCTGACCCCTATGCTCGACCTACAGCAGAAGACGCGGGGGCGTCACTGCCAGTTTGACGAGGACTGCTTCCGCTGTCACTCTGCTGCCTTGCTTGACGTGACATGAACACCTACTCACGCAGCATCCTAGCCGTATAGGAAGAGTTCGAGCCTGCCTGCTATACTATAATACAGAAAACAGCCTTGGTTTTTATAGATGAGGCGACGATAGAATATATGTATGGTTATTGACGACATATATCTTATAACTCCGGACGGAAACAGGTCGGACCCTTGGTCATGCTGGTCAAGAAGCAGTAGGGAGGTCCGGACTTCGTGCCAGGCGTGCCGGAAGACAACGAAGTCCACCCTAGTTACGAGGACAGTTACGAGAACGGCTGTGTGTATGATCACGATGAGGGCCTGAATGGCTGGGTCTTCGTCGAAGCGTCTAACTACCTTGAACATTACGATGTCCTGCGTGGCCTCGGTCGGCAGTTGGGAAGAGGATTTCATGTACATGTATGTATCTTACGTTTAAGAAGGCATATGTCTCGAGATGTCGTCGGCGTTTGGAGGCACGAAGTTGATGGGGGAAAGGGCAAGCTGAATACAGGCAGCGACAAGTAATGTCAAAAGGTGGTGTACTCGGGGCCGATGTTGGTGGGTTTTGGCCAGTAGTACGGCGCAATCGGGCCGCCCCGCCCCGGCCCGAGCATCGCACCACAGATGTCGTGCTCGTACGCTACGAGGACCAACCAAACCTCTCCTCAACCCAGCCCTTTGGACCCGACCCTCGGCAAACGAATGCACCGCCAGCCCGCAAGCGAGATGCAGCTCCCGGCAGACAAGAGCGCTGACGCCGTCTGGCTGCCCTCGGGGCTGCGCGGCGCCCCGCGGCGCGCCCTCGTCTACTTCGTCTGCGGCAACCCGGGCCTCGTCGGCTTCTACGACGACTTCCTCGACGCGCTGCGCGGCATGCTCGACGCGTCCGAGGACGGCGGCGCGCGCACCGCCTACGACCTCTACGGCGGGAACCTGCGCGGCTTTAGCGACGCCGACCACGAGCCGTTCGCGCCCGGCGGCGAGGGCCCGTGGGACCTCGACGCCCAGGTCGAGGCCGTCTACGACGACGTCGCCTCGAGGGCGGCGGCCCTCGGCGGCTGCGGCTCGGCCACCGACTCTGGCTCCGGCTCCGGCTCCGGGTACGACTTCGTCGTCCTGGCGGGCCACTCGGTCGGCGCGTACATCGCCGTCGAGATCTTCCACCGGCACGCGCGCCAGCCGCGCCGCGCGCCGCACCTCGTCCTGCGGCACGGCTTCCTGCTCTTCCCGACCATCGCCTCCATCGCCCTGTCCCCGAGCGGCCGCCGCGCCCAGCTCCTGCGGCGCGTGCCGACGCTCGAGGCCCGCGCCCACACCTACGCGTGGCTGGCGCTGCTGCCGTGGCCGCGCGCCGCGCTGCGCTGGATCATGACCAGCGTAATGGGCTTCTCGCCGCGCGCCGCCGACGTCGCCGCCGGCTGGCTCAAGAGCCGCGACGGCGTGCTGCAGGCGCTGCACATGGCCCTCTCGGAGCTGGACCACATCCGCGAGGACGCCTGGGGCGAGGAGCTCTGGGAGGCGGCGGCGGCGGCCGGCGACGGCGACGACAGCGGCGCGGCGCCCCGGTTCTTCCTGTTCTACGGCAAGGAGGACCACTGGGTGGCCAACCACGTGCGCGACGAGTTCATCCGGCGGCGGGCGGAGCGCGGTGGGCGCACAAGCATCGCCGTGGACGAGGGCGCCATCCCGCACGCCTTCTGCACGACGGAGCGTGAGTTGCCCCCTCAACCCGCGAGCCGTGTCTCATCTGTGTGTTGCGAGCTGACGAAGACGTGCAGACAACAGCTGGCTGGTGGCCAAGAGGGTGCACGGCTGGATTGAGGAGATTGAGCGCGGGAGCAAAGACGTGAGCGTCGTCGAATGAGCGCCCCCTCTCCTCCGCTGCAGCTCCCTTTCTTCCGGGGCGATGGCGGTCGCGTCGTGATGCCGGCGTGGCCGTATCATCGTTCGTTTCCCTGACGCTTGGATCGACGATCGGCCGCCTGCCGGCCACGGTGACGACGCGTGCAAGGGAGGGCGTGCAGTCCGTGCGTGCGAGTACTCGCCAGTGACGGCGACGCCCGACGCCCCCTCGAACGGGCAGTTGGGTATTGCGCCGCGCCCAGGGCTGGTTGTGCGTAGGCGTACCGTCTGCTCGTCCCGTCCGAGGCCAGGTCGGGCTCCGTTCCCCAACATGGTGTCGTGGGATCACCGGCAGCTGCAACGGTCCGTACGGATCCCCGCTCTGTTGTGACTATTTGCGCGCCGGCAATGGCGACGGTCGCTGTACTCCGTACGGAGTACAGAGTACTGTGCACCGGGTCACGCCCTTGGCCGTCCGAAGACTCGTCAGCGTGCTGCCGTGGCTGGCGAAGTCGATGCTTTTGGCCCGTCGGCCAGCCCAGCCGCCGCCAGCCACGCGCTGCGAAGAACACGCGCGAGGGGTGTACAGAGTAGGTAGCTAAAGATTATATGCATACAAAGAAATATTCTCCGTACATCTCGGCTCACAAGACCCCCAAAACAAGGTCGTCCACGCGGGGGCCCGGTCCTCAGAAGCCTACCTACTACTCCAAGGGAAAACGCATCTCATTTCAGCGCACCTGATGCGCATTGTCGGTCGTACCACATCTACCCGCAACGGTGAGCGAGTGAGTGCCGCAACTCGTCTGCTAGCGTGACGGTGGCTCGCGGTGGCGCCAAAGTCGTCGGCTGCCGGCCACCATCTACTAGGTATGTAAGTTGAATCTAACTTACGCTTGGACGTCAAGCTTAGTAGGTATAGGCCACGAGGCGATTTCGGCAACGCACATGTCCGCCCAAATCTGCCAACGGCGAGCAGTCCCTGTCGCCCAGCCGGACGCTCAGATCAACGGCCATCAGCTGTCGGCCGTCCCGACGGAACCGCTCTGTCCGTCCGCTGGCCGGATGGCTGAGAAAGGCAGGCCGTCTGCGCGATCGAGACGACGCAGTCAAAGACAATGGGCTTGACACACCGCTCGAGGGAGCCATGTGTTGCGACTCGAGCGCCTGAGACAAGTTCCACTCCGGTTAAGACAGCACCACGAGAGACAAGGGACGCAGGTTGTTACGCGTTATACTTCAGTCCGAAGACAATTATCATTAGCCAGATAACTGGTTGTATTTTCCTAGTACACTCGCCCTCATGCGAGGGGAATAGTTTCAATCCAATCCACTAATCGAAACACAAAAATGGCGCGCCTCCACGACTCTATATACGGATTTCCTCGCATCGAGATTCCTCCGACCCGTCGCGAGACACCTCCCCTTGGCTTCCGAAGACAACTAGCTACCCGTCACGTCCGAGAGCACGGCGAGCAAGGTTCCCACGGTGAAGCGGCTTACAGAGCCAGGGCACCGATGGCCAGCAGGGCCAGGCCGCCGACGGGGGCGAAGCCAGCGGCGCCGGCAGTGACGGGGGCAGAGGTGGTGGGAGCAGTGCCGTTGGAGGACTTGCTGGCGGAGGGGACCAGGGTGCTGCACTCGGTGGTGGCGGGCTTGGAGGCGGCGCCGGTGGGGGCGGCAGCGGTGGTGGCAGCGGCCGAGGTGGCAGCGCCGGTGGCGGGAGCAGAGCCAGCGGCAGAAGAGGCCGGCGCCGAGGAGGCGGGGGCGGAAGAACCGCCCTTGGCAGCCTCAGAGCAGAGCTTCTGGGTGGCAGGAATGACCTCGCCTGTGTCATCTCCGTTAGCTCGTGGTCCCGAGGTTGGAGACCCATCACGGGAGAGCGAAACGTACCGGTGGCAACGGTGATACCGCAGGCCTTGAGGACGCAGGGGGTGGCATCGGTCTGGACCTTGTTCATGTTGGACTCCTCGCAGATGCACTTGAAGTCGCTGACATCGCAGGTGGTGGTCTTCTTGACGGAGTCGTCCAGGCAGGACTGGGCGCACTTGGGGATCTCGTCACGGCTCTGGGCGCTGACCAGAGCGGCGAGGGAGAGGACGGCGACAGCGGCGAACTTCATGTTGACGGTATTAGGAGGGTTGAGGCTTGGACTCGGAAGCGTACAGGGACAACGAGTGTGACTGGTAAGCGAGTGGATGAGGAGGAAAGGAGAGAAGAGGCTGGGGAGAGGGAGACGGGCGGTCGGCTTTATGTACGTCGACTGCAGGCTCCGAGCAGACTCATCACGCCGCCTGGGGGGCGCAGAGGGAATCGTCGTCGTCTCCACACGCCCCCCTGGATCGTGCCGCCCGCAATCGAGGGCGCTGTTGGGGCAGAGAGCAGCTGGGGGAGGAGAAGCAGGCGGAGGAGGATCAGTCGGGTTGTCGGTCGGTCAACGACAGCCCACGGCCGTACGAGTACAGTACGGAGTACGTACGAAGTGGTACCCACGACGCCATGGGGGGGAGTGCGGATAGAGCTTCGAGGGCCCTGCAGGGCGGCGGGTCCCCCTGGCCTAAGGCATCGAGCCAGTGGCGATGGGTGGCGGCCCATCGCTCGCAAACGCTTGGCTGCTCGCCCCAGCGCCCCTGGCCAGGCTCAGCTGGCGCCTTGCCGCATTCGCCCTCACGCCCGAGAGGCCAAGTCGCGGATCGACGGCCGGCCGGGGGGGACGAATGAGACGGGCCTCCAGCCAAGTAGAGCCCGCCGGGGCAGCGGCGCATGGCACCGCATGGCACCGCATGGCATGACATGGCATGTGAAAAGCTGGCCACGGTCAGCAGCGCTGCAGCACGACCACCCGGCGACCAGTCCATCGGCGGCGGGCCTCCCCCCCCCTCCCCCCCTGGCGGCGCGGGAAATGAGCCTGCAGCGCCCATCTGAGATGCGAGAGCCAGAGAGGGCCAGAGGCGAGGCGGCCCAGCGGCGCGGTCGACGGGTAGCACTGCTGCGCATCGTCATCTCCAGGCGCTCAGGTCTGTGCCGTTCATTCGGCGCGGGCAGGGCGCCGCCAGGTTCACTCGGCTCCGGCACGTGCGCGGCACTTGCGGCGGTCGAGTCATTGCCGACGGCTCGTTGGGCTGGGCTGGCTGGACTGGCTGTCTGGGCAACTGGGGGCCACGGTCGAGGGAAAACACGGGGGTTTGTGTGGAGGACCGACTCCAGAGCTCGAGCTGCTTGCTTGCTGTGAGCGGACGGCACCCGGGGTGGCTGCGGCTGGTAATTGGGGCATTCGGGGCTCTACTGCTAGTGAGTGGTCAGGGCGGGGCGGGGGAAGGCGCTGGTGCGGGCGGCACCCGCCATCCCACTTGCGGCGTCCAGTGGGAGCGCCACGGCGGCCAGTCTTTCCACTTTGAAGCAAACGTCCCCCCCCCGTTCGGCCTCGGTACCCCGTGTTGCGGCATGGGTTCGCCTATTCTCGTACTTTCGTACCTTACCCTGCCCGCAAGAAGTTCGTGACTAACTTGTCGCTCCACGCCCAGCCGAGCGAGGGAAGCGAAGCGCTGGGGGAGGATGCGAGGCTGCCTGCCTGCCTTATCGGCGCAGCCGCCAAAACTTGCGCACGTACGGGATATATATGTACGGACGGCTTGTATCAGCAGCTATCGTGCATGCATGCGAGCACGCGGTTGGCTCGCTCCGCGTGGCCTTGCAGAAATATCGAGCGGCTACCTTGATAGGCCGTGTCATACATGCTTGTAGCCTGCTGCACCGGCCTGTCATCTCTGCCATATCATCAGCCGCTGCTATCATCAGCTCCTGCAGCTGCTGCGGCTCCCGAATGTCCCTAGCATATTAGTACCAGGTGTGCTGGAAGCTTCCCCAGCCCTTCTGTGGGCTGTCTGTACTTGCTACGAGTACGTACTACGGAGTACGGAGTACGAGAACACTACGGAGTACCTTCATCGGGGAACAGGCCGGTCATCCGGGCTCGTGGGGGGAGTGGGCAGAAGGATCGCCGTCAGTCAGAGTCTGGAAATTACTTTCCAAAGTCCCTCCCAACCCTCGCACAAGCGACCATATACTACCCAGTTCTAGGTAAGGTACTCGTATATACGTACAGGTGGTAATATTCACACCCTCAGCCCCCCGTCGCCAGCTGGCAGGTTCGGCAGCGCGGTCCGTCCTCGCACGCGCATGGCAGCCGTGCAACCACGACCAACACGTCCCCCGTCCAAGATGCTGCCCGATAAATCGCGCGCAGCTGTCAAATCGTCGGAACTCGGCGCAGGGGCGCGCGCACGGCGGAACATGGGCCCCAGCGACACGGCCGACGCAGGAACTGCAGCAGCGTTGCAGCGGGCAACGCGGCCGCACCGCGGCAGGATGGATGCAACCCTACCCGCTCGCTACCGGCGCTGGTGGGTGAAAATCCTGTCCCAGGCCCCCGGGGCGTTCGCCAGGACGCAAACCTCTTCCGTCCAGGCCCTGATGGCTCGCTCATTAGCTCACCAGATGGGCCGTCGACCGCGCCGTCGACCCAATTCGTAACCCAGCGTGGTCGGATGGAGATGCTCGCGCATCCATCTGCCGACCAAACGTGGGCGCTGCTTCGCCGTGGTGCGCCACCGACGCCAGCCCGAGGCACCCGACCTGACCTTATTGCTCTCGTGCTCGCTCGCTCTGACAAGGCGCACGCCCCTCCCCACCTGAGGGCAAAAAGGCTTCCGCCGTGGGGACGCCCGTCCGGGGTAGCCAGGGCGGCGCAATTTCCCCCGCAGCCGCGCTGCCTTGGTCGCGGCTGGGCGGAATTTCGCCTCTGCTGACGACTGCAGTGAGCGAGCGACCCGGGCACCCACGAGGTATGACATCCGTTTGCCGCCAACATCAGGTATCCCGCGCCGCCGGCCCATCGCTTATACCGGAAATTGCCCTGTAAGGTCCTCGCGCCGTGGGTGGTGAGACGATTGCAAGTGTCGCCGGATGACGGGCGCAGAGCGAGCGGCCCGGCGAAAATTTCTCTGAGAGCCTGCTTGTTCTGCTCACATGGGAATAAGCTGCACCGAGCCGAGCCTGCCCGGCTCTCGACGCCATGCCAGGCACCAGATCGCGCGACACGTGAAGATCCGTGCATCGCCACCACATGCTCGGAGGCGCAAATCCGATGAGCGCCGTCGGCGAGATGCGACTTCTCCATGTTTCCCTATCCGTCATCCGGGGAAACTGGAGTCGCGGCGGTCCACTGGGCGAAGCTAGCTACGATTACCCCGTTCCCAGCTGCTCCGCGCTCGATGCGCTCGATGGAGTCTTGTTTATCGAGATCCGTTGCAATATGCTGCTGTGCTTTTCCCCTTTCCCACCGCCCACTGCTGACGGTCGCTTGATGCTCGTGTGCGGGTGGTGCTGAATTCGCGGGGCACATTCTACTTCTGCTCATAGTATGAAGCCCCCAAAGTGGGATCATCCCGAGGTCCTGGGGACCGCGTTGATGACGGTGGGCATCCTCCACCCAGGATCGGCAGGCCCAGGGGTCCAGTTTGATGATGGCCTCGAGTGGCGTCCGCGTCCTCGTGCACGGCCGTGATCGGTCGTTTTGCTTGGCAGAGCAGATGGCAGGGAGGAAACGTGGTGCAGAGTCATGTGCTTCGTTGTGGCAGCCTGCCATAGGAATGCTTCGCCCCGAGCGTCTAGGGTAGCGTCGCCACATACGTAGTACCTAAAAAAAGATGCAAACTCTACTCCGTACAAGACGAATGAGTTTGCTAGGAATGTGTCTTCGCTGCTGTGTGATACGTTCGATTCTCACCCGATGACGTATGTAACTTTGAGAGTGCTCTCCTGTAACGGTCGAGTTGACCGCTCCGAAGAAGTCGAAAGTGATGTGTGATAGTCTTTGGTGAGAGGATGCGAGTTTGACTCCAGGCAGTGGTAAAGCAATCTCCATCATAATCACATAGGAATGGTCGAGCCGTGAATCCTGCAGCGGTTTCATAACATGTGCACGTTGCAGGCACAAGTCTACGGGCCAGTATGGAGTCTTCATTCATACACTTCTCTCCAAAAGGTATCTGGGATAGGCACTTCTACTGTTGCTCTCGGGTAGTTTCATGGTATATCGCATGCGCGTCCATACTCCGTACGGATTGGGAGTTTCCGTATCAAGCGGGCAGCCTGCCCAACCACCGCTTACCACGAGACGACGGATGATTGATGCCAATAGTTCCAATGGCTGATCTGATCCTCAACGCCCTCTCGGAGATTGGATACTGCGAAGCAGGATGTGGCGCTTTGTCAGGTTGGGGAACGACCTGGGCCCGGCGCATCTCATCTATGTGGTACAGCCGACTAGCGTAGGCATGCGTTCCTGCATGTCTGACATGTGCGCTTCAGATGCGCGGCATCCTTCCTCGGGGAGCCCGCGTGACTCCTCCAACCCCGGCGCCTCTGCTGTACAGCGAGACGGCGGGAGCACGGAAACAGGTTGATCATGCACTGCCACCAAACCAAGCGCTCTCCTACACTCGACGTTGGCGTCTTCTTGTTGATCCAAATTTGTACATTTTGTTTGAAGCGTCCCTTTTTCCGAAGTTAGGCTTGAAGGCGTGTCGCTCTTCATTCGCCAGGTCATCTCGACTGCTCATGGGCGTGCACGAGCTTCCGGCGTGCCCCGTGCCCTTGCCACAAACACTTCGCCAATTCGAACATGTCGCAACATGTACAGCTTCAGTCTATGGACTTCCGTCCTGTGTTCGCAAATCCCATGCTCGCCACGTTGACCGGAGCGGAGACGACACGAGCATAGCAGAGTAGAGCTCAAAGCGCCCGTCGAACGCCGAACGCACTCGATCAGCTCCATACCTCATAGTCCGGGAAATACTGCTCGTGTATCCTCCTGGCGTAATCCATTATACTTGGGTGGCCTCTGACAATCTTCCCCGTGGCGGGAGCCCTGCAGAACTTGGTCAGCCATCGCGCCGAAGATGACGGTCATGAACCGGAATCGTTGGGGGCAACATACGCCTCGCACGTCAGCGCCGCGGCGATGAAGCCGAACACAGTCGCGTCCGCCTCTGTAGGGTCCGAGCCGCCGAGGATCCAGAAAGGCTTGGAACTGCGCGCCGACGGCTTCGATTCGGCCAGCAACGCGTCGAGGCTCTCCCAAACCTCCTCGTTGAAGGCGCGCACTTCGTCGTCGTCGAAGCGTCCCGTGCCCTGCCCGTAGAGCGCACTCGTGACGCTGCGGTACACGAAGAACCCGATGATGGGCTGCAGCAGCCAGGGAGCGGCGGCCAGGGCATTGGACCGCTGAGTAGTGTAGTTGTCGCACCATTTCTCGCGCACGCCGTAGAAGTAGGCCCTGTCCTCTACCATGGCGCGGATGGCCAGGTCGCGCGCCCTCTGCGCCGGCGACAAGCTCGCGTTGGCGTTGCCGAGGATGCCGTTGTCGACGAGGGCGCGGATGATGAGCGCCGAGTCGCCCATGGTCTCCGTCGTGCCGGCGCTGCGCATCTCGACGTAGGGGACCTTGCGCCTGGGGCCGGACGGTGGCGAGCCGTGGCCGAGGCTGTACCGCACGCCATCGAAGCGCAGCCTGGCCTCGAGCTTGGTGGCGAAGGGCGACCCGCCGTAGGAGTTTCTGGGAGGGGCGCCACGGTAGACGGTGATGGAGGGCGCGTTGTTCTCGTCGGACATGGCTTCGGGCATTGCGATGGTGAACTCTCCAGGTAGGTTGAGTGGTCCTTTCAGTGACAACGCAGCGACTATGCCCTCGCAACTCGGTCACTCGGAGGTCAATCGAATATTTTCAAGGTTCAAAAAGATTCTGACAACAGTCTCAGCGGCAGGAGTTAAATGGAGCCTGGTGCGCTGTCAATCTTTCGAAACGCAACGAGTTTGGGCTGCGGCGGAATTCACGGTGGGAGCTGCTGACATGGCGGCGACGTCGTGAACTCGCGGCTGCGGCCCGCACGCGACGGGGCGCTCGCTGACGTCGGCCGGCCCATCCGGGCTGTTCGAACCCGACGACGCTCCGAGACACCATACGCAATGCACTCAATCACGACGTCGGCCGAACATTCCAGGGGCAGAGACGGGCCTCGCTCCCCGCGCCAGCTCCCTTCTCGCATTTTCGCCGCCGGAAGCCGTTCAACGTGTCCGGACGCGCCTCACCCCAGGATGCGACACGTCGGTCCACGGCCGTGCGTCCCTGCCATCTGCGAGCTCATGAAGAAAATCAGAGGAAACGGGACGGTTGAAAAAGGGTGACAGACGCCCAAGGTCGCCGGCCGTGACATTGATTCCTTATTAATTGGCAGGGCAATACGGGGGATCCACTGCTCGGGAATCGATGAGCCCCATACTGCTGGAGCCGCTTGGCGGGCATTTCGTCTTGGACCTTCCCTCCGTACAAGCCAGTCGGGCCGTTTTCGCCGGGCCTGTGAGGCTCATGATGCTTTGGTGCCTCGAGGGCGGACCACAGTCACCCTATTTGCCGGCAAGCTCCAAGCTGTAGCTTCGATCTAGGTGGGGCGCCTGGGCGGTAGTTGGGAGAAAGCGCAGCTCCATTCAGCACCGGCAAGACTGGACCACGGGAATTGCGTCAGGCCGTGGATGTCTAATTACTAATGATACAACTTTGCGTGTTCGAGTCAAACCCGCTGGGCTCGGATTCGCACGCGCCTGTGTATATATAGACCGACGTGAGGGTTGAGATCGAGAGCTGGCGGTTTACACCATCCCGCTCCGTCGCCATATCCACTTCCCGACAACCCGCCGCACTCCATACGTCACTCGGCAACTGCATCACCATGGCGAGCAAGACCTTCAACGTCGGCGTGGTCGGCTACGGGTACGTCGAAGCCGGCGCCTCTCTCACTCGTGTCGCTGTTCAGAAAGATCCACGACGGTGTCACGGGCTGCTCGTCCACCCGTCAATTGCTAACATCCGCGCAGCCTCTCGGCCAAGGTCTTCCACATCCCCTTCATCGCCACCACCCCGCAGCTCAGGCTGCACAGCATCGTGCAGCGCAGCCCCAAGGAGGGCAACTCTGCGCCCCAGGACCACCCCGAGGCCAAGCACTACACCGACGCCAAGGCGCTGCTGGCCGACCCGGACGTCGACGTCGTCGTCGTCACGACCCCGCCGGACAACCACTTCGAGCTCACCAAGGCTGCCCTCGAGGCCGGCAAGCACGTCCTGACGGAGAAGCCCTTCGTGCCCACGTCGGCCGAGGCGGAAAAGCTCATCGCCGTGGCCAAGGAGAACAAGCGCCTCATCTGCGTCTACCAGAACCGCCGCTGGGACTCGGATTTCTTGACGGTCAAGCACCTCCTCGAGAAGGACGTCCTGGGCCGCGTCGTCGAGTTCAACACGCACTTCGACCGATACCGCGCCGACGCCCCAACTACCTGGAAAGGCGAGCTGGGCATCCCCTCGGGCGGCAGCGCCCTCTTCGACCTGGGCACCCACCTCGTCGACCAGGTCTACACCCTCTTCGGCATGCCCCAGGCCGTCCACGGCCGGCTGCTGTCGCAGCGCACCGGCAAGGCCGACCTGTTCAACCCGGACGGCGTCTCGGCCGAGCTGACGTATCCCAACGGCATGCTCGCCCACGTCCGCATCAGCGTCCTCAGCGCCGAGACGACGCAGCCTCGCTTCTGGGTCCGCGGCTACAAGGGTAGCTTCCACAAGTCGGGCCTCGACACGCAGGAGGACCAGCTGCGGGCGGGCGGCAAGCCGACGGACCCGGGCTTCGGGCACGACAGCGCCGACAACATGCGCCTGGTGCTGGTGGGCAACGACGGCAAGATGAGGGAGGCCAAGGTGCCGGAGCTCGAGCCCGAGACGTACAGAGCCTTTTACGCGGCGTTCGGCAAGGCTGTCGAGAGCGGCAAGGATGCCGACGTGCCTGTCAAGGCCGGCGAGGCGAGAGATGTGCTGCGGATCCTCGAGGCCATCTTAGAAAGCGCAAAAACGGGCAGGGACGTCGTCTTCGGCTAAGTACCTAGGTAGGGCAAGGTCGGCAGGTTTAAATTGAAGTGACCATATGTTCTTGCCAGTATCAACGCCCGAAGTGAAGTCTTTGCACCGGAATCCCCTTTCTGTGCCTTCTCCCCCTTTCGCTGGAGGCCATCGCCGCCCTCGGGAAGGAGCACAGTTGCCATCCTTGCCGCCTCCTCGACAAGGAGCCCCCCTACGTCTCCTGTTACCTCTCTCTGCTCTCTCTTTGCCATAATACGCCTCAACGATTTTTCCAGCATCGTCGACAACATGGAACCACAGCAAGTCAATGGACTCGAATTTGGCGGCCCCGGTTCCACTGCCATGCTTGGAAATCCTGGTGCATTGATGGCCTCGGCGGCCCGCAAACCCGAGCTTGCTTTGCCCTGCAACGCGTCGACGCAGGCCAACAGAAGCAGCCGAGCAGGGCCAGCGTCGCTCTTCCGCGAGGGTTCGAGGCGATCGTGTATTCGCACGCCTGCGCACCGCCAGCCTCCCCTGCGATCCCCCCTTGCGACCACCACCAGCAGCAGCTCATATCCGGATCTACCGCCCTCCTTCGAGGACCCGAATGAAATGCCCCTCTGGCAGCAGGATGCTCTAGCTTTCGACCTGGAGACGGGCTGCGGCCCGTGGAACTACGGGAGCGAC
Source organism: Albophoma yamanashiensis (assembly GCA_001600555.1). Lineage (NCBI taxonomy): Eukaryota > Fungi > Ascomycota > Sordariomycetes > Hypocreales > Ophiocordycipitaceae > Albophoma > Albophoma yamanashiensis. Next base: position 1,512,491 of record BCKH01000003.1, read on the forward strand.
AATCGGCCGTTCCCTTGGCTCCCTTGGACGCTGTTTGGGTCCAAGTTGGAGCGCAAGATGCGCGACCCGGCTGCCAGTGATTCAATCGGATATAGAATGCGCCCTCGGGGCCCAGCTGCAGGTTTCACCGGCCGGTTCTTCTTTTTCTTCGCCTATTGCTTTCTAATCTCTCTGTGTCACCGCAAACTTGAGCGTACTGGGATGCAGTGTGGAACCGAGATATCGTCTCCGTCCCATCTGGGCAGTCGAGCATTATCCGGACACGAGAGCACGAACGTATCGCTGACTATGCTCTGGGCAGAGACGCTCGTCACCACGGGCGTGTGTTTCCTATTGGCGCAAGGGTACTACGGGTATGTTGAGAAGCAAAGACCGACACTCCCATAGGGCCTGACCTGGCCACAGTATCCGAGCGGCGCGGGAGCGAATGGAGCGCGTGAGGCAAACAATCATCACACTGGCATACTCTTTCATTAAAACGACGAATACGGAGTGCAGTAGCGGCCATGGCAGGCAAGAACTCCAAGTATTGATATAGTAAGTGGAATCACGCTCCAACCCAAGGGCTGTTGAAGGCTTACCAGTCCGCGCAGCGAGTGCCTCGCGCTTCTCACGGCATACCCCATCGCGTTGCTCGAACAGATGCGCGGCAACACCTGCGAGCCCGCGATCACGAGATATTGCCAGGAGACGTCGAAAGCGCTGAAGCGATTGCGAGATGCGGACGATGGCGCCGTCTCCAATCAGTTCTACAGAAGCGAGCCGTGGGCCATGAGGAGCCACAGTCATCACCAGTTTGCAACAGTTGAATATTTCTTCGAGGTCTTTGCACTCCAACTCCAGTTGGAATTCAGCCGCCAGACCATGAGGACACAGGGGCCCTCGATGACGTCTCAGCACATCATCTTCAACCTCCGCAATCATTTCGAGAACTTCGTGGACCTAGGCAATCTGGACGACCGAAGGACGCCGATCATCCGTAAGTTCCCCTCGACGGTGTTGCCTGGCTTCAGGCATGAGCGTGAGCTAGTTGACACTGACCTGCGTCTGATCAGGTGAGAACATTGACATGCTGGCTCTGGCGGGCCGAGAATGTAGCATATTCTCTTTCTTGGATGTCGCACCGATCGCGTTCCTATGGGCTGTGCACCTGGCCGGCTGGCTGATTGCCTTGTACAGCCCGGTGCAGAACTGCGCCTGGCTCATCACTTGGACTCCCCCGGAGTTTGAAGACTCTGCAAGCCTCCAATTTCCTTCTCTGGGGATCATGTTTGCCATGGCATCCTTGTCCGTCCTGAGTGCCGGGCTGACGACGATTCTCGCGGAGATGTGGAAGATGTGGGATCCCTTTGGTGTCGGCACTAACACGCATTCGTGGACCCTGGGAATCGCGAGCGAGATTGACAACATGCTGAACGAGTTTTACGAGTACGATACTAAGGACCTCATTCGCAAGCATGCCTACATGAGCTCCTCTACGTACTTGAACGACGTGAGGGGCTCGGGAAACAGAGCTCAGACCGTGTGAGGGCCAGGCCTGGACGGTGTGTCTAAGGGGGGCTTCGCGGACAGGTCTTTGGGCATGGCGTATTTGCATGAATTGGCTTGGCCCATCATGTTGTATTCATTGAAAATGCGGATTTGGGGTCTGATTCTCGCAGAGGGATATACGTAACTGTTACGAAACATTGGCTCGTCACGTCTTCTTTCGGGGCGATCCGGGTGCTTGCTGGAAGCCACCATCCACGCAAAAGCCAATGGCAAAAAGAAGCGCTTCTTACAACTAGACTCTACTGGTCACATGGGCAGGACGGCATTGCTCCCGAAGGCTGATTGACGTGGCAATGGGTCCCGATGCAGTCGAACGCAGGAGTCGTGAACTCCAGGGTAAGGGAACCTGAGAATTAGTGAAGCATGGGTGCAGCATGGCCTGGGAGCGGGGTTCTGAGCGACCCCACCGTGGGGCATCTGGCATGCGGCGGCATCGGAGCTGCCCCAATCCTTGGCCCCTGCCAGGTGACTCAAAGCGGCCATTGCGGCTCCGATTCCACGCATGCCGGGTGATACATAACACCACCACCATCACCACCATCGGGATATTTCTCTGGCCCATTCTCCCGCATCCATTGTCTCTGCTGCCACTCACCCACCGCGATCTCCCCTCGCCGCCGACCTCTACGCATCCTCCGGCTCCCGTCTCTTCGCTGTCTGAACGCCAGCAAACCCAATTGTCGTACGACTGCTCACCCGGTGCCGGCACAGAGCAGAAACGAGCTTCCCAACATGTCCAGCCACCCTGCGATCCTCCTCCGGTCGGAGCAGAAGCCCTTTGAGCACCGCTCCTTCTCGCCGGCCGTCATCCGCTCGCTCGTCGAGGCCGGCTTCCCCGTCTCGGTCGAGCGCTCCTCCACCGACCCGGACTTCAAGCGCATCTTCGACGACTCCGAGTACGAGGCCGCGGGCGCGAAGCTCGTCCCCTCGGGCGAGTGGCACAACGCCGCCCCCGGCACCATCATCCTGGGCCTCAAGGAGATCCCCGAGGCCGAATTCGCCCTCGACAACGACCACATCTCCTTCGCCCACTGCTACAAGAACCAGGGCGGCTGGGAGTCGGTCCTCAGCCGCTTCCCCCGCGGCGGCTCCGTCCTGTACGACCTCGAGTTCCTCGTCGACGAGCAGGGCCGCCGCGTGAGCGCATTCGGGTACCACGCGGGCTTCACGGGCGCCGCGCTCGGAGTCAAGACGTGGGCCTGGCAGCTGGCCCATCCCGGCGAGAAGCTCCCCGGCGTGGCCAACTTCACCGACGGAAGGGGTTACTACCTCAACGAGAAGGAGCTCGTCGACCAGATCCGCGGGGATATCGAGGCGGGTGAGAAGGTGCTCGGCCGCAAGCCCAAGGCCATGGTGCTGGGCGCTCTCGGCCGGTGCGGAAAGGGCGCGTGCGACCTGTTCGTCCAGGCTGGCCTTCCAGAGGAGAACATCCTGCGATGGGACCTCCATGAAACGAAGGACCGCCACGGTCCCTACGAGGAGATTGCTCAACACGACATCTTCCTGAACGCCGTAAGTCGCTCCGCACTTGCCATGTCGTCTTGTGAGCCTAGACTAACCAAGGCGTCGTTGCTCCACAGATCTACCTCTCCAAGCCGATCCCGCCATTCGTCAACGACGAGCTCCTGTCCAGACCAGGCCGGAGTCTGTCCGTAGTCGTGGATGTTTCGTGCGATACGACTAACCCGCACAACCCTATCCCAATTTACAACATAAACACCACATTTGACAACCCGACCGTGCCCGTCACCGTCAAGAACGACCAGAACTCGGCGCCCCTGTCCGTCATCAGCATCGACCACCTGCCGTCGATGCTGCCCCGCGAGGCCAGCGAGGCCTTCAGCGAGGGCCTCAAGGAGTCGCTGCTGCAGCTCCACGACCGCAAGACGGCGCGCGTGTGGGCCGACGCGGAGAAGCTGTTCAACGAAAAGGTGGCGCTGCTGCCCGAGTCCCTCCGCATGAAGGACCAGAGGCCCTAGGTTAGTCGAGGGGACTGAGTGGCATCGAGACAAAAGGGCGAAGACGATGAAATATATGGGCTCGCGAGACATCATTGGGTAGAAAGATATGATGAGCAGGGTCCGACATGTACGACTGGGGCCCAGACCTGAGGCTTGCTAAACGAATAACTAGTTACTTCACCGAAAAAATGCATGTGCCAGTTGAAATTGATATTGTGTCAGCTACGTAAATAAAGGGATATACAGGTATATAAAGGGATATACAGGTATTCAGCTTGCAACGGCCGCCTCAAGCCCGTCAGGGGCCCTTTCCACCCGTTGCTCGCCCATATCAATGACACTTAGCATGAAGTCTGTTTCGATATGCCAAGTGATATATACAAAAACCCCAACGCGCGTGCCTGTCACGGCACAACGACGTTTCCAAAACAGTGGTACGCCTTTACACAGAAAGCGCCAACGCCGCCGCCGCCGCGGTGCCCATTGCGACCTCGGTCCCCGGATGCGGGATGGTGCGGGAGCCCAAGCTCTTGGCGTCGACGGGTTTGCCGTACAGCGGCGGGTTGTAGGGCTCGGGCTTGGTCTCGTTGACCTTGCCGTCCCAGCAGTACCTGGTGAAGCACTGCTGGCACTTGTCGGGGACGGCGGTTTTGGTGCGGCCGAAGCTGCGCGAGAGCATGGCGCAGCCGACGCAGACGGGCCAGTCGGCGTCGCGGGTCGAGTTGAGCTGGGTGGCGACGGCCCAGCCGTTCTCGACGACGGCGTCGCGCTGGGTCGTGTTGTAGGTCATCTGGAAGGTGGAGATGTTGGAGTGGTAGAGGTAGGGGTAGTTGGGGATGTAGACGATGAGGGGCGAGGGCGACGTGAGGTTGGCGGCGTCGCAGCCGAAGAAGACGGGCCTGGTGTTGAGGCCGAGGTTCACGAACGAGTCCTGGCCGGGGACGGCGGGGAAGCCGGTGCTGACCGAGAGGTCCTCGAGCGAGCGCTTGTAGCTGGCGACGGGCGAGGTGCCGTTGGGCCAGAGGGAGTCGGTGTCGGCCGACGAGTCGACGGAGAAGACGACGTCGACGTTGCGGTCGCGGAACAGGTGCGGGTGGTAGGGGACGTTCTGCAGGTCCTCGCCGCCGTCGACGAGCGTCAGGCGGTCCGACTCGGCGCCGAGGTTGTTGGCCGGGTTGTAGCCCTTGAAGGGGTTGGGCGTCCAGTCGGCGATGTCCTTGTTCTCCTCGCCGATGCGCTTGAGCAGCGAGGTGACGGCGTCGATGATGAACTTGGGCACGCCGGGGGGCACGACGGGGTTGCTCGTGTCCTGGAGGTAGAGGACGAACTGGTTGAACAGGGAGCTCGACGTGCCCATGACGAAGCCGGCGTTGTCGAAGCCGGAGACGCAGCGCTCGGACGCGGGGAGCGAGCCGTTGCTGAACTTGGAGCCGACGTACTTGAGGGGCACGAAGCCCTCGAGCGACTTGTCTGAGGACCCCATCTCCCACGGCGAGAACTCGAAGATGGTCGAGTTGGAGGGGATGAGCGTCTCGTTGGGGGCGCGGCCGCAGGCGACGAGGAAGGGCATCGGCACCGCGGCCGAGGAGAAGTCCGGGTCGTCGGCGATGGAGGAGAAGGTGAAGCCGGGGCCGCCGTTGGTGGCGTTGACGAACTGGTACGACAGCATGCGGCCCCAGTAGTCGGTCATGGAGGTGTCGAAGCCGGCTTTCTCCTTGCCCTTGACGTCGTCCAAGATGTTTTGGTAGTACTGCAGCAAGCTGTACTTTGGCGGCCCTGTTTTTCGGCGAACGTCAGCCTTGCGACCCTCGCAGCACCCGCTCAAAGGTAGATAGATAGCTTACCCTTGAGGATGGAGTCCTGGAACTGCCAGATGGAGTTGGACTTGAGGGCGTCCTCGACCGAGGTGAAGTTGTTGCTGTAGATGCTGCCGAGGAGCCAGCCGCCGCCCGAGAGGCCCGAGACGTACGTGGCGCTCTGCAGCAGGCCGCCGAGGTTGCCCTGGGCGTCGCTGCCGGCGGAGCGGCTGTCCCAGGCGGCGAGGGCGCCGGCGCCGTTGAGCATGGCGCGGTAGCCGCCGCCCGAGACGGCGAGGCCGACGACGGGCAGCGCCGCGGGGTCGCTGCCGCCGGCGTCCTGGAGGTACTTGTCGCTGTCGAAGCCGGGGATGGCGACGCGCTTCAGCAGGGCGCGGATGCTGGGCAGCGTCTCGCCGCGGCGCCGCGGCAGCCACTCCTGCTCCTGGGGCGACAGCGAGGAGCCATTGCGGACCGACGGGCGCTGCGCGGGGCAGTCGACGGGCGAGGGGACGTAGCCCTTGGGCGCCTCGTTGGTGGCCCTGCTCGCGAGGTCGAGGTCGAGGTCGAGCTCGGCGTCGCTGGCGACGATGGGAAGCAAGGCGGCCTCGTCGAGGTCTAAGGGCGTTGCGGGATGTGACGTCAGCGAGGGGTCTTCAGGGTACGTGAGTTTGGCGGGCTAGGCCGCTGGTCGCTGGTGGTGGTGGTGGTGGTGGTCCGTTCCGTACACGTACCGGCAGGGCGGTGCTCCCGTTGCGGAGTGGCAGCGGCGGCCGCTGTGGGCGCCAGCGCGGAACCCGCCGCCAGCAGCACCAGCAGCGCGCGGAAGCTTGCGACAGCCATCTTTGGCGCTCGTGCCTTCAGCAGATCGGCGCCGCGACGGTTGTCAAAAGTCGTACGGCGGCAGCGAAGTGCAAACTGTCAAAGGACGAGGGTTGGTTTGCCTGGAGCAGTTTCGCAGAGGAGCGGAAGCGCCGGGACTCAAGACCGCGAGTGATGACCTGTGTCGTGCATGCGCCCGGTGTTATCACTGGTGGTGCTGCCCGCGCAGACTCGGCGGGATGAGCCTGGTATACGTACTCGGAATACTCGTAGATGGCCGGCAAGCGCATTATTAGCACCCAACCGCGCCGCATGCCTCGGTTCCGTGGCCGCGCGCCCGCCAGCGACGGAGGCCCGACGACAACGGCAATGAGTTGCAGACTGCCCGTAGCGCCGGCCAGATCTGGTCAAGGAACGGACGGGGCGCGGGGGGGACAGGGGACGGACATGTCCAGGGACCGCCGGTGGAGCTGCCACTTATACATACCTGCGAGCACGGCCGTTGGGGAGCTTGGGAGCTTGCCTTGCATTGGGATGCGAGGCGATGCTGCTCCTTCGCCCTCGTTTGCGCGGCTGCCAACGCATCCAGCGCCTCGAGCGGTCCGTACTTTTGCGTCGGGAGCGGGCGCCTCTCGTCATCCATGTCGTCTTACGAGACGACGACAAGCTCGGGCTTGGCCCCTAGTCGACGGCCACGTTGCTGCTTCGCATGAGAAGCACCGCCATGTACATCACCAGGCATCTGATCGTCGAGAGGCTGTTCATGCGGTGGCCGCAGCATTCGACTATTGGCTTGGCCTCGTCACCCCGCGGGGGAGACCGGGGGGGGGACTTTCTTTCACGACCCAGCCCGTCGCCGAAGCCACGCGGGCCCTCGGCCCCACGATATACTTACGGCAGAGGGGCAACGGCGCCGTCTGGGCTGCGCGCACCGCAAGAGTTACGCGGCGAGCGCTTCATACATTGCCGCCGTCATCCGGACAGGCCATTCATGAGCGCATCTCCAGCCGAGGGAGGGGAGTCGTGCTCGACCGCATGGCGTCCCCCGTTTGGGAGCGTGAGCCTCGACGTCGTCGAGAGAGAGTGAGACCTCGTAAACGTTGTTTCAGCCTGCGGACCCGCCACCCCGGGCGCTCTTCACATGCGACGCGACGTCACCGCCCTGCGGCGTGCCGCGCCGGTGGAGCCGGCGACAACCCCCGAAGGCCAGGGGGCCGACGGTGGCCGGGGGACGAGCTCTAGCCAGCAAGCAGCGCACGGGCAGGCTCGCCGCAACGCCCAGCAGGAGAAGCCTCGGGCTAATTACCGGTACGAGAACACATGGCATTGCCGCTTTGGGTGTGACGGGAGCAGCAGACGTTCCGGAAGCTCAACTCAAGACTTGACGTGGCAGATGGCGCTTCTCGAGTCGTTCGTCTTGGCATTCCCTCCCGCCCCGCCAGCATCGAATGCTGCATGAGTGCATAGTACGTAGTATTATTACATAGGTAGTATTGCCTGCCGCCGCTCAACGTGCTAGTCCTACCTTGCTAACATGTCTAGTTGTAATAGCAGATAAAAAGCGAGAGCAGGAAAGTGCAGCCAAAGCATTCCCGAGAGAAACGTGTAAGTAGTACATGTGAGGTAGCCGCCCTTGCAGCTTGCATGTCTCGGCGGCGCAGCAATTCTATCGTCAGTCGTCATCGTCCAGCGAAGGAAGCGAGACCCAGCGTTGTTGGGAACTCCTGCCAGCCTCGGTGCGCGTGAGGCACAGACAAACATACAGAATTAATGCTCTATCATGATGACGGCCATTTCCGAATACCTACCAATCCCGGCTAGGGATCGACAAGACAGACCCCGCAAGGAACAAGCAGCGCGCAGTTGAAAGCAGGGGTATCAAATTTCCGCCGTAAAAGTGACGGCACGTGCCCAAGCAGCCCGTTTGAAGCTTGAACAGAATAGCTCGAGCCCGATAAGTTTGCATCCCATCCCGACCCTGCACACGTCCTAGTCGGTGGGTTCCTCGCTGGGCGGCTCCCTGCCGAACGGGTGGTTGAACTTGAGCAGGCCGTTGAGGCCCCCCACCCAGGGATCATCGTCCTCGGCCTTGATGACGCACGGGACGCCGCCGTGCCACTCCTCGCCGGGCCCGGCGCGGCCGACGAACTCGCCCACGATGCGGATCTCGGTGCCCGGGGAGACGCCCATGCACCGCTTGCCGTCGATGTTGAGGTCGAGCTCGCGGCCCCTGTTCTTGGGGCTCATCCGCAGGCACACGCGCGTGTCGAGCGGCAGCACGAGCGAGCGGAAGCTGAGGCTGCACGGGCTGATGGGCGTGATGAGCAGCGACTTGACGAGCGGGTGCACGATGGGGCCCCCGGCGCTGAGGCTGTACGCCGTGGAGCCCGTCGGCGTGCTGACCAGGATGCCGTCCGCCGTCGTCTCCGTCAGGAAGTGGCCGTTCTGGTATATGTCGATGATGGCCAGGTGCGGGTGCGAGCCCCGGTGGACCGAGATCTCGTTGATGGCGCGGAGCGACGGCGAGGGCTCCTTGGTCCCCGCGATGCCCGACTCGGCCTCGCTGGCCAGCGTGTCCGACACCTGGTGGTTGATGTTGCCGCCGGAGCGGTCGAAGATGTCGGCCTTGATGCGGTGGCGGAGGAGCACCTTGGACGCCCTGTGGGCGCCGAGGCTCTTGCCCTTCATGCGCTCCCAGCCGGTGTAGGCGGCGTGGGCGTCGGCGGACCTGTCGTCGTCCCTCTGGCCCCGCGGCACGGCGGCGTCGCGCATGGCCACGTCGCTGCCGCTCATGTACATCTCGCGCCAGGCCTTCTTGTGCTCGGCGAAGTTCCACTCTCCCAGGAAGCCCAGCGTGCCCATGCTGAAGGACAGGATGGGGGGCACGGAGCCGTGCAGCTTGAACAGGCTGGCGGCGCGCAGGACGGTGCCGTCGCCGCCGAAGGTGGCGATGACGTCGATCTTGTCGGCGATGCTGAAGGGCGTGTCGGAGACGTAGAGGGGGAAGCTGAGCTGCTCCCGGATGGCCGAGGCGACGCGCGGCTCGACGACGATGTTGACCTCGGGGTACTCGCTGCGGATGTGCCGGGCGAACTTGACGACCGACTGGGCCACGTCGGCCGAGTAGAGCTTCTGCACGAGCAGCAGGTTCCGCGGCGGCCGGGGCCACTTGAGCGACAGCAGCGACGACCCGGGCCGCGTGCTCTGCAGGTAGCGGGGGACGGTCCGCTCGGGGAGGCCATCGACGCTGCGCAGCTCAGCCACGCCATGGCGGCGCGCCGTCGACAGCGGGCGAAGCAGCAACGGGAGCGGGCTGGCGGGTGAGGGCCGAGGCGGACGTGCCGCGATGAGGAGCCGGGCCGGGAGCATGCATCTGGACATACTAGCGACGAGACGCAGCCGACATGGCGCCTGGACACGTGTGGGCGGCAGTCGAGAAGCTGCCGAAGGCCTTCAATTGGGAGGATTTAGGCGAAGGTGAAAGGCTTGCTCAGCAGGTGGGAGGATCCAGGCGAAGGTGAGGTTGAGGCTCGCTCACACGACCTGGCATTACGCTCGTGTTGGGCAGGGGCCCCGTTGACCGCCTGCCGTTCCAGGGCCACAGCTCTAACGCGTAGTCCCCACCACGCCGCCGTGCCAAATGGAAGTGGCCGCGAGCCGTTGCGGGGGAGGCGGGTAGACGGACGTTGGAGAGGATTACGAGTGCCCATCCACGTATCCGTACACGTACTCGTACGGTATTCCCATTATTGGCCTGTCCCCCCAACGCCAGTTTAGCTGCCGCCTTCGCGGGTCTCGTCCCCTCGGCCGCAAATGGAAGGCACCTAATAATCAGGGACCGCTACGCCCGTTGGAGGGCTACAGCTTCTGGGCGTAGCGATGCTACAGTAGGTAATGTGTGTAGCGCAGACCCTGCAGGTTCGTGCATGTCCCCAGAAAAAGGGCCCTTGATGGGCAAGCCAAGCTGCCCGGCACATCATCTCGTCGACGGCGCCGGCAGCCGCATGCATCGCGCATCTGCTCGGGCAAGGCACCGCACGCCCGTGGACCAGGCAGCTCGGCACCCGCACCCCCACTGCGGCTCTGAACCCGCCTCAGCTCATTGGACGCCTGGCCGTCAGCTGTCCCTGCTGGCTGACCCGGCCCGTTCGTCATCGAGTCACATGCGGAGCGCCCGCCAGATCGTCAACCACCGCGAGCTTTCTCTTCCTCGCACCCCGTCCTATAAGCATCCCTTTGCGCCCAACGACAAGCCCGACCAGGTGTCTGTCGTAGGCGACCGCCGGCACAACTGACGACTATCTGCTAAGCCGGAGCACGTCCTTGAATAACCCCCTCGCGCCTGTCGAAGTCTAGCAATATCGCGGCGATCTCGCACAGCCCTATCCTGCGTCCTGCTCGACCGAGCGTAGTCTTTCGAACATCGTTTACCTGGCGGGAAGAAGTACACCTTGAGGAAAACCTGTGCTGCGGCACGGAGAGGGAACGAATTGGCAGCCGTCATGGGGGATCTCCAGCATCCCGACCCTTCCGAGACGGACATACCGCGCCCGGAGCTGGCGTCGGCGTCCAAAGCGCAGAAGCTGGAGGCGGAGCGAGAGCCGTCAAAACCTCCGGGATATGCGCACCCGTCCGGAAGGGCGGCGCATGGCCGTCTCATGCAGGTGCTGCGCGGTGTAGCGTTTGGCGTCTACTTTACCGTCTGCTGCGTCACGTTCGTCCGCCCTGCACTCCGCCGTCCCCAACGGCCAGTTAAGCTCCCAGACTTGGCTAACGCTCCTCTTGAAGCATCGCCATTACCCAGTTCATCGGCGCGCCCTTGTACTTTGTGAACCGCGAGTGGTTCTACGCCTACATGGCCATGACGAAGCGCTCCTTTGCCCTCGTCATGACGACCATGACGCATCTGTGGGGTCCCACCACGATGCGCATCAGCGGTGACGAGTCTGTTGCCGGACAGATCAAGCCGACCAAGGAGGGAGGGGTCCAGTTTTCGTTTCCCGAGCGCATAGTCTTGATTGCCAACCACCAGGTAAGCCCCCATGCTCGGCGGCGCGATGGCGCAGCAAGGCGAAGCTGGCACTATGCTGACCGGAATTGCTTCGGCCATGTAGATCTATACCGATTGGCTGTATCTCTGGTGGATTGGCTATGTAAACCGCCCTTCGATGCATGGACACTTGTACATCATCTTGAAGGAGTCGCTCAAGTACATCCCCATCATCGGCACGGGGATGATGTTTTACGGCTTCATATACATGTCGAGGAAGATGGCCACGGATCAGCCGCGCTTGGCGTACCGTCTGAACAAGCTCAAGCAGAGGAGGCTAGATCCACAGGGCAACACATATCTGGACCCCATGTGGCTGCTCCTATTCCCCGAAGGAACCAATCTGTCGGCCAACGGGCGGAGGAAGTCGGCGGCGTGGGCTGAGAAGAACGGGCTGCGGGACCCCGAACACGTCATGCTCCCGCGAAGCCTGGGCACCTTCTACTGCCTCAACGAGCTCAAGGGCACCGTCGACTACGTGTACGACTGCACTGTCGCCTACGAAGGGATCCTGTAAGTCGAAGCGTGCGCGCTGGAGAGACCTGGACGCAGCTGACGCACGAAACCGTAGACGAGGCAAGTATGGGGAGGAGATTTTCGGGCTGGCGAGCACCTACTTCCAAGGTCGGCCACCCAAGTCGGTCAACCTGTACTGGCGGCGATTCCACCTCGCCGACATCCCCCTCGATGACCAGGCCGAGTTCGACGTGTGGCTGCGCGAGCAGTGGTATCAGAAGGACGCGCTCATGGAAGAGTACCTGACCAACGGGCGCTTTCCGCCGATGGCTGGCTCCGAGACGGACTACGTCGAGACCTCGGTCCGCACGCGGCACCCCTTGGAGATCCTCGAGGTCTTCAGCGTGGTGGGGATTTGCGGCTTGATGTGGAACAATGCGAAGAAGCTCCTGCAGGCCGTCTCCAGAAGCCTCGGCACCTACGTGTAGCCGGCAATGTGGCGTAGCTCGGGACAGGACGGCTCTGGCAATCAGCTTGTGCGTCTCTGTCTCGACGCTGGAGACTTGAACATTCGATGGCGTTTTTTGAAATTGACGGCTTGCATATGGCGGGCGGAACATCAAATCACAGCGCAGAAACGATAAACGTCAATGCTGGAGCATCAGTCTTCGTGCGGAGTGTCGGGAGGCTCTCGACCCAGACCCATGCGGCCATACAGAGCCAACACAAGTTGGGGTGCGGAGGAGATGGGTCCGGCGTCTCGAGATCATGCGAACTGAGGCATGGACAAGCATTGTACAAGTCGTTCAGCTCCCAGCCTCAGGACGGCCACGCCAGGATATGCCCGTACGTCAAACAAGCCTCCGTTGCAGCCAGAGGACATGAGAAGCTTGTCTGGGGACATGCCTCGGCAACGAGCAGCTCGGAACGTGCCCTGATTGGACGAGACGAGGCGGCGGCTTGCCGTCTGGGGGAATGGGGTTCGATGACATTAGCGTGGACGGCTAAGTTGGGATCGTGAGGAGAAGTCGGAGAGACTAGGCGGTTCCAGTATACATAATGGCATCATCCTATCCACCTCCCTGTGCGCCCGGACATCTCTCGTGCGTGCACTCGGAGAGGCGTCGATGGCGTTGCTGCGACAGGCATTCCTCTGCGCAATGATTGGCGGTGCTGATACCCGGTGTTCGTGGCGAGGGGGTTTGCCGAGGTGATTTGACACGGCCGTGAGCGATCCGGGCATGCTCGATCTGTTACCGTTGAAGCTGATTGCCTCTGGAAGCCAGTCGACTCCGGGAGGCGATTCATGATATCTGCAGATATTCGCAGCTCTGATCAGCGCTTCATCCCCGAGCAAGCTTCCGGCGGACAGCCTGTGGTCCATGAAGATCGCCAAGACACATTGGAAACAGGAGCCTCTGCAGGCTCGCGCGAGCAGGTCTCGGCAGTGCTTCCTTGCCACTCCTCTGTCTCGCAGATGACCAGTGAAGGACGAGGAGTCGCATCAGCGAATAGGCAGCCCGGGTCGCATACCCCGCAGATTGCCTCGACGGGTCGGTGGGTGGGGGCGTCCGAGGCCGCATCCCCCTCGGTCGGCGACCCCCTGTGCCGCCGCCAGTGCGCGCCGGCGCCGTCTTTATTCAACGGGGCGACGTCGGCCTCCGGCAATGCGATTCGTGGGGGCCAGCGACTCACTAGGGGAGGGTTCCGTCGCCCTGGATCAACCTTCGACACCTCGACAGGCTATCGAATGCGGCACCGTGTCGCAATGCGCCACGGCCCCGGGAGCAGCGCGGCGACCCGAGGCATCTCGACGTCTCGTCACGGGGCCAGCCGGGGTCGCAGTCGCCGTAGGCTGCCTCGATGCCGATGACATGCAGGGAGATCTGGGAAGCTGGGCTCTGACTGGCACCCGGGGATGCGCTCCGCGGTCCAACGCAGTGCAACGCTCGCCTTGCCCTTGGCACGGGGACCGGCTCTGCCACCAAAGTATATATATCTTTTAGCGCAATCCTCCCCGGATCTCGTCGCTGCCATCTGCAACCTGTCCAGTCCAAGACGTAGTTCGGGTGTCGCACTTTGCCTCCGCTCTTCTGACTTACTGATATCCATCTTCACTCTCTTCTTGTCCCCCTTCACCGCCGCGTGGGGGTTACGACGCTGGCCAAGCACGTACTCTGGTACCCGGAAGCCGCTTGCGATATGGACAGCGGAGCGGCAGACCACGAGAAGCAGGCGGTCGGGTCCGCCCAGATCAAGGCCGTCAGCAGCCATGACAATGACCTCGGCAAGCTTGAAACCCACGACGAGTTGACGCCCCAGGAGCAGCGTAGCATCATCCGCCGCGTCGACCGCCGCCTCGTCGTCACTGTCGGCCTCATGTACTGTGTCAGTCTCATGGACCGCACCAACATGAGCGCCGCCAGCATCGCCGGCATGAATGTCGAGCTCGGGCTGGAAGGGCTTCACTATGTGGGTTTCGTCCGTGGCCGTGGTCTGGTCGATGGAACATCTACGATTTGGGGCTGATACAGGCCGGTGCATGTGTAGAACATTGCCAATCTCGTCTTCTTCGTTCCGTACATAATCTTCCAGCCCCCGTCAACCGTCCTGGTTCGCGGCATCGGCCCGCGCATCCATCTTGCCGGCATAACCATGCTCTGGGGAGCCGTCATGATCGGCATGGGCTTTGTCGAGAGCTTCGGGCAGCTCGCCGGCCTGAGAGTTGCCCTCGGCTTCCTGGAGGCTGGCTTCTTCCCGAGCTGCGTCTACTTGCTCAGCACGTGGTACACGCGATGTAGGTTTGCGTAGAAGACATGGGTCTCTACCTACTCTGCCTCACCGCGTCCGTGGGAACGGCCAGGCTGATGGATGACAGACGAGGTTGGCAAGCGATACGCGCTCTTCTATCTGCTCGGCAGCGTAGCGACCGCCTTTGCTGGTATTCTAGCCTACGGGGTACGTCTTATTCCCCCTCCCACTCGCCTTCGAGACGGTGGACGTCTTCGCCCTTGTGTCCGGATTAAACGATTCTGCTGCTGCGCTGCTCCTATCGCTGACTCCAGATACTTTGCAGCTCATGCAACTGAACGGCCAGCAAGGCCTCACTGGCTGGCGATGGATCTTCATCATCGAAGGCACCCTGACGTGCGCCTTGGCCGTCGCCGGCTACTGGCTCCTGGTTGACTTTCCCGACTCGAAGCGGAAGACATGGAACTTCCTGGGCCAGCGCGAGCGCCAGTGGGTTGTCGACCGCATCCAGAAGGACCGCGGAGACTCAAAGGCGCCGCCCTTCAACCTGCGCAAATTCCTCGGCGGTGGCGCGGACTGGAAGATCTGGGCTTACGCCATGATCTTCTTCAACACGACGACCATGTCCTACGCCCTGGCCTACACCTTGCCCATCATCCTCGTCGAGAACATGAAGTTCAGCGTCGCCCAGGCCCAGTGCCTCGTCGCCCCTCCCTACGCCTTCGCCGGCATCGTCATGTTCGTCTGCGGCTACTGCGGCGACAAGTACCAGGTCCGCGGACCCATCATCCTGTTCAACATGCTCCTCTGCCTCATCGGGCTGCCCATCATGGGGTGGCACAGCAACGCGTCGGTGCGATTCTTCGGCGTCTTCCTCGTGACGGCGGGAGCCAACGCCAACGTCCCCGCCACCATGTCGTTCCAGGCGAACAACGTGCGCGGCCAGTGGAAGCGCGCCTTCTGCAGCGCCACCCTCGTCGGCTTCGGCGGCATAGGCGGCATCGTGGGCAGCCTCGTGTTCCGAGAGCAGGACAAGGCTACCGGATACAAGCCCGGCATGTACACGTGCATAGCGTGCTCCCTCCTGAACGTCGTCCTCGTGCTGCTGTGCGACGCCGACTTTCGCAGGCAGAATAGGCTGGCGGACCAGGGCAAGAAGTCGCTGGAACCCCATGACGAGGTGAGCAGGAAACAGACCCTTTTTGACTTTGACGTATCGTTGTCACTAACTGGCTCCAGGACGCTGCACCTGACGACTTCCGTTACACCTATTGAGCGTCATCTGTCTGTGCTTTGGGAGCATACTTAGGGGCACGAGGCCTGTGGTACTGTTTAGCTCGTAGACAAGATTATGTGTTTTTGTCTTGGGGTCATCATGAGCAAAGACGTGATCACAGCTTCACTCTCCCTTCGTAGCTTTCTTCGCAGCAGGGGCGCCGTGCTTCTTGGCCCAATCCTCAACCTGGCCATTTAACCCTCTGAGTGCGAAGAAGTACACAACGGGCATGAACCACCCCATAACCGTGTCCACCACCCAGTTGTTCCTCGGCGAGCCGCCAACGGCCCCCCAGCGCATCAGGTGCCCCAGGAACGACGTCGTCACCAGGTACTGGCCGCGCTCCAGCCCCCGGATGGCGTTGCGCGCCACCTCCTCCGCCGTCTGCGGCACGTCGCTCTTCTCCAGCTCCAGCGATACGGCGTGCTTGGTGCGGCTCTCGGCCTGGAACCCGGCCGTCAGGATCGTGGCCGGGCACACGACGTGGATCCTGACGGGGTTGTCCGGGTACAGCCTCGCCTCCATGGCCAGCGTGTCCGCGAGCCCCCGGAGCGCCCACTTGCTCGGCGTGTAGGGCGCGTACCCGGCCAGCGCGAAGAGCCCGAGCACCGACGCCGTCATGACGAAGTGCCTGGGCTGCTTGCCCCTGCGCTCCGGCGACAGCCACTCGCGCAGGACGGCCTGCGACATCTCGGCCGTGCCGAAGTAGTTGACGTCCATGTTGCGGCGGGCGGCCTCGAGCGAGCCCTCGTCGGTCCACAGCATCGGCGTCGAGAGCCCGGCTACGCACCACACGACGTCTGGCGGCTGTCCGCCGTTCCAGGCCGTGACCGAGGCGACGACCCCGGCCGCGTAGTTGGGCTCGCTGACGTCGGCGGAGAGGCAGAGGAACTGCTGAGAGCTGGGATTCTTGGCCACGGCCTGCCAGGACGCAGTCGTTAGGTTCGCTCGTCCGGTCCTGGCGTTTTGGTCCCTATTCTTACCTTGATCTCGGCCAGCGCATCTTCCAGCTTCTCAAGGCTTCGGGAGACGATGCAGATGTTTGCGCCTTTGGCGGACAGCTGGCACGCCGCGCTGCGACCCGTGCCTTCAGACGCGCCCGTCAAGAGGACCGTCTGGCCGCACACAGTCAGTACTAATGAACGCCGTGCTCAAGAAGTCATTGCTTCAATGCTCTTCAACTCACCAGTCCCTCGACGGGCATGTGATTCTTGCCAAACCAGCCCATTGCGTCCTGTCAACACGCAGCATGAAGCATCCTTAAGTGTGCACAAGGAAGGAAGCCTTCATCATTGCTTGGTGCGGCCAAAACAACGCTTGTGCAGGCTACTACGTACTTCCGCAAAGGCGCGGAGGACGCGGGGCCGGTCCAAGGCAATAGAATCTTTCAATTGGTAGCTTTTCAGCTGTTACATTTGCTGGGGTCGGCAGTCCCGTGTCTTGACTGGCTAGAAGGCGTCTCGTGCTGAGCTCGAGCCGGCACCCCGGCACTGGCTCCAGTCCTTTTGCGGTCGGGAAAGCCACAGCAGTTGGAACAGCAGAAAATAACCCCTGAGATAGTGGTATAAAAATTCTGAATAAAAATGAATAAAAGAAGAAAGAAAGTTAACGTCGAATGAGGAATCCGGAAGCAAAGCTAAAAAAAAAAACACTTAGCCATAAACCTAAGATGCGTGGATTGACGCGTCCTGTATCTTCGAACTTATATAAGGTTACAATCACCCTTGCTCACATTCAAAACGAGGAAGAAGGCCACCTTACAAAGCCATTAAGCTGCTATGCAGCATCGCCTACCCCCACGACACGCCCGCTGCAGGTGATGCCCTGGCAATTCCCTTGTAGTACCCAGCTCTGGGCATGATTTCAAACTTCACTCTCCAGATTCGGCTGTTATGCGAGCAGGCTCAAGGGCAGCACTCGTTTACGCCAAAGCTTTACGGTACACTCCTTTTAAAACATCATCTCAAAGGCGCCTAAATGGGTGGGTATACAGGGCCGAGAATCTCGAGGAACGGACTACCCATTCTGCCCCAAGCTCTGAATCTTGCTCCCCAATGTCATGATAACAGCAACCCCGATACCGTCCTCGTATCAATCGACTTTGAGAATACAGGAAATCTAATGAATAATTTCTTGGAGGCAAAGGAAAGCCAG
The DNA here is from genome assembly GCA_001600555.1 of Albophoma yamanashiensis. Taxonomy (NCBI): domain Eukaryota; kingdom Fungi; phylum Ascomycota; class Sordariomycetes; order Hypocreales; family Ophiocordycipitaceae; genus Albophoma; species Albophoma yamanashiensis. The sequence goes on from BCKH01000003.1 coordinate 1,530,308, forward strand.
ACCGGCCTTGCGGTTTTGGATACGAAAGATTTTCACTACACAGACCCAACCAAGTTAATTTCAACACCGCTTCATAACCGGATCCCCGTCTTTTTTCGCCAACTCGTCTAAGAAGTTTCTTTTTGGAAGATCGTCCACGATCCGGCCGTCGGACATTATAAAGAGTATCAAATCCATACATGTATACCAAAGAACCGGGCTACTGTTCTCATTGGGTATGATGTACAATGTGAGGTAGATGTATTGGCAAGACTGGGCTTCAACTTCGCAGCAAGCTCCATATCTGGGAAGTCGCCAGGCCGACCACTTGAGTCTGGGAGGGAATTTGAAACATGCGAAGATCTGTCCTTTCAGTACAGGACATCGTTTGACGTCCACATGACCGCGAGCTCCTTATGAAATGGTTCCAGAATCTTGTCCACAGCCTTGCTTCGGCTCCACGCACTTTCCCACTCTGGCCGTAATAAAGCCTTTCCGTATTCCCAGTAGGTGGGATAGTAGCCCGACATCTCCCAATCTAAGATCGCCACGACCTTATCACCTTGAACAAGAATGTTGCGAGGGTCAAAGTCACCATGCGTCAGGACAATATCGTGGTCTTTCATGATGCTTTGCCAGACGCGGCATCTCCACTCTGCGAATCCATTATCGTTGTCTTTCATCATGGCTTTCACGATGCCATCGTTGAAGTCTTGCTCAGTACTGTAGGGTCCATATCCTTCTGGATCTTCACAAAAGTACTGGTCGTTGCATGCAGTACCGTCGATGCAGCCGATGAAGTCGGCCTTGAAGCAGCGCAGCTGAGCCATATAGCCGCGAAGCTGGGAGATGACCGATTCCCGCTCCGCCTCGGCATAGTCAGCCCACGCATCTTTGAGAGTTTTCCCTTCAACAAAATTCATAACAATGACGACATGACCCGTTTTATCGTCGCGGTAGGCATTTTGAACTTGTGGGATAGGACTCGAGGTGTTGGCACGGATGAATCTCATCGTCTCGGCCTCTGCCATGCGAGTGTGTGTCTTGACGACGGTATCTGGATCAATCCTGTATACTGGTGAGAATGCTAACTTGTAACCCTTGGCAAGCTGTTCAGGAGTGACGGTTCGCGCCATTGCCTACAGGCTGTAACTGTCGTTCGTGCGCATTTCAGACCGGAAGGGTTTCTCACAGCCACCTATGTATGAATACGAATGGAATTATTGGCTTATCATGTCCGAAGACCCTGTAATATGACTAATCGGAATAATAACAGCATCCTGGTCTCTCTGCACAAAGAATTCACATCCATAACACCATCTGGGGTGAATCAGTCATCATCTTCGCCCCTATTCTGCCAAAGAGCTAAGAGTCTTGGGCGGGTAGCCATTAACTCCTGTAACGTCCGTTTTCTACTCTACCTGGGGTTCAATGACATTCATGTCGTGGTTGTGTATCATGTTGTGAATTCGTGGCCAGTCTGCAGACTGCATGTGTTCGGGACGGGCGGCCCCGTTATGGGTCTAGTTGTGCCTTATTTTCTCACCTGTTGAAATTACAAGGCTAAATAACGGAGCCACCAGTCCCGAACACATGCATTCTGCTGACTCTTACATTGTACCTTGATTTTCTCTATCCAGCATGGTGCATCTGTTTGCCGCGAGGATTTTACCGTCTGCCAGTCGCAGCTACGCCACTTTTCGCACATAAACGCGTGTTGTTGTTTGAGCCAGACCGTTGACGCAGGATTTCTGCACTTATCATTCACATGCGTGCGCAACTTGCTACCTTCAAGAAATAAATGATCGTCGAAAAACTTGTGTAGGGAGCGAATCTAAGTGCCCGCCGCGCTTCCGGTCTCCCGGCGCCCGGTCTCCTGGCTTGTATCACAACTGGACCATGGCCCAAGAAAAGCAGAGAGGCAACCAAAATGCACGCGTCGAAGATGCCGGTTCCGAGTCGGAAAGGCAGGCTGACATTGCCACCGGTTCCAAGCTCGAACAGCAGCCGGCAGCGGACGAGGGATTGCTTGAAACCTCGGGCGTCGAGCAGGCAAAAGCCAAGAAACCGCTGGCCTTCTACCTTGCCTTCGCAGCCATAAACATCATCGTCTTTGTCTTTTCCCTCGATGCCACGTCTCTCGCCGTCGCCATACCAGTAAGACTCGGACTTGGAGTTCAATCGACATTCTGGGTACTAACGCAGAGCCTTGCTCGACTAGTCCATCGCCGAACAGCTTCATGGCACCACCCTGCAGTCCTTTTGGGCAGGCATCGCATTGCTGCTGGCAGTCGTCATGACGCAGCCTCTCTACACAAGCCTCTCCGACATCTACGGCCGGAAGCCTCTGCTCCAGGTGGCGTTTGTCTTCTTCGCGGTGGGCTCTCTCGTTTTCGCGCTCGCCAACAACATGGCGGCCATAATCGCAGGCAGAGTCCTTCAGGGCTTCGGTGGCGGCGGCTTGGATGTCCTCGGTGAGATAATTGTCGCCGACATGACCACCCTGAAGGATCGCGCCGTGTACTTGGGCATCATGGCTATACCTACTGCTGCGGGAAGCATCCTGGGCCCGTCCATCGGTGCTCTTTTCAGCCAATACGTGAGCTGGAGATGGATTGGGTGGGTAAACCTGCCTTTGCTCGGTGCAGCGTACCCGCTTGTCCTCTTTTTCCTTCACCTTAGGCGTCTGGAATCGTCGCTGTTGGAGAAGACAAGACAGCTCGACTGGATCGGCATGCTGCTCTTTTCAGTCGGCTGCATAGCATTTGTGCTACCCCTAAGCTGGGCAGGCACACTGTACCCGTGGGGCTCGTGGCAAACAATTCTTCCCCTGGTCATTGGCATCTTGCTTCTCGGCGCGTTTGCCTTCTACGAGGCGAAGCCCGAAAAGCCCATCATGCCGCATCGTCTTTTTGGCAGGACCGCGTCCGCGACTCTCACGGGGGCCTTTCTGCATGGCATGATGCTATTCAGCCTGATGCAGTATCTGCCTTTCTTCTATCAGGCTGTCCAGCGCAAAACTCTCATCCAATCCGCCGTTACGTTGCTTCCGACGAGTATTGCTAGCGTGCTCGCCGCCGGACTCTCGGTGACGGCGGTCGGTCTCTTGCGCTCGTATCGCTGGAGCGTCTGGACGTCCTGGATTCTCGTCACGGTGGGGACCGGTATCCTCGCCGTCATGAGCGACTCGTCGAGTGCGGGCATGGCCTACGGGGTTCCTGTCGTGTGGGGTGTGGGAATAGGAGCTCTCCTTCGAGTCCTCCATCTCCCTCTGCAAGCAAGCGTGCCTCACGTCGATGATACCGGACTAGCAATCGGGCTCCTGATGTTCTTCCGCCTCCTTGGCGGCCTTATTGGGCTGGCTGTTAGCTCCACGATATTCAGCAGCGTGTTCCAGCACGAAATTGCCGCCATTGCTCTGCCGGACTCGCTGGCCCTACTGCGGGATGCCAATGAGGCCATCCGGTTTATACCGGAGTTGAGGACACTGGACCCGCTCCAAGTGCCCTTGCTTCCCGTGGTGCATGCATACTTGTCCGCATTTCGCGTCATCTTCTATGCCATGGCGGGCTTTGGCTCACTGGGCTTTCTGACTTCGCTGTTTACTGAGGAATTGAATATTCAAAAGGAGGAGTTGGGTAGACAGCAGTTTGAGACGTCATAGATCATCATCCTAATACCCATTCACAATGAATGATTGGGTCGTAATAGTAATTTCAGACAGAGAAGACAATGCATAGAAAGCTCCGCTTTAGTTGTTTGTTTCAGTTTGGAGCGCAAATGCCGGCCGTTGCGCCAAGCAAGTCCAGTTGAGTAGGTCTCAACAGTACTTCTCTCATTGCGTGCCTCGGCGTTGGTACCCCAATTCGGCACTGGGCTAAGCAGATTTGTGACGAGTTTGAACAGTGAGACCTTAAGGAGCTTCTCGGCGAGCTGTGGCTTGTACCATTACACAAACACATCAGGCGTTCATCGGTTAGGGGAGTAATGCTTCTGATTCAAGTGGCGCCCCGAGACAACTTAAGTATATTCCTATATAGCCTTATAAAAGAGCGTGAAACTTGAACGATATGATATAGATAGTGGACCGGCCACCTTGAATCCGGAGAATCATACCGCGTGGATACATTTGGCAAGACTCCATTGCAAACTATCTCCAACATGGTATAGCCACTGCTGCAATACGAAGACAAATATTCTTATCCGCAGATCTGTTGTGACAGCTGGTGCCACTGCCCCCCATTGTGACCATTGAGGCCATTAAAATTGGCAGCACGTGTGCTGACGCCGCTGGCACCGTTGAAGCCATTCTTGTGTTTGTGGCCATTGATGTTGGCTCCATTAGTACCATTAGTGCCATTGACGCCGTTGCTTTCGTTCGTGCCGTTCACGCCATTCCGCCCGTTGGCACCGTTCTGATTATCAGAGATGGCTGCGCTCTCCATGTTCATGAGCGCGTAGACCTTGGCTGTCGCGGTCGGCATCGGCATCTTGGATTTCCCGCTCTCAATGTCCAGCATCTCCTGCGACCACGTCGACATGGCGGTCGCCAACGCTTCGACCTCGGCCATGGTGTTGGTGGCGTGGAAGCACAGCCTGACCCGGCTTTGGTCCTTGGGAACTACGGGAAAATCGATAGGGAAGGCACATATCTTGGACAGCTGCAGGTGGAAGATGAGGAAGAAGTTGTACTTAGTGTTGGCCCTAGTCACGACCGGGCAGATCTGCGTCTGGAACGGGCGCGACTCCCAATTGTTGTAGACCGGTAGCCTAATAATTCCTGTAGCCAGGGCTTGCTGTATGGCAGTATCCGCCGTGATAAGGCTGAAAAAGTGCGTTACAAGGTTTTGAATGTGTGATCGGCACTGTACGGAGCAATATTGATTAGCAAAGATGAAAGATACGCTGAACGAGGAGACAAAGCTGCCACAAACCTTGCTGGCCTTCTCAGATGCAATGAGTTTGTACGAGGAACGAATAGTAGCGAGCGTCACGAATGACGGGGCGGTAGTGAAGATGAGAGACCGCGCATTGTTGATCAACATTAGCTTGATTGTCTCGCTTCCCAAAATGGCGGCTATCAGTGAGCGTTAGCAACGATGCGCATGAAAAGAAATGAGAGGATGACTTGCCGCCGGTAGAAGCCATTGTCTTTCCAAACGTGTACATGCGTACCGCGATCTCTCTCTCCAGGCCAAGTTGGGTAACCAAGCCCTCTCCCTTAGGACCCAAAATTCCCGTCGCGTGCGCTTCGTCGACAATAAACTGCGCGTTTCCGGCAGGGAAGAGCTCTTTTGCGATTTGGACAAGCTCGACCAGCGGCGCGACATCTCCGTCCATGCTGTAAATGGACTCGACGGCAATAAGAACGCACCGCTCGCCATCTCTAATGGGCTGCTGGGAGTCGCGAGCCACCATCAGCGTGTTCCTGAATGACTCAAGGTCGTTGTGGCGGAATGGGAGTCGCAGCTCAGCTTTGGACTTTGCCATGCCGTCGTGAGTGCTCGCATGCACCAGCTCATCGTAGACGATTGCGTCTCCCGGCCTTGGGATGGCTTGAAAGATGGCCACATTGCCTTCGAACCCAGAGTTGACAATTATCGCCGATTCTGCTCCATGGAACTCGGCAATTTCCCTCTCAACCTGCTCGATGTATTCGTTGTTACCGTCAAACAAGCGAGGGCCTTTGCTCCCAATCTCAAAATCAGGGTACTGCGAGAGCTCATCGAACAAGGCGGTGCGCAGCTCTCCAGTGGTGGCGAGAGACAGGAAGTCGTTTGAGGAAAAGTCAGTTTCCCCTCCACGCTTGCGAAAGGTGTAGAGGCTCTGCTTGGCGCGGCGACTGTTGAGGACGTCCTCAAGGTTACGGTAGAAGACGGAGGAAGCCGCCCGTTCAGCGCTGGCCTGACTCTGTTTCTGAGTCTGCAGCCAGTGAGAGATCATAGACGCCATGATGTTTTGCACAAGACTGAGTCACAGTGTTCGGTTGTGGTTGAAATATTTCACACAGAAGCTCTCGATAGTAAAGGGAAAGTTTAAAGGGGCAAATAGCACTATTTATATATCGGCCTTCATGACTTGGATTCATCTGCATTTTGTCCGACTGCAATGCCAATACTGGTTTTTTGAGTACATCAAAGTCGTGCGGTTGGCTCGATCAGCACGCGAGCCAACAGCGCGGGCTCCGAAAGCGCCAATGTTGGTCGATGCCTGCCACCGTACGTCCGCGTGTATACAAAACGTGTGGCATCGGAGATCAGTCCACCATAAATAAAGCTCTCTGCACATGGCACATGGTTCCGTTGCAAAGCGGGGCTCTCCGCTTCGCAGCCTACCGGATGCCACGGCCTTTACGTGGCTTCGAAACGCATCCCATCACAAATAAGCAGTGTCCTGGCAGGCCATTCGCGAAGCTGAACATGAACGCAGCCTTTCGAGTAGGGTCGGAACATTGTTGGTCATGTCGCTGCAATTACGTCGTGTTGGGTCTGAAGTTTTACCCCTGACTCACAAGACGCAAGGCCAACTCTTGTCCGACCGATCTCACCACCAGACACCTTTTTTGCCGGGGAGAATTACGCGTTCGAGACTCGTCGTCATTTGCCTGGGCGGCGATCTCAACATCCCACATTGAGCGGAACCATTTGGCATTTTGCGGATAACTCTTCTAAAAATGGACGAGCCAAATGACTCCTGCCAGGAAAATCATCACCCAAATCAATTTTGAGCTATTTGCAATTCTCATCGTCTCAGATCTTCTGCAACTGACTCTTGTGGCTAACAGGTTGTTAGAATCCACAAAACCCGAAGGTCTCCGTGCCCTGTAGGTGTCTTTAGGCCTCGTAGATATTTGGCAACCGACAAATGAACTTCCAGCCTGTCCATGCCGTTCGTGTTACACAGTGAGTGTCTCATTCGATTTATTCATTTCTTGTGGTCACATTTCTCCATCACTTCGATGGTTGACGTCCCACCACAACTGACTTGCATGAGACTCCCGTCTAGTCGAATTTGAGGTATACTGAGCTAGAAGCCCCGGGCAAAGTGGTGACTATCAGGTAATGCTGCACTGATCCTCATAGAAATGAGCAGTTGAGCTGCCAAATTACTTATGGCGAAAGTCTCAATGACTTCTGCGAACTTTACAACATCCGCATCTCCAGCTGGCATGGTTTCCGTATGCACTCCACCAGGATCGATACGAGTAGGTTGTTGGTAAGCCCAAAGCCCATCCCTGCAGCTCGGAAACGGAAAGTAGTCACCGAACCAGGCGGGCCACATCACTCTCATGGCTGGGGTGCATGTGCTCGGTGTGCTCGGCATGCAACTGGATGTTGGGGCATGAAGCTCCGGAATTTTGTGGAACTCATCGGCAGCAGTGCATCGGATGGGTGCCTGCAAGAGCGGTAGCAGAGTATGGGGTTTCTGTTGCCGAGCCGTTCGGCCGACTCATACTCAATTCTGGGGGGGCTTGCCCCTGCCACGGAGACGAGAGAGGAGCGGGCAGTTGTACGCGCATCGACTGTTGGTGAAGGCACAATGGAGCTAACAACTACCTCAAGGCGCCAGGCATGGTTCGCGAAAGGTGCAGCCGCCTGTTGGGCCTCGGCCATATTTGTTTTTTCCGATTAAACTGAGAAGTCCAAATGTAACTAGGGGAATCCAGTAATGACAATGCTTTTGCAGGGCCAGAAAAGGAGCAGATGGAGTCATGAAATCTATTCTTTGTCTATAGACGTAGTGAGATCTAGCTTTTGTCTATGCATCTATGCGTTTGTAAAAATCAGTCTAGACCGGAAGGATCCCAGGCACTACCAAGCCTGCCACCGGCCTCCGAAGTGCCAGTCGGAGAGGAGAGAAAAGAAGGCGGATCGCTCAAATTCGTCAGAGATGCAGCATCCGTTTTTGCTCTCCCCAGTTCTTCCGCAGAGAAGCCGCCCCGTTTAAGTAGTCCAGCCCTTGCCGCATCGCCGCGGTAGTGGCGACGACCCTATCTTTGACAAAGAGATCAAAGTGGTGGCCCTGCACGTCGATGACGGCATCGAACATGTTCTCGTCGTGGGCTCCCCAGCCCAGGATGAAGTCCTCCCTAAACACGTCCAGTTCGCTGATCCCGCAGCTCCCTGTGGGGATGTAATCAGACCCGCGTACGAGCACCATCCTTGGGCGTTTTCCGGCTAACCGACCATCCCAGACGGGAATCTGCCATTCGTTCACCATGCGTTTCGCCTCGGACATGCATCGTAGTGAGGCGATTTGGTTCTTGGACTTGCCCTGCTTGCCGGCACCCAAGGGCACAATCACGCCGCCGTAGTCTTTCGGCACGAAGGGGTATACAGTGTCGACCATGAGGATGCCGACGACGTGGACCAGCCAGTCGTCAGCCAGGACCTTGGCGACCTCGAGGCTCAGCATCCCACCCAAGCTCCAGCCTCCTAGGAGAATGTCAACGCTGCCGTCGGAATTCCTCTTGGCAGGGAAGTTGGCTTGCGAGACGGTGCTCATGATGTACTTGGCGTACAGCCGGGCCATCTCGGGCAGCCCGCCCGCGAAGATGTCGTCGGAGAAGAAGTGAGGGTTGCGGATGCCGTAGACGAAACGGTACAGCGGGTCGAGGCAATGGTAGGCAAAGGTGGTGCCGCCGCCATCGTGGATGAGGAAGACGGGTGTCGACGAGCCCGAAAAGGAGTCTGGGCGTGCCCAGTCCTCGGGCTGCACCACCTCGGGATTGTCGTAGCGCATGGTTGCTGGCTGTATTTGGCTTCTGTTGAGTATTGCTATTGCTGAGATAGCTTGGGTGCGAAGACCGATGAAGAGAGACTAATTGAAAGAAATGCTGAAGCATTCGCCTCCTCTTATGAGCTGAAACTTCATGCTCGTGCCCAAGATTCTCAAGCGCGTTCGCTGGCTCGTGAGTCGCGAGAGGCGAGGCTGGCCCACGCTCAATTCGGCACTCCGAGCAACGCGCTGGCACCCGAAAAGGACGACTGCCGATTGTAGCCTAGGAGTCAGCCCGGGGCGAAAGTACCGTTCGCGCCTCGAAGGCTGCGGGCATGGCTCATGCTGGTACTGGTGGGCTCACGTCGGAGGTCTGCCGCCTCGTTGCGGTGCCACCCAAACGATGGTGGCGGACTAGCAAGGGTCACCTCCGAATACCAGCCAAGGCAGGCATGCCCACAGCATCACCCGCGACCTCGATGATGCGACATCCCAGGCGTTCATGGTTCGATTGGCGGCCATGAGCTTATTGTGCAGAGTAAGCGGGCAGCAGTGGTGGTTGCGCGAGGTATCCCTGCAGCCGCCAGAGCAGCAGATGCAACCTCATCGCGCCGACGCTCTTATCCTGTCTCAACACCACGATGTCGTGCTCGCGAAACATCGGCGCCTCCCGCCTTAGCCTCGCGGCCTCCTCGTCCCCAAACAGCCAGGGCAGGTTGTGCACCGGCATCTTCTGCCCATATCTCGCTCCCTCGAGGTCCAGGGTGGCGTACTGCCGCGTCGCATCGCTTTGCGCCTTCGGCATCCAAAGCACGCACCCTCTCGGCTTGACATCCTTGACTTTCTCCCAATCTGAGCATGGGTGAAGAGCAACGCCCTGCGGTTCTTCTGTTCGGGAACTCCGGGCGATCAGCGCGTCCACTGCGTGGCGACGTAGCATCCTCAGGAGAAGCGGTGCCATATCCTGACGCCAGACTGCATTTCGCGTGTCCGGCGTTACGGCCATGCCGCTTCTGACGGCTAACAGCAATGCTGCATTCTTCTTGCTGGCCCCGCCCAAACTGTCCACGACAGACTGACGGTTGAGCAAGTAGCTCGTAATGGGACCTCGAGAGGGTCGTGGCATGGACTGCGAATCTTGACTCGTAAGCTCGTGCCTGGAGGGCGTCGTCCTCGATTGCTTGTCGTCTTGATTCGGCGTGGCGACTTGATGGGCTTCCGAGGGTGGTAAAGTCGCAGCCGCCGCAATGCTCTTCGCTGATTGCGTACCGACTTGGCTGTGAATGTCCAACTTCGACGTGTTCTCGTCGACGGATTCGAATGACATTGGCCCCGGCGCCCACCAGGCCTCTTTCGTGCTCGGGTGCTGGACCAGCTCGAAATCTTGTAGGAAGTACCGCGGCAACGACGTGGCCGTGATGGGACACCTGCGGATGGGCGTGGCGAGTGCTATCGCTACGCGTTGTCAGCAGCCAAGCCATGAGAGCGAAATGGGCGATAGAAGAAGGAAGAGTCTCGCTGACCGTATGGGTTGTTCGCCAACTTCTTCCTGAACCGGCCCGTTGGCTTGCTGGGGCTCTCCTTCGTTTGCCGTCGCTTCGCCTTCATCCACCCCGGGTCGAATACGGGAGATATTGGCAGTGGCCCCGTGGCGGTCGATATGGTCTTTGAGTCCGTATCGATACGAAGCTGCTTGTCAGCCGTTTTCTGGTCAAGGCTGGCCTCGACCACCTGCGCGAGAGCGGCTTTTGTGAGATCCTTCTTGTCATACGAAGCCCACCGCTGCGCTTGGAAGCCGAATCCAGCGCCTCTGAAGCGCTCCGGTCGGAGCGCGGCGCGCGGGACCATGGCTAGTCAATTGCCTTGCGCAGGGACGTTGTTTGGTTTGGCGCAAGTTATCGAAATGCGAGCCTTCAAGGAACGAACTCCGCAGCCTGTGGGGAAAAAGGCAGGCCCAAGCTACGGGAGGGTGCTTGGAGCTCCCCCACACGTCAGCGACTCCAGCCTCCAGCCTCCAGCTCCAACCGTCATCCGAACAACCACCTGACGCAGAAACGCGCAATGCCACCCCGACCACGACTATTACCGACTTTGAGAGGACTGTCGCGCAAGCATGCGCGGTCCTTTGGATTCTCCAGCTCGGCTGGGTCCGCGCCATCCATGGACTACATCCCGATGCCATACATCGAGGAGACGTCGGTGAGCGACTCTCGCAGGCTTGGCCATCCCTGCCTCGAATGCGTGCTAATGGGAACAGGCTGCAGGTAGAAAGACATGTGAGCCGACTCGGCAGGTCTTCTAGCAGTTTCGCATCTACTGACAGCTGCAAGGGGACATTTTCTCCAAGCTTTTGCAGGTGAGTCGCGCTGCGAAGGCGTAACAACACCACAGCTGCTTACGTCAATAGGAACGGATAGTTTGCCTCAATGGCGAGATCAACGACTACATGTCCGCATCCATTGTTGCGCAGCTCCTTTGGCTCGAGTCGGACACTCCCGAGAAACCTATCACGATGTATATCAATTCGCCCGGCGGCTCTGTCACGTCAGGTCCGTTGCGCCTGCCCCTAGAGTTCCTGGGCGTAGCTGACAACAGATGAAGGGATGGCCATCTACGATACAATGACATACATCAAGTCCCCCGTCTCCACCGTCTGCGTCGGCGGTGCTGCCAGCATGGCCGCGATCCTGCTGGCCGGCGGAGAAGCAGGAAAGCGATGCGCCTTGCCGCACAGCTCCATCATGATCCACCAACCCCTGGGGGGCACGAGAGGTCAGGCATCAGACATTCTGATCTATGCGAACCAAATACAGCGGATACGAGAACAGTCAAACCACATCATGCGGTACCACCTTAATAAGGCGAAAGGACACGACAAGTACACCATTGAGGAGATCAACGACATGATGGAGCGGGACAAGTACCTGAGCGTGACGGAGGCTTTAGAACTTGGTGTCATCGACGAGATCTTGACGAAGAGAACGGAGAAGGAAGTCAAGGAGGGAGCCAAAGGAGGCGAGGATGGGCAGACGCAAACGGGCTGACGCTACGCTGAGTGAGAGTCAGCCTACCCGGATCTGGACGGACTTGGAAGGCCCAGGACACGCGTGTACATGCCAGTTGTGTGTGTCGCCATCCTTTGCGGGCCTTGAACGGCGAGCCGCGGTGTCGCGACGCCGTCATGCTTTTGCTACGGTTACCGTGTACTCGCCTGGCTGGTCAGCAGTGGCCTGCCGGACGTTGAGGCGGGTTGGCTCAGATGAGGATGCCAGTCGCTTATATCTGCGAGGGGCGTGAAACATAATTCACTCGTCATCCCCGTCCATCCGCGACGTTGCTCGGAGCAGAAGACTCACGGGACGGGAAACAGTATCCAGATGTTTGGGGGGCTGGCACAGGCCCTGAGCTTTCGTAGACTTCGTAACGTATGTATAATAAAGATCACGCAAAGGCTCTTCGAATTTGAATTTCGAGAAGCATGGCCTCCGCGCCGTGGCGAGCTACTGCAACTGGTATTGTCGCCCATGCACTGTTTCGAGGCACCCACTCGGCCGATGCCGGAGCTTCAGTTAGTAAGGTACCTACCTACGTAGTAGGTAGTTGGCGACCAAAGCGCCCAGCTATCATGCTCGCTCGATATGAGGAGACGCCGGGCGCCGCGCTGGCAGTGCGGGATGCAATCATTTGAATTTAGCTGAATGGTCCATGCACAAGCCCAGCTCTCGACAACAAACGCACCGTCGCAGAGCATAATGTCCACGACTGTGCCAAGCGACGCCGCTTTCGTAGCTCAACGCTGCAGGCGCACGCAACGCTGCAGGCGCACGCAACGCTGCAGCGGTGGAGGCCCTTCCGCTGGCCAATAGGGTGCGCCCAATTACCTATGCGGAGCCCCTCGACTCGAGCTCAAGCTCCGATCACAGGGAAGATCACAGGGACATGCCCTCAAAAAAAAGCACCCTCACGTCAGACCGCCGACACCGCTGGCTGCAGGCTCCTCGACACTCATCGCTTTGATCCTTCGCCACTCTTGCTGGTAATTGGGCATTCAGCGCAGGTGCTACAGGTCAACTCGGTCGGACCCGATCAACCCCCCCAGCGTCAATTGAGTCTCGACCGCATCCCCAGATCCATCGTCGTTGGCGTCACCATGCTCTCCAATGCTTTGCGGCAGCGCCCTGGGGCGCTGTGTGCGCTGACCAGGGCCAGTCTCGTTACCGCGAGGAGTCACGGGTGAGTTGAGCTCGCGGCCTCTCCAGCAGTCCCTGCATTGCTAATGCATCCTTTCAAGTCGTCTTTTCTCGTCGACGACGGCGCGCGCGGCGGACGACAAGCTCAACAAGGTCTCGGCGACCATCACACAGCCCAAGTCTCAGGGCGCATCGCAGGCCATGCTCTACGCCACGGGACTCTCCGAGTCGGACATGAACAAGGCGCAGATTGGCATCTCCTCGGTCTGGTACGAGGGCAACCCCTGCAACATGCACCTCATGGACCTGTCCAAGATCGTCCGCGACTCCGTTGCCGCGGCTGGTTTCGTCCCCTACAGATTCAACACCATCGGCGTCAGTGACGGCATCTCCATGGGCACCAAGGGCATGAGGTACTCTCTCCAAAGCCGGGAGATCATCGCCGACAGCATCGAGACCGTCATGAGCGGCCAGTGGTATGACGGAAACATCAGCTTGCCTGGATGCGACAAGAACATGCCCGGCGTCGCCATTGCCATGGGCCGCGTTAACCGACCCAGCATCATGGTGTACGGCGGTACCATCAAGCCTGGTTGCACCAAGAAGGGCGAAAGCATCGACATTGTGTCCGCCTTCCAGGCCTACGGCCAGTACATCACGGGCGAAATCACCGAGGAGGAACGCTTTGACATTATCCGCCACGCCTGTCCTGGAAGCGGGGCCTGCGGCGGCATGTACACGGCCAACACCATGGCCTCGGCCATTGAGACCATGGGCCTGACCCTGCCTGGCAGCAGCAGCAATCCTGCCGAGGACGGCAGCAAGAGGGCCGAGTGCGAGAGCGTCGGCCAGGCCATGCGAAACCTGCTCAAGGAGGACATCCGACCTCGCGACATCCTGACCCGCCAAGCCTTCGAGAACGCCATGATCGTCGTCTCCATCCTCGGCGGCAGCACCAACGCTGTGCTGCACCTGATTGCCATCGCCGACTCCGTGGGCATCAAGCTGACCATTGACGACTTCCAAAGCGTCTCCGATCGCATCCCGCTGCTGGCGGACCTGAAGCCTTCCGGCAAGTACGTCATGGAGGACATGCACCGGATCGGCGGAACCCCGAGCCTCCTCAAGTTCCTGCTCAAGGAGGGCATTATCGATGGCTCGGGCATCACCGTCACGGGAAAGACGATGAAGCAGAACGTGGAGGACTTGCCCGACTTCCCCGCCGATCAGGACATCATTCGGCCGCTCAGCAACCCGATCAAGCCCACCGGCCACATCCAGATCATGCGAGGATCGCTGGCTCCCGGCGGCTGCGTCGGCAAGATCACCGGCAAGGAGGGTCTGCGCTTCACCGGCAAGGCTCGCGTCTACGACGCCGAGGACGACTTCATCGCCAGCCTGGAGCGGGGCGAGATCAAGAAGGGCGAGAAGACGGTTGCCATTATCCGCTATGACGGACCGAAGGGCGGGCCGGGCATGCCCGAGATGCTCAAGCCCTCTTCTGCAATCATGGGCGCTGGCCTGGGCAAGGACGTGGCGCTGCTGACCGACGGCCGCTTCTCCGGCGGATCTCACGGCTTCATCATTGGCCACGTCGTTCCCGAGGCCATGGTTGGCGGCCCCATTGCTCTCGTCGAGGATGGCGACCAGATCATCATCGACGCGGAAAAGCGTGCGATTGACCTGGACGTTCCAGAGTCGGAGATGGAGAAGAGAAGGCAAGCCTGGAAGGCGCCGCCTCCCAGATACACCAAGGGCACGCTGAAGAAGTACGCCTCCCTGGTGAGTGACGCCAGCTCGGGCTGTGTCACGGATGGGCCGATTCAATAAGCATGGTGCTGTGAGGTGTTGTCTATGTAGCTTATAAGGCGCTGGGGGGAATATGGTCACCGGATGTGTAATTTACGTTAACTAGGCGCAATCGTCAACATTGTTCGACTTGTGACCCTGCTTCCGAAGTACGAGCTAAGAAAAGGTATCTCGCAACAAATATACAACCCGGCTGTTGAACCGCCGGAAAGCAGACATATCGATTCCTGTCTTGTGACCAAGGTCCCTGGTAATATTTCTCAACAAAGTCCAAGCAAAGGAATCCCAAGCTCCTGTCAATGCAAGCATGAAAGCCTCTATGAAAACAGCGCGCACGAGAATAAGAGACGAAGAGGAGTGCCCGTTCTTGTACAGCCCAGACCACAGACCCTTCCACTACACTACAGCACTTTGTCCATGTCCTTTACAAACAATGTTTCAGGCTTTCTTCCCATTCCAGGCGGCGACGAAGGCTTCCTTTTCCTTCATCGTCAAGCCGACTCTCTTGACTCTGCTCAGTCGCGCCAGAGCTTCGCCGATGCGATCCAAGACTCGTTGCTCGTCGCTCGAAACGTCGGCGTCCGTCGTTTTCCGCTGCCTGAGATCGCTAGTGTCATACGCCGACGTGCCGTTGGTCTTCGCGGCGGCCGTGTTAATTTGGCCCTCGGCGACACGCACGCGGATGCAGGTCGTCGGGCGTGAAAGGAGGTTCCACAGAAACTTGAGCCACTGGCCGGGGACCGGAGTCGTCACGTCCGACGGGGTATAGCGGATGCTGACGGGGAACATGTGGATGTCGGGTGGGCATTGAACCAAGGCAGGGCTGAAGGGCAGGATAGCTTTGCCGTTGGTTGTGCCACACTCAGGGAAGACGGCGATGACGCGGTCTGGATACTCGTTCAGCAGGTCTTTCAGGTCTGCCAGTTTGGCGTTCATGGGCGGCGCAGTATGCACTTGTCCCAAGGCCCTCATGACCGCGCCCAGGAGGCCCACGCGCTGCACCTTGCGAGTGCCAGGATACGACACAGTGAAGATGGGGTCGAAGATGGCGGCCAGGTACACGGCATCGATGGGGCTGGTGAAGTTGGCCGCGATGACGGATCCGGGGTGGGGAAAGCGTTCGCGAGGCTGCTCGGACAGGGTGCCGCGCTTGACGCCGTCGAGTTGCAGATCTACCCACCATATGCCAGGGATTGCCATCATGCCCCAAAGAGCAGCCTTGCGGGCAAGGACTGGCAGCGGTAAGTAGTGGAAGAAGGCGAAGTAGCTTAACGCGTAGGCGATGAAGATCGGGAGGCGAAAGAGGAAGATGAGGCCGTGCGTCAGCGTCGATACGGCGGTCAAGGGCGTCGAGACTGGGAGGAAGGGCGCGATGCCCGTCGCTGCAGCGAGGCACGATCGTGTCAGCGCAAGGAGACCACGAGAGAGACAGCAGCCTGGGACGCGGCCACAACGCGAGTGCCTCGCAAGGGGCTCGTACCTCTGTCGCGAAACTGGCTGTACTTTTCCATGGCAGCGGAAGGGGCGGGCCGTTGCCGCGGTGTACTGTGGGTTGCAGCTTCAAACTCTTTTGAAGGTCCAAGAGAGAGTCGATCGGGTCTCGTGGGAACTATCGAGGAGGCGAAGGTGCGCGACGAGGGACCATTGCCCGCAGTTTCCTGAGCAGATGGCGCCAAACAAGGCCAGAGGGAGATAGCGGTCGACAGAGGCCAGAGAAGGGGTCGTGGAGACGAGGATGCGATGGATGTGGAACTGAATGGCGTCAGGAAGCACCGCTTCGCACTGGGGATGGGTAGCTATGAGAACGTCATTCTCAACGTCCTCTCTATCAGTGACATGTGAATCTCTCTCTGCGCTTACGATTACGAGAGCGGTTGGGTGGGTGGCTTGGCTGAACGGTTCTGGAAAGGCGAATGTGGCTGGTGGGGTGGGCGTGGCTGGGGCTTCCCCGCGGTTGTCCCTGACGACCAGGGATAAACAGCGGCTCAGGTGCGCCTGGTGGGCAGATGTCTCACGAGCCACGGCCGCTACGAGCTTAACAGCAACCCCCCAAGGAACCGCGTGCTAGCGCGTCCAGCGTCTGGCCATTACCCGTGCTTCTCATCCGTTGAAGGCCTTCTTCTTCGGACATCTGCCTCGCATCGCTTCGACCCCTTCGCGTCCACGCGCCTCAGCATCCATCACGCCTCGCACACCGACGTCCCGTGACGGAGCTCTGCTCCTTGTTTTGCCGATTCTGATCCCGGTCTGCTTGCGGCGTGCGCGCGATCTCGTCGCCATGGATGGACCCGAAAATCAGGTACGCCTCTGCATGCGATCCGTGACATCTCCCGCGCCGTCCCTCCATGCATTGTTATGCCGATGAAGGGCAAAACTTGCTTACTCGAAGTTCCGCGACCAGGTATCGCAGCCGATGCGAAACTTCAAGCAGAGTCGGCTGCGGGAGCCTACCGTTAACGCCGCGGCTTGCGCCGAATGGAGCGACTCGCAGCAAAACTCTCGGAGCCAGTCGGGCATCCCAGCGCCCGGCAGGAAGGCAGGCGTCAAGCGCGAGATCTCCCAACCAGGTGCGATACTGAGTCCAACTACCTCATCTCGTACGGAACGGGAATATGCTGACGAGAGGCCGCAGCTCCTCTCCCCGACGCCAAACGAACGACTCTCGCACAGCAAGCCGGCGAACACCCTTCAAAGCCAGCCATGGCTGCCGCCAACATTCCGCGACTGGGCGTCACCGCCCAGCCTTTGAACGCTCTTGCTCAAGTAAGGGATACTTCAGGCCTTTGCCCGCAACACTCGAATACCCCCGCATACGCTAATGCACGTTCTGATAGTCCAAAAAACCCGGCCGAAGCAATCCGACGCCATCCACGAGTGCCTTCGCCAAGAGCTTTGGACCTGGCCGTAACCCTGTCTCCAATCAACCTGTGATGCCGAAAAATAACGGTCGCTTCGGGCACACCAGAGTGAAGAGCCAAGCGCCGCGTCCGCAAACCGTCCAAGGACATCGCGATGAAGACCATTTCGGCGATGTCTCTACGAAAAGTGGTACGACTCACGCCCCCGAGCACTTTGGCAGCGACCCTAGCCTCGCACCTGTCTACCAAGACTCCAGAGTTCGAGAAGTCAAGAGCATGCAATCACTGTCGGTAGCCAGAGAAAGTTCTCCGACTATCCGACTTGAGAACCTGAGCCTCGAGGACAACCTCGAGCGTTCGCGTTTATGCGGGGGTCAAGTGACCTACCAATGGAGTTCACAGGCCGCGTCGCAATCATCAGGGCTGGCCTCTGTTTGGCCTGACAAGACCAGGGGCAAGGCGAAGAGAACCGCTCTGCTGCCTCCGGTGGATTTGCAGGAGCCCTAGGTGGTGCCTCCCGAGACGCCGAGCAACAGGCAGATCAAGATTCAACTTTACCGACTGCAGACGTCTCTCTCAGCTATAAAAGCCTGCGGTTCCCCACCAAAATTGCCATCTCCGCGAAAGTTCTTGACGAAGCATTCTGACATCACTGAATTTACAGCTTTCGACGTCGACAGCCGAGTGCACACCTTTGAGTCACAATTTAAGGAATTAAGAGACATGATGAGCACGACAATCACACAGAAGAAAAGCGAAGAGGACGCTTTCGAGATGGCCAAGACCAGAGGTACGTGTCCACGGCCCCCCTTTCTACTGAGCACGAACTCAAGAGACCCATGCAGTTTCGGAACTCGAGAACCACCGAAAGAAGCTGGAGGATCGTTACGAAAGCCTGAAGGAGGAACTAGACGCTGCGAAGGAGGACGGGCGACAACTGCGGCACGAAATAGACAAGCAGAAATGGGATCACAGCCGGACAGTAGACGACCTCGAACGGCGCCATCGAGAGACGGTGGACGACCTCTCACGACAGCATCGAACGGCCGTCGACGACTTGGGTCGGGAGTTGGATCAGCTCAAGGAACAAGAAACCAAAGAACACCAGCAACAGATGGAAGCTCTAACACGACATTACCAGAAAGAGCTGGAGGATGAGCGCAGCCAAAGGGAAAAGGAAACCCATGAGATCAGGACGCGGATGAGTAACGATTACCAGGACATGGATCGGGCGTTGCAACGCAAAGATCGCGAGGTGCAGGAGTTGGGGTCAAAGATCGAAGCGGTGACGGCGGAGCTGGAACGCGAGCGGTCACTCAAGAGCAGCTTGCAGACGAACCTTTCGGAGCTGTCGGCAGCTAACACTACCCTGGAAGGCAGGATCAACTCACTCAAGTCGCACGTCGAATTCCTTGAGTCCGACAGCAAGGCGCAATCGGACTCGTTCGCCAACATGGAGACCAGGCTACAAGAGGCGCTGCGGGCAGCAGACGAGGCGCGACAGAAGCTGATCAAGGAGGAAACCGAAAGGCGTGTGCTCTTCAACAAGTACCAGGAGCTCAAAGGCAACATCCGAGTCATGTGCAGAGTGCGGCCTGCACTCGGCAACGGCGAGGGAGAAGAAGCCGGAATCTCTTTTCCCGATGACAAGACGTCGGCCGAGATCGTGTTGGCTGGTCCCGAGGAGAAGAGCAGCCTGGGCGCCGTGTCAAGGAAGAACTACCCATTCGAGTTCGACCGCGTCTTCACGCCTGGCGCTCAAAACGACGAAATCTTTGGGGAGATCTCGCAGCTGGTGCAGAGTGCGCTGGACGGGTATAACGTGTGCATTTTTTGCTACGGCCAAACGGGCTCAGGGAAGACATACACCATGTCGTCAGACGATGGCATGATCCCTCGGGCGACGCACATGATCTATGACACCATCACCAAGCTCAAGGAAAAGTCATGGGAGTACACTATGGAGGGCTCCTTTGTCGAAGTATACAACGAAGAGCTAAATGACCTCTTGACGCCAAATGAACGCAGCTCAGAGGGCAGGCCGAAGAAGCTCGAAATTCGCCACGATGAAGCGCGCAAGCAGACGTCTATCCTGCACTGCAAGTCGGTGCAGCTCAACTCGGCGTCAAGCGTTGAGAAGATGCTGCAGGAGGCACAAAGCAATCGCTCTGTCGCGGCGACAAAGGCCAACGAGCGATCATCCCGGTCCCACAGCGTCTTCATTCTGAAGCTGGTGGGCGAGAATTCGGCGACCGGGGAGCGGTGCGAGGGCACATTGAATCTCGTGGACCTCGCCGGTTCCGAGCGGCTCAAACACTCGCAGGCAGAAGGCGAGCGTATGAAGGAGACGCAGAACATCAACAAGAGCCTGAGCTGCCTCGGCGACGTCATCGAGGCGCTGGGCAGGGGCTCGGGACACGTGCCGTACCGGAACTCGAAACTGACGCACCTGCTGCAGTACAGCCTGAGCGGTAACAGCAAGACGCTCATGTTCGTGATGGTGTCACCGCTTGAGACACATTTGAAGGAGACGTTGACCAGCTTGAGATTTGCTACCAAGGTACGTGCTGTGGTACTCAAGCGCAGACGTGCAGCTCAACTGACTTTGGCTCTCCAGGTTCACAATACCCACATCGGCACCGCTAAAGCAACCAAGAAGATCAAGGGTCAAGAGGCCTAGAAGGGGGCCAGGAACCGACTTGCTTGTCGTTGACAATTTTGACGTGGTCCAGGCAAAGGTTCGGCGGGAGAGTGTGTGCATGTATACGGCTGGGACGACGTATGCCACTTCATCGATTGAAACGTGCCTCCTAGAAATCGCAGCAGGCTTGTACAGAGTTGTGGGATATGTGTTTGAAAGGATAGCGCGTGCGGCGGTTTGAAATGATTGTATGACCCATCACTGCTTATCACTGCTTAGGAGTTCAGAAAAGTGCTCGCGAAGCACACAAACACCTTGCGATGGCTGCACATGATTTGCTTGACATTGCGTACATCAAGAAATGAGTTTCGCTCTTTGGCCGTGAGAATGAATGAATGGATTGAAATTCAAGGTCAAATGATTCTTGTAATATTCTTCCCAGCCTCCAGGGTACCTAGGTATAGGAGCTCCGAGACTCGTTTCAGCAGCAAGTTAGCTGGGATAATTGCTACAAGACATACAGATGGAGTTGTGTCAATTGGGCTCCTTAATATATGCTACGAGGACTTGAGTGGCTTTTCCGTACCATAAGTCGACCTTCAAGAGGCATACCCAGTCAAGACACCCGGCGGACGACCTCACTGCTGCGAGTGCGTACCGTAACGGACACGTTAAAGCACGGTGGCGTTGCGGGCCGCTCTGGAAAGGCGGGGCGAACTGGGCTGAGGCGGTTCGCCGCTGGCGCGTCTGCAGCTTCACCTGTCGACGAACTTCAATGCTCGACACCACCCGTACTTCCGCAGCGGCACCGCGATAAACCGATGGCGAAGGGGCCGCGCGGTCTCGACACGTCCATCTGGGCAGCTGGCACGCAGAGAGCTCGGTCTCTCCCGCCGGCGCCGCCACCGCCGCCGTCCTCGTCGCCATCGGCGGTCGCAGCCTCGACGCCGCAGCCGACGGCCATTGCGCGCGCCCAGGCGCTGCACCGATTCGAGCAGGCATGCGGGCGGCTGCGGTGGAAGTTCATCGACCTCGAGAGCTCGTACAAGCGCGCGAACGAGCCGCAGCCGTGGGCGTTCTCGGCGCAGGACGCGGAGCGGAACTTCAAGGTGGACTTCCACGAGTTCTACGTGTGGATCGAGCAGGCCGTGGTGCTGCTCCTCAAGGTATTTGGCACCAGCGTCGAGCGAGGGGACGTGAGCAGCGGCGGCAGCAGGGACCAGAGGGGCCGGCTCGCGGCCGGCCACGCGTACCACCACAACGTCCTCAAGGCGCTCGACGACGAGGCGCACCCGCTGCACGGCGCCCTCGGCCGGGGCGACGTCAACCAGGCCTTGTGGAAGGCTAAGGAGCTACGCAACCGCTGGAAGGACGCAGCCGAGGGCCGCGAGACGCCGCCCCTCAAGATGTACGACCTGAACTGGATCGTGACGGAGACCATGAGGGGATTGGAGGCTGCCTACGAGGTCGCCTCGGCCAGGGTCCAGGAAGAATTGGCCAGCAGCCACGTGGACATGGCCGATCAGCAGCAGGCTGTTGAGGACGAGTGGGAGTGGATGGTGGAGCAGATGGACTGGGAGGCCTGAGGCGAGGCCCGTACAAATGCGTACATTTTCTGTATATGATGACGAGGTGGCCAGAGCGGCGCGCACCTTATGATACCCTTGCTCTGAATTCGAGCGTATGGATATGAACTACTGCTGCTGCAACTTATGCAGGAAAAAGAGGATAGCTGGCATATAGAATGGGCGCGACGGCTTCGACAACTTGGCTTTTCCCCAACTCCGGCGGGATCGACTCTCGTCTGCGAGTGTGAGCAGGACCAACGTGAAGATCTCACGATTGCACACGCAATCAGTACGAATCCTCCTCCTTCTTGATGGCCTCCACCTCCCCCTTGGTCGGCCCTCCGCCCTCTAGGCGGGCCTTTGTAAAGGCTTTCCTCAGCTCGCATTGGCCCAGGTTCTTGCCCCCGGCCCTGCACTCGTGGCACTTCCTCCCGTGGCTGACGAGCAGCACGTGCAGAGGGTACTTCTCGTCGTCGGGGATCGTGGCGTCGAGGTGCGCCTGGGCCTCCTCCCGCGAGGCCGCGGGCGGGCGCCAGCCCAGCAGGCCCGTCAGGCGGTAGACGTGGGTGTCGACGGCGAAGCTCGCGCGCCGCAGGCAGAAGAGGAGCACGCAGCTCGCCGTCTTGGGCCCGACGCCCGGGAAGGCGAGCATCTCGCGCATGGCGTCGTCGTCCGAGGCGGCGAACAGGTGGTCGAGCGAGTAGGCGCCGTGGAGCGACTTGGCGCGCTCGAGGATGCCGATGATGACGCGCGACTTGACCTTGCTGAGCCCGCCCGACCGGATGGCCTGCTGCAGCTTGGCCTGGCCGCCAGCGGCGATGGCGTCCCACCGGTCGCTGCCGCCGTAGACGGCGTCCATGCTGCGCTTGGCGCGTGAGCTGTTGGCATCGCTCGTGTTCTGCGAGAGCACGGTGCGGACGAGGGCGTCGAGCACCGAGGGCGAGTCGCCGCAGCCGGCGCTGGCGGCGGGCGCGACGACCGTCTCGGGCCGCGCGCGGTCGCCGTGCAGGCCGGCGAGGATGCGGTGAGCGAGGGCGCACTCGCTCGGCGTCGGGCGGGCGAAGTCGGGGAAGGGGGAGCGGCGCGAGAAGGCCGAGAAGGACTGCAGCTTGCGCGCCTGGAGCAGGGCCGCCTTGTCGGCCGGCGACTTCGCCCCGGGCGAGGAGTCCTCTTCTCGCTTCAGAGCCCCCTGGCGAGGCGGAGGCGTGGCTGCCTTTCTCCGCCTCGCTGGCCTCTCCGGGGGCTGCGTCGGCGCACGCTTTCGCTTGCGTGCCTGGTCGTCGGGCGCTTCGGTCTTGATGGCGACGGCGCTGCTGGTGCTGCGACCGAGGTTGCGGGCGCTGCGCCGGGGCGGCGTCGTCGCGCGTGAGGCCTTTGAGATGGCCATGGCACGGAGCGCTCGCGGTGTTTGTCGAGTGAGGACGAGGATTGCCGTGCCTGCGCCGGGCGGCGCGTCGGCGGGAGTTGAGTGCGTTGAGTTGGTTTGGTGGTGAGTCGTGAACCGTGAATGCAGGGGACCAGGAGATGCTGATGTCATGGACCTAAGCTGCCGTCATCGGCTGTCGTCATGAGCATTCTACAGCCAGTTGGCCGAGACATTCGTCCGGCGCCAACGCCTCGAGAATTGCTGAGATTCCGAGAGTCTCATGCTCTTCATTCGTCCCTGGTTTCGTAGTTTTTCAGAATTTGCTATGACGATATGGCCGGCCTACCGAACGTTGCGTGAAGTCCGGTTCTGTGCCGCGGTCGTCCGGCGCGACGTCCCTGCGATTCGACCGCAACGGCCTACGAGTGTACATGTAGTTGCACTAGGTAATTGGCGACGAATTGATTACCGCGGCATGTACTAGTCCCCAGAATGTGTGGGTTTTGCTATTTGACCGGACGTCTTGATGAGTCTTCTGCCCAAGTGCTTACACGACAGATGTGAGCGTGCGAACAAATCGCCACAACGGGCTCTAGCGGCGCCCTCGCGTCGGCCCGGATCTGACGTGCAGCTTGCCCCTCTGCGGGGTGCGTGTATGTTGCGTGCCAACGGGCCGAGTGCCAACGGCCCGTTTACACGGCGGCCGGCGATCCCAGGGGCACCTGTGCGAGGGCATCCGTCACCAAATATGATTGCGTCACGACGCTCATAAAGGGCGCATTGTTTCCATATGCTAGAAAACAGACTAATTCGGCTCTACGACAAAGCTGGGAAAGAAAACAAAATAAAATGCGCTCTACGCTCCTGGGGCCCGTGCTGCTTGCTGCGTCCGCGGCCTCGTCCTGCTGCCTCGCGGAGTCGTTCGACTACATCATAGTTGGCGCGGGGGCGGCGGGCCTCGTCCTGGCCAACAGACTCTCTGAGGACCCAAACATCGCAGTCGCCATCATCGATCCTGGGGCTGACCAGAGGGACAACCCCACGGTCAGGAACCCGGCCGTGTGGACGCAGCTGCTGAAGACGCCCGTCAACTGGGCCTACCAGAGCGTGCCCCAGGCCAACGCCAGCGGCCGGGTCATCGAGTTCGAGGCTGGCAGGGGTATAGGAGGCACGAGCCTCATCAACGGTGAGGGTTGACCCAGCCCCTCGTTGCTACATGATTGTTCTGATCCATAGCCTCAAGGTATGACGTACATCCGCGGCGACAAGGCTCAGTTTGACGCCTGGGAAGAGTTGGGAAATCCGGGCTGGAACTGGGAAGCACTGTTGCACTACTACAAGAAACTGGAGAAGTTCTCGCCGCCGGAGCCCTGGCAAGTCAGCGTCGGGGCCTCTGCGAACAGCAAGTATCACGGCGAGGGAGGACAGCTCCATGTTGGATTCACGCCCGTGCTGCAAAATGGCTCGCTCTACCGCGATGCCAGGGCGTCGTGGGCAAAACTAGGCCAGGGCGTTAATAGCGACGTCGACAGCGGAGACACCCGAGGCTTCGACGTCTGGCCACAGACGTTGGACAGTAAGCGGAACCTAAGATGGGACGCCGCCACGGCGTTTCTCTGGCCCGTGTCCGCGCGGCGAAACTTGCATCTTCTCAACGGCACGGCCTTGAGAGTCGTGTGGGCGCAGGGCGATGACTCGCGCGACCCGTTGGCGTCGGGAATCGAGTACGTGACCCCGACGGGAGAGCACAGGACCGCCAACGCCGCCCGGGAAGTCATCATTTCTGCCGGGGCGTTGCGCACTCCGCTGATCCTCGAGCGCTCGGGAGTCGGAAACCCACGACTGCTGAAGGAGTTGGGCATCGAGCTGGTCGTCGACTCCCCTGGCGTCGGCGAGAATATGATAGACCAGCCCAACGTGTCGCTTCTGTACACGAGTAAGGTCATACATAACGGGACGAGCCCCTACGCCACGTTCGCCACAGCGAGGGACCTCTTTGGGGGCAAAGTTGGCTCCGTAGCCGCGTCGACAAGGGCAAGCCTGCGGCAATGGGCCGAGCAGGCGGCGGCGCAGTCGAGCTACGGCGCTCTCAACGCATCGGCGCTCGAGCAGATATTCCGGATCCAGCACGCCCTCGTGTTCGACAAGGGAGTGACCATGGCAGAGATCCTGACGATGGCGTCGGGAGACAAGCTCCTCTCCGCGTTCTGGGCCCTGCTGCCCTTCTCCCGGGGCAGCGTGCACCTCCGCTCCGCCTCCACGGACGACATGGACAAGCCCGTCATCGACCCGCGGTTCCTGGCCGTCGACTTCGACCGGACGGCGCAGATCCGCGCGGGCCGCCTCGCCGCGCGGTTCTGGCGCACGGCGCCCGTCAGCGGCCTCGTGGCCGGCCAGTACCTGCCCAACGCCACGGCGCTGCCGCCGGACGCGAGCGACGCGCAGTGGGAGGCGTGGACAGCGGGCGCCCTGGGGTCCAACTCGCACGCCGTCGGCACGGCAGCCATGATGAGCCGGGCGCTCGGCGGCGTCGTGGACGCGGAGCTGCGCGTGCACGGGGCAAGGGGCCTCCGGGTCGTCGACGCGTCTGTGCTGCCGATGCAGTTCAGCGGGCACCTCACTGCCACCGTGTACGCCGTTGCCGCGCGGGGGGCCGAGATGATTATTGGAGGGGGGCGATGAGTTGCCGCGATGTTGGATGGGGGCGGATGCGAGTCGAGACGTCCAACGGAGTATTCTCTTCTGTGTGGTTTCGAGCGGGGAATCTTTGTTGCTGCGGAGCCCGAAAGCATCCGGTTGAGCAGCGACATGACATGTCAAGGTGCAAGTCGCGAAATGACTTGAAAATAAGTGCCTCAATATAAAATTGTGCATCCATGCTTCATGTTCCGGGGTTGGGAATGCCGAACCCCATCCCGCGAACCTGGGGCCGCCACTTACACGGCCCATAGATGCGACGCCACTTCCCAAAGTCCCCCAACATCGAATCCCGTTTCCAACAACTCCCAGCCCCGCATGCAAGGTTTCGGAACGGGTCGTGCGGGCGGCAGAGCCCAGCCTGCGATATGCCAGCGCCTTCGGAGGCGATGACGGCCAGCGGGACGATCTGCGGTCTTCCTGGGCCCCGAGGTTATATCGACCCGCCCAACGCTACGTACGCGAGCTACGGAAGACGACGCGGCCGAGACTAGAGTTATGAATGGCAGACATTCCCGGGCCAGTTTCACTGCTGCATCGGGCAGCGAGAGTGCTCTGAACCCTGCTTGCGTCGCATCGCGTGGGCGTCTGCTCTCCCACCAGGCCATGTGACGCCGGCGCTGGCCCTCGCGACGCATGCAAGGCATGCGTGCCGTGACGGACTCGTGGGGGAATACAATGTCGTACTCCCGTGTATTGATGCGCGCGAGCCACATCGAAGCGACGAAGCACGGACGGCTGCTGGCCCTCGCGCCGTAGGAGCGTGTGGTCTGAGACACTGTCACAACTTGGCCCCCGGCTGCTGTTTCACCCGCCCAGCGGGGTTTGTGCAATCGCGGCGGTCAACAGCCTCACGGAGGTGCTGTGACGAACACACATACCAAGGAGGGATGACCTGACATTTAAAGACCTGCACGGCGTGGGGCTGGAGGTTGCCGGCCTTCCTCCTCTGCCATGGACTGGGCATCGAACCGAAACTGCGTGTCGCCTTAGAGAATTGACATATTTTCCCGCACCATGAGTTCTACGCTGAGCGCTCTCGCGTCTCTGCAGAGCTGGCCTGCCAGCGCTTTGGTGCTGTTGTTGACGATAACCGCCGTCCTCGCCGGCCGACTGATATGGCAGCGACCTGCGTTTACCAATGGCGCGCCTCGCCTGCTCAAGGGGTGGCCGGTGGTCGGGTCGTTGGGCTTCTTCAGCGCAAGGAACGATTTTCTTCGAGAGGGTAAAGCGAAGAGCCCCGGTGGACAATTTAGCTTCTACTACGGCTCACATCCCATCGTGGCCGTTTCGGGCCCGTCCGCGAGGTCGGCTTTCTACACCTCCCGCGGGCTCGACCTGAGTGAGGGGTACGTGCCAGGCATTCACGCGTCCCTGGCTGTGGTTGTAAGTGGTTGAGTTATGACTGACATCTCGAGATGTAGATTTGCCGCGCTCTTCGCCGCCGCGCCCAAGACTGACCACTTATACGATGGCGACCTGACCGCATATTTCAACACCCTGCTCAGGCGCTTCCTGCAAAAGAGTCGCTTGGCGGCGAACCTCCACAATCTTACCACCGACACTGATGCTGCTCTCAGAAAAATCAGCGCCTCATCTGTAGTCGAGCCTTTTGACGTTATGATCAGCCTTGTGTATCAGTTGACGCACCGCACCCTCGGTTGTAACGACATAGCAGCCGATCCAAAGCTGCTAGCCGAGACCCTTGCCATCTACGGTCGCATGGATGACAGCTCAGCCATCGACGTCATGTTTCCTGGCTTACCGACGCCTAACAAGTTGAAGAGGATGTGGGCCGGGGCGAGGCTGCACTGGGCTCTTCAGAAGATCATGAAGGAACGACGCCGGACGGGCAGGACGGAAACTGATGCTATGCAGGAAATGATGGATCAGGGAGAAAGTGATATGGTGGTGTCTGCGGTAAGCCTAACCCGCCGGAGCAGCCCTGGCCCGTTTCTATGGGTGACTGATCCGCCGCCTCGCAGGTCATCATCGGGGCTCTCTTCGCCGGCCTCATCAACAGCGGCTTCAACGCCGCTTGGATCCTCTGCTTCCTCTCCAACGACCCTCACTGGTACGCCGAGATGCAGGCCGAGGTCGACGCCGTGGTCTCCAAGCACCGCATGTCGGAGGACGAGACGGCGGCGGACATCTTGCCGCGTCTGTCCATGGAGGAGTGGGAAACCGAGTTCCCGCTCATTGACCTCGGCCTGCGGGACTCCATCCGCGTGATTTCGCCAGGGGCATCGATGAGGAAGAACGTTAGCGGGAAGGACATTGAGATTGGCGACACCGGGCGGGTCATCCCCAACAACGCCTTCGCGGTGAGGCACGCCCAAAGAAGCCGCTGGCGAACATGAGAGCAATGCTGACGAGGATGGCAAAGGTCTACCCCATGGAAGACATACACATGGACGACAAACTATACAAGAACCCCGCCAAGTGGGATCCTGGCCGCTACCTCCCCGGAAGAGAGGAGGACAAGAAGCAACCTCACGCGTACGTGGGATGGGGAAGCGGACTTCACCCGTGCTGTGAGTTTCCCGAATCCGATGTCCTGGGGTACATGGCCGCTAACACCGAGCAGTGGGGATGAGGGTTAGGATATCAGTCTTGCTGCTAGTGAACCAATGTGATGCTGACGTGCGTGATAGTTTGCGAAGCTTGAGATCACCATCTCGACGGCCATGTTCCTGGCGTACTACGACTTCAAGCACTGCGACAAGCACGGCAACGACACGACGGAGCCGCTGCCGCATATTGACAGGAACTCCATCGGCGCGAAGCGGCCACGCACGAACGTCTATCTGAAATGCACGCCTCGATTCAAATTGTCGGATGGAAAGTGAGAGACCGAAAAATGGTATGGATTCACGTGTTTGAAATTATGAGCCGTAAGAGAGAGTAGAGTACTGATTATTCATTGCAGACTAACGTGGGCCTCAAAGGTTTGAGAAATGGCTAGTTGAAGTGCCCAAGGCCCAGCAATGGCTTTGTTGTTGGCCTCGTGGATAACGATGATGTAGCCGGAGCTGACTGAAAGGGAGATTGGAAGGATGGCATTGAATGCATTCGATGCAAATTTTGGCAAGTAATGCATTACTGTTCCATGAACTGCCACCGCGCCCCGAAATCAAAGAATGTCTGGTAGCTTGGCTGGTTGCACATGCGTGACCTTGATCAGAGTCTAGGATAGAGCTGTGGAAAGTGCCCCAACCAGAAGAGGCTCTGTTGGCCCAAAGTTTTCACCAGGTTGATCGAGAAACCGAGAACATAAAAACCCGTTGATGGACTTTGACTTTTGATATTTCAGACGCTTCCTGCGTTGGTGCATCTGATCATTTTAACCGGACGCCCATTTATTAGACATACGGGCTTACTAACTATAGCTTCGGGATTTCTCTTTCCCCCTCTTCGAGACGACCTGTAGCTATTGTTCCTGTTTGGTATGAAAAGAATCCTCCCCCTCTGCAAGTATGCCGATCGCCCTCGCTCACCATCCATCAAATGATCCCGGCTAGCATTTCCCGAAGACATCCACCCATACCCTCTGACAGAAGCATAAGCTTCTCCCAATACCACAGCCCTTAAAAGCCCGACTCTCGCACCACCTGCAGCCCCAAGTCCGAGTTAGGAGACAATACCCATGTCCATGGGGGATACTGCTCCACCTGTTCTTCCCAGCGCCCTACCGTGAACAAAGCCCGACAAAGTTACGGGCAGCCGAGAAGAAACATACTGACGGCGGCCTTATTAGTGACAATCGGGCACTGAATAGAGAAGCCCGCCGCGTGGGACCCAGAAGCCAACATTCGTATGTTAAAGCGTTGCCCTGTTAGTGGCAGAATGCGGGGTCACTATCACCAGACAATCGTTAATGTAGTATCAGCCCTCCATTCCTCCGGTGTTTATTTGCCACTTCCCGAAGTACATACATGCACCGTAAGAGCAGGTGATGGGCGGGGGATACCGTGGCATCTTCTTCGTACATGAGTGGTAGCAGTCCAAATGCTCATTCATTATAGGGCTCAGTTGTACGAGCATGCCCGCTGCCGCCTCCGTCTACTGGTGGGAATCCTACTGGCCGCGCTTCGTTGATCATGGCCCAGATATCATTCTGATCATGAATTGAAACCCTCATAACATCGTCCATTATGTTGATGCAGGAGTCGCCCTCGTCAATATACCAGCTCAATTGTTCGTCGAAGCTTTGTTGGAGTAAAATTCCGTATATGTATGTCGCGTAAGTCTCGTTGAGGAGGGCGTAGTTGAGTTTTCCATGCCTTCGTAGTACCCCAAAGGCGGCATATTGGACGCCCCCGTCCTCATCCTCGAGCCGGCTCGCTACGGCTTGGATAAGCCCCTCGGATAAGTTCGATTGGCGACCTAAGGTATTAATAGCGGCCCGTCGGACGCCCTTGTCCTCGTCCTTATCCTCGACCCGGCTCGCTATAGCCTGGAGGAACCCCTCGGGTAAGTTCGATTGATAACCTAAGGTATAAATAGCATTCTGTTGGATAACCTTATCCTCGTCCTTATCCTCGAGCCGGCTGGCGATAACCTGGATGATCCCCTTAGGTAAGTCCGAGCGGAAGTATAAGGCATTAAGGGCAGCCTGTCGGACGCCCTTAGCCTCGTCCGTATCCTCGATCCGGCCTGCTATAGCATAGATAAGCTTTTTAGGTAAGTTTAAGTATTCACTTAGGGCGATAATAATATACTCTCGGACGTCCTCGTCCTTGTCCTTGTCCTCTAGCCAGTTTGCAATAACCTGGAGGACCCCCTCGGGTAAGTTCGAGCGGTATCTTAAGGCACTAATAGCGTACTTTCGGACGCTATCATCCTCGTCCTTGTCCTCGAGCCGGCTTGTGATAAGCTGGAGGTACCCCTTAGGTAAGTTCGATTGATAACCTAAGGTATGAATAGAAAGCTGTCGGACGCCCTTATTGTCGTCCTTATCCTCGACCCGGCTTGCTATAGCCTGGAGGAACCCCTCGGGTAAGTTTGAGTGGTAGCTTAAGGCCTTAATAGCGGCTTGTCGGACGCCCTCGTCCTCGTCCTTATCCTCGACCCGGCTCGCTAGGGCCTGGAGGAACCCCTCGGGTAAGCTTAAGTGATAGCTTAAGGCCTTAATAATAGCTTGTCGGACGACCTTATCCTCGTCCTTATCCTCGATCTGGACTACTATAGCCTGGAGTAACCCTTTAGGTAAGTTCGATTGGTGACCTAAGATATGAATAGAATCCTGTCGGATACCCTTATCCTCATCCTTGTCCTCGAGCCGGCTTGCGATAACCTGGATGAGCCCCTTGGGTAAGTCCGAGCGGTATCCTAAGGTATTCATAACGGCCTGTCGGATGTCCTTATCCTCGTCCGTATCCTCGATCCGGCTCGCTATAGCATAGATAAGCTCCTTAGGTAAGTTCGATTGGCGACATAAGGCGATGAGGGCGTCCCCTCGGATGCTCTTATCACTGTCCTCGAGCCGGCCCGCTATGGCCTGCAGGAGCCCCTCGGGTAAGTTCGGGTGGTAACTTAAGGCATCGACGGCGACCTGTCGGACGCCCTCGTCCCTATGCTCGAGCAAGTCCGCTATGTCCTGGAAGAGCCCTTGGCGACCTAAGGCATGGATAGCAGCATGTTGGACGTGCTTTTTCCTGTGCTCCAGGAAGTAAGGAACATGTTCAATAACGCTTCGCGGAATTGTAGCCCGGTTTTTTAGCGCCAGTAGAATTTCTCCCTTTAAGTCTTCAGATCCTTCCCGGAAGGCGGCATCTATGGCCTGTTCGGGAAATTCCACTTCGCGTGCTAGGTTGGTCATCTGTGTAAGTTTGTATTCAAATAGCAGCCAATTCGATAGCCTCCGCTCTAGGCTTTTTCGAATTGGTAAGTCTGTCGATATTTCACTCAAGCAATGCATGATCAGTCGTTGATGCGTAGGACCCAAAAGGTCGAGTGGTTCCTCCTCGATTTTGTTGATGAAGCGGCTGGCCTGCCCAATTCCGTCAAGCAAGCCGGCGACAAATCGCCATACGATATCATAGCGTGTCGTGTATTTGTGTTTCCGAAGGAACATCACAGGATCGGTGACAGCATTGGCATCCGCCCTACCTCGACTCCTGAGAAACAGATCGAGAGGCTTTCCAGCCTTCCACTGCCGTACAAAATACCGCGCCGCGAAATACTCCTGAAATGTCAGGTGTATGAAGTGGTAATCTCGGTCCTCAGCCTTCGATAATGAGTCTGATGTGCGCAGAAACGAAAGTCGTGCAAGTGCCTCATCGAGTGGCAAATCCAACGATGTGAACATCTTGACTACCTCGCTTCGATGCGCTGACGTGAAGTCTATTACGTCGCTGTACAGGCCGTTAAAGGCAAGATACTCAAGAAGTGCAATCTCAGTGTCGACCCTGCGCTCGATCTCGGGTGGATGAGCCCATCGGGCATCGCCCTCGGACATCTTACCCAGTCTCACGGCATCCTTCTTCCACAGTCTTTGCTCTATCGCTTTGTAAATGCCAGTCATTGTGTTCGGCTTAGTCCCGGAATTGAAGTCTTCCCAAGAGTAGCAAAGGGCGTCTAGCTGAATTGGGATCCGCACAAGGCCCCGGATGAGCCAATGCTCTTGAAGGAAGGACTGGACCTCGTCGGATCTTGGGTTCATATTTGGATCGGCATCGAGGTAGGCTTTCACTTGATCTGGGTAGAATCCGATCGTTTCCAGCTGGAGGTCGAGAGCGTTGAGGCCAGCAGGAAGGCTGGCGTTTGGCCGCGATGTAATAATGACGTTGGGTTGGCTTAAAAGAAGTTTGAGGAAACGGGCCATGTTGCCATCACCGCTCAAGTCCTGTGATACTTCGTCTAACCCATCGAGAAGAAACAGACTTTTACGGCTATCGCAGTCCCTAACTGCCCGCCACAATTCTTCGGCAAGGCGACGGCCATCGTTGATCCCCTGTGTAAAGAAATATTCATCGTAAAACAATTCCTCGTGGTTATAAACCCGGGCTGGCCGTCTTTTCAGATTCCGCAAAGGCACCCAGAGCAAGCGGTCGAATAACTCCGTCCATATGCGATAAAGCTCCGTTTGCGTACCATGCGTAAACTCGTAGACCATCTTTTTGCACAGGGTAGTCTTCCCAACACCAGCGCGCCCTCGAATTAAGATTCTTCTTGGTTGTATCGCGTATCCGTCGCGTCCTTTTCGTTCGTTGAAAATTGTTGCCAACTCAACCTGGTCCTTCTTATCCGGGGTCTCCAGCCTCTGTCGAGCAAAGAGTGAAAACGGGGAGGGCTGAGCTGTACCTGAGCGATTCGCCGTTTCCTCTGGCTGCTCTACAATGGCAAGATTGATGTAGCACTGATCCATTGGCAACTTGTCGCCCGATAGTCGTTCGATCTTGAGCCTGTCTAGCGTATAGATGTTTTGGCGTATCCAGGCGTCCGCTTCTTTCTTGCGAATACTCTGGAGAAATTCCTCGATTTTTCCAGTGACAGATTCGTAATCGTGATCTTCAGGGCCGCCGCAGAACTTATTCATCAGTCGGTGGGATCGATTGAGCGGCAAGGGGTGTGGAACGATTTGCAGGGTCGCGGAGGATTTATCAACCAGCTGGCCAGCGTTAGCAATCTTCGGCTACTGCGAACACGGCATGAGGGAAGAACAAAGACGACGGTGTTTTGCGATTCTTACCGGTTTGGCTCCGACCGGTAGCCAAGGAAGTCCTTTGCGGTAAAGGTTCGTCTTGCCGAGTTCGTAGAAGGTCATTACTTGGTAGGGATGAGCTGGGTCTTGACAGAGTTGAGTGAAGCTTCTAACGAGTTCGTCGAGATCGAAAGAGTCCCTCACGCTGTCAAGTAGTTTGGTCACTTTCCGGCCTCGGATCGACGCCCATGCCTTCAAACCTGGCTCTGCCCAGTTTGCTACATCTTGGAATGAGGTACCTCGGAAGGGAGTGGCAAGGAAGACAATACCACGTGTGGCTCTCCTAATGGAATGGTATTCGTTATTAGCCATGACGAGAGCCTTCATCAAGATGATTCCCCCAATACACGACGCGATGAAGAGAACCGAGCGGTTTTCTCTTGCGGGGTCATCCGTTGCGAAGGGCCGTCTTTTGATGCCGTCGAGCAAACGCCGAGCAAACTCCTCATTCTTCTTCCGGGCCAAGTCCGATGGTTCGAACATGTCGGCCGGCCAGTCGCACGTAAAGATCCGAGCCCGTCCAACTTTGCTCGGGAGCATACCCGGGTCGGAGAGCCAGTTGACGCCGGGATCGTTGGGATGTTTCTTCCAGATCCACGTATCTGGCGACTTGGTGTCCAAGCCATGGACGGCGATGATGTCGACATCCGGTTCACCCTCGCTCGTGTCAGTCGTGTTGACTTGCTCAAGACGGACACCTCGCCAGTGTTGACCCATTTGGGAGTGATGAATGGCGAGGCGACGCCCTCGTTCCCGTTGCGCTGCGGGGGCTGGGATCTTAGGCTCGGTGAGAATAGTTACGGAGCTATACCGAAGCGCTATGCCGAGCGGAAGAGGGCCTCAGAGAAGGGTGAAACGCATAGGCAAATGCAGCCTGCAAAGTGGACGTTGGACAGGGACTTGGGACGGTGACCATGAGAAAGCTGAGCGGATCAGAATATGAGAGCGTGGGAGGGGTCCGGCGGGACGACCCGAACTTACAGGCCGTCTCAGGCCCTCCAACGAAAGGGCTGCTAAACGGTCGACCAACAGGAGCGCGTGGCTGAATCCGGAAGGAGCGAACTTACCGTGTGGAACTCGTCCCTGCGCGATCTCGAATAGTGCGTACATGGGACTCAAGAGCAGATTCACGGTTGGAGGAATGGATGGAAACGGGGTGGCGATATCAGGCGCGAGAGGTGCGATAATCGGTCGCGGGCCGGGAAGGGGGGGGACTCATGGGCGGAACGGCGCGCGCGGAGTTCGTGCGATGCGGTTCATATTTTCACGCACTAGTTTGTCGATGGACATTTTCAATGCAGGCGACGGGCGCCAGGGCGTAAGCGGAGCGTTACACCAGCCACGGCACAGCATGTCCCACTACCGCAACGTTTTGCAAAGTTCGAGGGTTTGAGAAGGGAAGAAATATAACCAGCCCAGAGGAGCGATCCGATGGTTGAAATACTCTCCTATGGCGATGGAGTCTTTCTTGCCGCGGTGTTGAAACCTGTTTTGGCTGTGATATTGAAAACACCTCTGCAACAGTGTTAAGACCAGCCTCGGTTGCTGTATTTGTTCAAAGTTCCTTTTGCTGCGATGGCGAAGCTAGTTTGGCTGCGGCACTGGCCTGTTGCTTCTGCATCCAAATCTGTCCGGCAATGTTGAAATAATGTAGTTGGTTGGCTTGCCGCTCTGCGGAAGGCTCGTCTTCGAGCAGGCTTTACACGTATGGCATTCCAGCCCTTAGTCTTGGTAGTCGTCGCCGCGTCTTAAGGCTGCATTCAATAACTCCCGTAGTACGATTGTCTATTAATTTAAATAGCTTACTCTGCAAGTGCTAACAAGTACTAGGGTATGTATTTAAATTACATGTAGCCAGAATAGGATTTAGGAATATTTATGAGTAGCCAGAGAATCTTAAATATCCATTTTAATACGAGATATTTAAGATACGAAGGTATACGTGTACTATCTTGTTGAGACGGAAAAACACACGAAGAGCCGAGCGCAGCGGCAGTCTCGGAGGTGCAGAGGGGGACCCAAGCTTCACAGCAGTCGGGACTATTCGATCACGAGTAATCAAGGCAAAAGAGACTACGCCTGCAAAGAGGCATCGATACATTCACATCATCTTACAAGGACACGATGAGCGACGTGCGCGTCAGCGTCATCAAGAGGTTAGGGCCAACAAGGCGTCAATTGAACTATCTAGGCTCTATGAGAAAAATAAAGACGTGCATCACTGTCTGGATACAAGAAAGCCCGGGTCTACCTTCATAGGCCATGTCCCAGATCCTTTCGGGCACGACCCCCATGTCCATCACGATGTCAGGGGCCTTCCACGTTTCCCCGGCAATGTAACATCCTGGTTCTTCTGGTTGTTGGCAACAGTCTTTCGAAGTGGCATTTCGGTCCTCATTGGAGCATTTTCGCCTTATATAGACATCTAGTATTGACTACGCTCCCTTTTAGTAATCCCGGTACTTAGTTTGTCTTAACGAGGGCTAATATAGCCTCTAATTTCTCGAACGTACTATTAGTTTCGGTCAAAGTAAAACCGAGACGTACCTACGTAAATCATAAGAGCTTATCCCATAAACACAGTAGTTGACAGAGAAGGACCTCGCGAACGGACTTGGGACAAGGGAAATATTGAAGTGTGCGCGCGCATCCTGGTTACATCAGAATCTGTCGTCCGACAAGGGCGCCTCGCTTGTCTCACAGTTCACCAATTGGCGCGCCCACGTGGGACTTGGCATCAACCGTAACTGGAAGCTCCTCACCGTTAATTGCCCTCTTATGCTCGTTCGCCCCTCATACTATCCACTATCATTCGACACTTGGGCGAGTGGAGATATAAGAATCAAAATCCTCCCATCGGAGCTGGCCGAGCCCCAGCACACGTTTGTGATGCACTCAGCACGTCCTTGACAACGAGCCGTTTCACCTGACAATGAGGGTTACCGCTGGCTTCGCCGCCCTGGCGCTGCCTATCCTCGCCGAGGTTGTCGCCGCCGACGACTTCCTCTACAGCAAGCGGCTCACCAAGCGCTTCGTCGACACTGACGGACACTACAATATGTGTATGAGCTGCCTTGCGCACCCTTCCTCAACCGGTTCCGGAGCTGACGAGAGCGCGATCTAGCCTTCTTTCACGTCAACGATGTCCACGCCCACCTAGATCAGTACGCCAAGTCTGGCGCCGACTGCAAAGAACCAGCCAAGGGCTGCTTCGGCGGCTACGCTCGAATCGCGCAGAAGGTTGCGCAGCTGCGCAAGCAGCATCCAGACAACCTCTGGCTCAACGCGGGCGATGAGTTCCAAGGCACGCTGTTCTATTCGTATTATGGCGGCGAGAAGATTGCCGAGACCATCAACTATCTCCAGTTTGATGCCATGACGTTGGGGAACCATGAGTGGGACGGCGGAGACAAGGCCCTCGGCGAGTTCCTCCAAAACCTTACCTTTCCCGTCATCTCTTGCAACGTCAAGAGCACTTACGAAGGGTTGAACAAAACCATCAAAAACTACCATGTGTTTGAAAAGCACGGCCTCGCCGTCATTGGCGTCACCACAGACACGACGGCGTCCATCTCTAACGTCGGGAGCGGCACTAAGTTTCTGGATCCAATCGCCGAGGTACAGAACTCCATCTACGAGATCCGAAACAAGACCGACATCAAGCGCATCGTGGCCCTGACTCACATTGGCTACGACGTAGACCAGAAGCTGGCTGCCGAGACCGAGGGCCTGTCGCTCATCATCGGCGGCCACAGCCACACTCTCCTCGGCGACATGGCGGGCGCCGAAGGCAAATATCCCACCATCGTCAAAGACCGGTCCGGCCACGATGTCTTCGTCGTGACTTCGTATCGCTGGGGCGAGTACCTCGGCTCCATCGACCTAACCTTTGACCAGGACGGCAAGGCTCTCGCATACCGCGGTGCACCCATCCACATGGACAACACCACTTCCTTTGACAAGGAGCTGCAGGATAAGATCGAGTCGTGGCGCGGGCCATTTGAAAAGTATGCGGCTGAGGTAATCGGGGTGACGAAGAACGAATTAGACCAGACAAAGTGCCAGAAAGGGGACTGCCTCCTTGGCCAGGTGCTCGCGGATGCGATGCTCGAATACCGCGTCAACCAAACCAGAGGCCAAGACTCGCGGCCCGACTTCGCCCTTATCAACGCCGGAGGCGTCCGAGCCACCATCGACGCCGGCAACATTACGCGCGGTGAGGTGCTCACTTCGTTCCCCTTTGGAAACGCCGTCGTGGAGCTCAAGTACAAGGGCTCCGACTTGCGCAAGATCCTCGAGGGCTGCGTGAGCAAGGTGAACCAGTTCAACCAGAAGAAGCTGTCCTCTTGGTTCCAGGTCTCCGACGGCATCGTGATTGAGTACAACCCAAATAACGAGGCGGGCTCCACGCTCGTCAACGTCACCGTCGGCGGCACGCCGCTCTCCGACGAGCAAGACTACCGCGTCGTCACGGTCGACTTCCTCGCCGGCGGCGGCGACAACATCCTGCCGAGCACCAAGGACTTCATCAGCCTCGACACGCTGGCCGAGGTGCTCGTCTCCTACATCGAGGAGAGGAGCCCGTTGGGCAACGAGCTGCAGAAGCGGGTCGTGGCCACTCAGCCTGGCAGCGGCAGCGGCAGTGGCAGCAACGGGACCAGCGGTGGTGGTGGCTCGGGAGGCGACGGCGCGAACGGCGCTGCTGGTGCGCTCGCCGTCCCCGTGTGGGGAGCGGTGCTGTCTGTTGTTTTTATTGTGGCGGCCGCAATAGCCGTGTAGGTAGCAAGCTGGAGAACAGTGGAGGTGATTCCTCAGACAACCTTAAACTCTGCAATCGCGAGCCTGCCAGAAACAAATGTCGCGCGGTGCCGTCCGTGGGCGGTCAGCGGCTGCGGCGTGTGACGTCGGCCATGGCGCAATCCGCAATCCTGCATCCACCGCCCGTATGAAGATTTTTCAGGTGATATCTAGACGAGACTTCGCATCCAGCCCGACGCGGCCGCCGCGACGAATGATTTGGGCGAGAAAACGCTGAACCTGGTGGCGGTCTCCAGGATGACGTTGGCGTGGAGCGGGTGCGGACCTCCAGCGGGCACCAAGTACCCACGTGCGGCATTTGGGCGCGAATGATACATGGCGCCCACGGGCGACGCTCGCCCGCTGCGTCGCCGTGCCCCTGTATCGCAGCGGGAGGCCCACTGCAGGCCCACTTTACGCAGGCGCTCCTGTCCTGTCGCTCGAGCCCCTCCATGGCCCAGGGTCCACCGAGTCAATCGCTCAATCGTCACAAAAGCCCCGCGGTGACGCTCCCTCGCCGGCGTCGATTCTGCAACGACTTTTCATTCTTTAACCACCTTGCCTGCATCGACCTTCTCTCCTTCCTTCGCTGCGCATAATAGAATATCACCACCGAAGACACAATCACCATGGAGTTTGACACCAAGACGCGTGAGTCCTTTCCGCGCGCCATCGCCGCGAGTCATGGTGGCCTCGAGTCGACGACTGACCTTTGCCGTGCGCAGCGAAATCCGTCACGAGCGACCCGACCTCGTTCGCCAGCGACTCGGTCCGCCAGCGTTGGCCCGTTATCCTCGTAAGGAGCACCGGCGTGGCGGCGACGCTGTCGTCCAAGGCTGTCTGCTGACGCGAACAATCCACAGACGGGTGCCATCGACGACCTCTACAAAACCATCTCGAGGACCGACGACCCCGAGAAGCAGGCCGAGGGCAAGAAGATTGTCGAGCAGCTCGGCAACCTCAAGTATGAGGTTCAGCACGACCGCAAGCTCTCGTAAGACCTCTTTCCGCGTGCCAATTGCCTCGATCCCTCCACCACTGACACTCCGCCTTTTTGCAGCCCGATTGTCGACGATGGCTACGCAGAGGAAGTTGCAGCCTACAACAAGGAGATAGAGGGCCTTGGAAACCCCAGCTGGCTGGACGTTCCCTGGCTGTTCTCCGAGTGCTACATGTACAGGTAGGCTTTGCGACGCCATTTCCCTTCCATCCGATGGCCGGGCTGACACGAGAGACCAGGCGCATCAGCACCTTCTTCCAGCTCACCAAGCACTGGAAGGACTACGACCTCTTCGCCCGCCAGAAGATTGACACTTTCCGAACATCGAGAAGTGCTGTCCTGGAGCTGGCCTCCCGCTACAAGGAACTTGTGGGGGAGCTCCGCGCCAACAAGGACGTCACGCACGACGCCGAGGCTGAGAAGCTGCTCTTCGCCGAGTTCTTCGAGATCTGCCTCTGGGGAAACGCCACCGATCTGTCCCTCTTGACCAACATGACCTATGAGGACATCCAGAAGCTCCAAGGCAGTGCCGCCCGCAAGGCCGCCGAGAAGAACATCTTGATCAACGACCTCCCTGCGTCGTACGAGATTCTCAGCAAGGCTCGCGCCGAGGGTCAGAAGGAGCGTCGCGTTGATTTCGTCCTCGACAACGCCGGCTTTGAGCTCTACGTCGACCTTGTTCTGGCTGGCTTCCTGCTGTCCTCTGGCCTCGCCACCCAGGTTGTCCTCCGCCCCAAGTCCATGCCTTGGTTCGTCTCGGATGTTCTGCCCGGCGACTTCATGGCCCTCCTCAATGCCATCTCCAACCCCAAGGCCTTCTTCGAGACCCAGACCGAGGATGAGGCGCTCCAGGGCAAGACCCCCGAGCCCCTGTCCGACAAGGAGGCTCAGGATCTGCAGTTCGTTTTCCAGGAGTGGGCCACCATGCACGCCGAGGGTCAGCTCATCATGCGCCCGAACCGGTACTGGACTACCGGCGGCAGCTTCTGGCGGCTCCCCAAGCAGGCCCCCGAGCTGTGCGAGGACCTCAAGGGCGCCGAGCTGGTCATCTTCAAGGGCGACCTCAACTACCGCAAGCTCACTGGTGATGTATGCTCCCCTCATCGTGATTGAAATGGCAGAGCAGTACTGACAGGCTTCAGGCCCACTGGGACACCACCACCCCCTTCCAAGAGGCTCTGGGCCCCATGGGTAAGGGTTCTGGCATCAACGTCCTCTCCCTGCGCACTTGCAAGGCCGATGTCGTCGTCGGACTGCCCGCAGGCAAGGACGAGGAGCTGAAGAAGACGGAGGGCGGCGGCGGCGACAGTGGCGCCCGGCGATGGGCGTGGCACGGCAAGTGGGCTGTCGTGTGCTTGTCGCAAGGCTCGTAGAGGAACTTGGATCTAGATGGATGATTTACTCATGTTAACGACAAAACGATAGACATATAGAATTGGATTGGTGGCGCGGCAATCACTATGACCAATAGACGAAGGGAAGAGGCGTTTTCTCCAGCATTTTATGCTATGGCGTACTACATGGTGAAATGCGAACTTCGTTTTCGCCCCCAAGTCATATCCTTGCTCATTTCTATTCCCAGTGGAGCATCAATTAACCTCTGAAATATCACATCTAAGAAGATCGGACAAGAAGTGAAAAGGTTGATTGCGGCGTCAGCATTCCTCGCGTGAGCACCCACCCAGCATCTAACTCCGCTATTTCTCGAAACGGAACTTCATGCGGTACGATGGGGGGCTTTCGTAAGAAGGAGGGTCCGTTGGTGGCGGGTTATAGGAGCTTGGGACGACGGAAGGCAAGGTTTCAGTCGAAGCGGTGGAGCTTGTGTCGTACCCCTTGCTTGTCGTGAGGAAGGTTGTTGGCGTGGGGCGGGATGAGCCGGTCACGGCGTCGGCGGTGGATTCGTACGAGTTCCCCGAGGTAGGATAGGTGCTAGAGCCTGGGGATGTCGTGGATGGTGGTGCCGGTGGAACGTTGTAGTCATCAGAAGTTAGAGGTATTCCAGTGCTGGAGCTCTGACTTCCCAAAGAACTGGATGTGGTTGGCGCGGTGGTAGGTGTGGTCGACCCTTTGTCGGTGGCGGTCGAGAGGCTCGTGACACTAGAGGCACCAGATGTTGGGTATCCTGTCGAGTAGGAAGTGGTAGCTAATCCTGTTGCACTGGCCGCGCTAGTCGGAGAGCCCGTTCCAGACCCTGGAGTTGACGTGGTGCTGGGGTTCGCTGAGTCGGTTGAGACGTAAGAGCTGTGCCTGGACGAGGGCTTGCATGGCACATCGGACGAAGAACCGGCCGTGGAAATGGGCAAAGCAGAAGACTCAGCGTCGTAATTGGTGGTCGTTTGGGTATTTGACGACGACAACGATGAAGGCGCGGATATCGACGACGACGACGTCGTCGTCGTCGTCAAAGTACGCGACGTATCTTCTGTTGCGGTCACGGTCGTCACTCGCGTGTGATGTTCGGTTGAGACGCCGGCAGTGCTTGCAGTCACGGAGGTGGAAGATGCAGACTCGCATTCGTATGGCCCCGTGCAGGTGCCTGATGGCGCAGAGGGTGCAGCGCTGGTACGATCGCAGTGGTACGAGCCGGTGCAGGACTCCTGGGACGTTAGCTTGGCGGACGTGCTGGGGAGCTGGGTCGACAGGGTGTCGCTGCGTGACTGGCTCCCTGGAGGAGTAGTCGCCGAGGTCGAAGCTTCTGAGGAACTTGGAGGGGATGCGGATGAGGACGTGATGGGGGCGCTGGATACGCCGGTTGGTTCCTCGCGAGACGTTGGAACCTGGGAGGGCTGCGTGCCGGTGATGCTGTACGTTGACGGCGCTCCGGTGACGCTAGATGTCGATGGTGTCCCGCTGCTACTGGACGCTGACGGCAATCCAGTAATGCTGTACGTCGACGGCGTTCCGATGCTGCTGGGCGTTGACGGTAATCCGGTGACGCTGTTCGTCGGCGGCGTTCCGGTGCCGCTGGTCGTCGAGGGCGTCGCCGCGCCGGAAGACTGGCAGGAAAACACCGTCGAGGTGTAAGAGGAACTACACGAGGGCGCGCATGCGGTGACGGTCTCCGTTACAGTGACGGTGATGTATGTCGCGTGGACGAAAGAGGCACTGTGAGGCAGTTAGCAGAGAACTCCCCGCAAACGAGGAATACCGTCTTTCCTCCCATTGAGCGACAGTGAATTTGAGGAGCAACGTACCTCAGGCCCAGGATAACAAGACGAGTGATGGGGTTTGCCATGATGAACAATCAGAGCCAGAGTCTGTTGAAACGCATAAACGAGTGACGAGGGGCTTTGTCTTCTGTTCATTCAGATTACATGTAGCTCAAGCTTCCTTAACCCCCCTTTTATAGAAAGCAAAGCTTCGAGTCGCATCTCTCGCACAGGCGTAATGTTGATTTCGAGCTTCTCTCGCCAGACACGTTGTACCACCGCTCGATCCCGAACTCCCGTGAGCTGAGTACCAGTACCACATGCAGTTTCTGGTCCTCCTGAGTGTGGCATGGAACCCCCCTGTTTGCACCATCCCAGCAACCGGGCCGTATCTGGTGTCAGTACGGCCACTTGATTGCTTTCTATTACAATAGGGGTAACTTTGCGAGCAGGGCACACCGGGGGGATAGGTAATGCGGACACAGAGCGCGGCTCAGCTCACAGTGATACGACTGCGTTATTGCATGAGTTTAGAACAATAGGTTGTGTTTTGTTCCACGTAAACGTCTGCATTAATGGTCCTATTATGTAGTAAGTCATATATAACAGACATCCCTTTACGTCGGCCAGCAGGTGAGTCGAGCATCGCTTCCTAATTGCGCTCTTCTTGCATTTATGTCGGGTCTTACGAGAAATGGTGGCGGCGCATGGCCAACGCTCACGGCTGAGGTGCAGTATGAGGCCAGCTCAACAATATTTGGTAGCTGTATGTCTCGGCAACGGGTACAACGCTCCCACGCTGTTCAGGGGCCGACGGCAGCCACCTTGTGAACTCGCTGGCCCGGGCTGCCCATGTCCCAGAGTGCCACAGAACCTGGGAATGGGGCCGTCGTCTGAATCAATCAGCGTTGGCAAGTTGTGCGCCCAGGCCAAACTGCTCGACCATCTCGGCAAACTATACCGACGTTTGTGAGACCCATTTTTAAGCCAGCAACCGGACATCCGCCCATAGCAAACTGGTCGCCTTTCAACAACGCTATAATCCTGCAGTGGATCGGCCAGGCTCCTGCGTTGATTGAAACCGAAGACGTTTCAATATTGCAAGCTGCACATGTGGCGGCGAATAGACGATGCTATGATTCGGTCACCTGTGGTACACATTTGCGGGGGGGAAGGGGAGGGCACCTGTGGTTCCTGATCATGAACATGCAAATGCTATACTTGGTTCGTAGCACAAAGTTTAAATTAAGCTAGGTGAAACGAGAATGTTCGTATTATCAAGACCTTCATATCGCTTAGCCTCTGACGCCACCGTAGCACAACGCAACTGCTTTGCAGGAGGCTTGGTCCTCCTCCA
Organism: Albophoma yamanashiensis; assembly: GCA_001600555.1. NCBI lineage: Eukaryota > Fungi > Ascomycota > Sordariomycetes > Hypocreales > Ophiocordycipitaceae > Albophoma > Albophoma yamanashiensis. The sequence goes on from BCKH01000003.1 coordinate 1,574,145, forward strand.
TACAAGGTCTGCGGTGTAAACGGTGCAGAACCTAGGATAGGGCGCCTCCGTTTAGCAAGAAGATCAGATGATAACCATTGTTCCTGGCGCCAGGGCTTGCTGAAACTGCTAGATGCTATGTATGAGGGATCAGAGAGTCCATACACCTGCATATTCGTGGAATTGTTACTGGCAGAAAACATAAAGTTCCTGTTCGATTCATCGAGTACATACGTTGGCGCGAGCAAAGCAACAATTGATCGCCCGTTACATGGAAGCCCTCAACACCACGAACGCGTCGTCGCGGCCACCCGAGAACCTGGTCTCGGCTGTCTCCCAGTTGATCACTGCCCAAATGTTGTCGACATAAGCAGCTTTTCCATTCAGGTACTGTTATGGCACAGCTGTTAGAGACGGGCCTGGTGGCAACGCCTGTTGAAAATGGAAAGCCTTACCTGTAGATAGTAGGCATGCTCCCACATGTCAACACCAAAGATGGGGACCTCGCCCCCGACGACGGGGTCCTGATCCTTTGTCGTCACGATGCGCAGAGCATTGCCGTCCCGAACCAGCCACCCCCAGCCGCTACCTTGCAATCCCAGCAGCGCCTTCGAGAAGGCGCGCTTAAACTCATCGAGGCCACCCCAGGTCTTGGTGATGGCGGACAGCAGAGCTGGCGCGCTCTTGTGGGGGTCCGTCTCGGGGGAGCCCGTGGGCGCCAGGTTTTCCCAGAAGAGCGAGTGGTTGATGTGGCCACCGCCGTGGAACTTGATGGCGCTCTGGAGCGCGATCTGGCCGGCGATGTCGCCGGACGACGTGGCGGCGGCGTACGTCTCCAGCGCAGCGTTCAGGTTGGTGACGTACGTCTGGTGGTGCTTGGTGTGATGCAGCTCCATGATCTGGGCCGAGATGCTAGGCTCTAAGGCCTGCGAGGGGGGCGAGGGAAGCTCATGGTCAGCGGGCGGCACCTTGATGGGCTTGACTGACGGGAAGAGAATGGAATGGAATCATGTGTGGAAAACTCACATTATAGGCGTAGGGCAACGCCGGTAGGCTGTAAGCTGTGGCAGGCATGGCGGGCGAGAAGGTTGACAACGGCGTTGTGGAAGAAAGGTGCGAGCTGGGGAGGATAGGCCAGCGACTCTCGCTGAAGATACAAGGAGGATGAAGAATATGTCAAGAAAGTGACTTCGAAGTGCACAGATGGGTGAGAAGATGTGGGAGGGGATGGCAGGACACGGGTTGAGCCGCGGTCCACACCGGGGGACCCGGGGCTCGGCCCCAAGAGGCAGCCAAGTTCGCGGAAGAGGCTGGCATATCAACGATACCGTGCAAGCAGAGATGGAATCAAACCGTGGGCCACTGCCTGGGCAGTGCTTGCTGCGATGTTGCGGCTCAAAGCATCACATGATTCACCACCAGCCATCGGGAGCATTCCCTCTCAAACTTGCTCACCCCAATTGCCGCATCGGGGAGCCAGAGGCGCCAACGCAGCGACGTGATTGGCCAAAACCCCGGGCGCCGCGGGCACCTCTATGGCCTCTCGAGTCGTGCGGCTCGAGTCTGGGCTGTGAGGCAGTTTGCGCCGCGGGAGACGAAAGCGCCTTCAGCGAGCGAGCGCCTATATCAGGCATGCGCACCCGCTGCCCTCGTCTGTCGCGCTTCTTCGACGACGCCGACTCCCCCCATCCACGTAGACAATGTGCGGCCCCGAAGCCACAGACCGGCCGCGAGGAGGCGCGCTGGCCGCCCTCGGCCCCCCCAGCATCGCCGCCGGCGGCGCCAAACTCTCCCGCGCGCTGCGCGGCGACCTCGCCTTCCACACGCCCGGCAGCCCCGGCAGCGCCGCGGCCACGCACGCGCGCCTCACGCCCGGCCTGGCCTGCGGCGACATGGCCGACCTGAGCGATCTCCGCGTCGTCATCCAGTAGGTTCCTCGCCTCGCCTCTGCCCCCTTACCCCCCCAAGGGACGGCTCTGTTTTTCTGACACGCATGCCCAGTGCGAGCGGAGACCTGACGCGGCGCGCCAGCGAGTGCGGCCTGTTCCGGCAGTTCGCGCTGCCGAGCGCCGAGGGCTGCGACGGCGCCTTCGTCGAGCTGCCGCTGGAGTCGCCGCTGTCCCTCGAGGTCGGCGGCAGCGGCATCATCGGCCGGAGGGTGTCGCTGTGCTCGCGCCGCGCCTGTGGTCGGGAGTTCGTCGTGGCCGAGGGCATCGTGGGCTTCAACTTCGCCGAGCAGGCCCGCGCGGCGCTATGACGGCCCTTGAGCCATCAGGGTTCGCGGAAAGACACTGTGACGGCGCCTTTGCTGCCGCCGGAAGCTTTCCCTGCACTTACGCTAGACCTTCTAAATGGTCGCTCGGGCAGGGGTGGATGCATATTTTGATGCGATAAGCAGGATCCGTCAAGAGCTGGGTTTCGGAAGCACGGTCAAGGCCGGCAGAGGACGCTGGCAATGGAAGCCGTAGGGTCACCGGGCCCATCTCATCCGACGTGGCATAATCTTATCGGACATTGCGCTCAGCGTGGACCTTGATGGAACGGAGTTTATCATGGGAAGTGAGTTGGACAGGCGCTATTCAATTAGAGCGAATTAAGTTGCGGCTGCGACATTGGTCATTGGGCGTCCATGTTTATCTACATGTATATTCACGAATAATATTTTATTGCCCAATGTCTATTCATGCTTTAGCCTGCTACACACTAGGTCCCAAGAGCTTCTATATCACGCACTACAACGAATTACGTTCTCTCCAAGATATCTCACTTCATTCTTTTCATAACTGATTCCTGCGATGCCTATGTTCCCTTCTTGAAGAAGGCCTGCCTCCACGGTGGACATGTTCCCCAACAATTTCGATCTAGCACAACCATGCTGGATGGCAGACGGGACTATTTTGATTTTGGTTTGTCCTTCTTTTTCAAATTCATTACTTGAGATAGTTTGTCACAAAGTACCCTCGTGTCCAATATTCCAATATGATAGCAAAGGGCCACAAGTCGATTGTGCCATCGCGCGACTACGGCAATGGTAACCTTGCTCATCTTTCTCGAAAGGGATCAACCCACTATTGAAGACATTCGCCTCTATTTCGAGGGAGGAGCCAGGCTTGGTCCTTGTACTAATCTCAACGGCAGCATGGTCAACGGCGACATCCTTCTCTGTCTTGGTCAGCACCCAGCAATATGTTACTACTCGTCATATCTGCTACGCGCGTGGTAGCGAAGCCAGTCGACGCTGGGGCTAATATTCTGAAGCTGAACATCAGAACTCGCAAGAGTCTGAGCTCAGGGAGGGATCGTCATGTCATCATTCTCCATGCCGAGAGGCCACTTGTCACACGCGCGAAACAGATGCCTCGCTCCCATTGTCTTGCACTTTTCGGCCATGCTCTCCCCGCCACGAAGACAGAACCCAACGCCCTTCGAGAATTTGGCACCCACGTTCTTGAGTACCTCTCTCATGCGCTGAAAGGTTAGCACGAGAATCTCCAAGTCTTGACGAATCGAAGCGTCGCGGGTAAGAGGTTCCTGAGCATGTGGAGATGGTTTCGTCGGGATATTAGACGGATAGAAATACTCGATGACCAGCACCCGGCAGCACATGAATAACAGACCCGCGATGTGTGCGTTCGTCGCAAAGCTGGTCGACGCCCTGGACGCTTGGCGGATAGTTGTCACGGTACCGCGGGCGGCTGCGAGACAATGGGGCCAGTTGGTTGCCATAGAACTGGTTCCCACACTTGATTCGTTGTCGTTCAGTGGTCGATGATGCAGGACGATGGTATTGACGCTCATGACAACATCAAGCCACACAACGCGTGTGATTTCATTGGAATCAGCTGAGGAGACATTCGTGACAGAGAGAGGGAGCATCAGCCGAATCCTCACAAGATGGGAGATGAGGTCGTCCAGGAGGCTCTCTTGCTTATTGTGGTCGACATCAGGAGAGTAGATCACCTCGGCAACACGGCCCAGCAACGTGTAACCCAGAATGAGGCACTGAAGAATGTTTCCCGAGCCCTGACGATACTGTGCCTGGACGGAAGATATGAGCCGGTCCATGTCTAGCGTGAATCTAGGCGCAGGCTCAGACAAGGGATCTTCGTCTGAGGCTTCTGCTGCCTGAAAGGAATGGTCAGCCATAGGCAGATTTATTCTCAACTGCCTGTCGTCGACTGCATGTGTAAGCCCGACAGGAAAGGACAAGCCACGGTCGAAAATGTAGAGCATCCAGACAACCCGCCTACTCTCTTCCCTCGCGATCCAGCTGTCTCCAGGGCCTGACCCCAGGGGGGGTAGCAGCTGGCGTGGTGGCCCATCGCACTGATTGCACCCGATGGCGACGGCCTTCCTCCAGGCCTCGCCGAGCACAAGCCACGAGGTGGTAAAGTCGGTCTCGATGACAGCCTGGTACACGACCAGTATTGCAGCCTGAAGCGTCTGCAGAGCGTGACACCGCGAGTGCATGGACCGCGAGAGCTGTGCTTTTGCTTCGGTGAACCACTCAGGTTGGCGTTGCTGTATCAGACGGTCTGGATGAGCGTCCGCCGAAACGGCACATATGGCAAAGAGCAGAACGGACGGGACCTCATCTGCACTCCCGGCTTTGATATTGTTAAGCAATGTAGACTTGTGAATGATAGGCAAGTACGAGTAGAGCGCCTCGTAGTAAATGTCGATGAGTTCCAGGAGCCGATGGATAGGAGGCAACGACACCTGGTTGTGGTGAGAGTGATTCCCATCAGCGGGTGAGGTGGAGGCTCGAGGAGTTGGCAGGTCGTCAGAGTTGATCCGCTGGAATGCCAATGAGGTGCCCTGGGTAGTTTCGGCAGCGAGCGACGTCCACTGCTGCTCACCCGGCCCGCCCGAGTTGTCTAGCCATCTTGCCAGGTCAGGGTGGCCTAGATCGGAGTTGAGACCGAAGAATCCAGCGGTGCCATCCGGCAGCACGTTCCAATCTTGAGTGTCCTGAAAGATGGACTGCCAACCAACCGCGGCGGAATGGTCGGGACCAAGGGGCACGTAAGAGCACTGGCGCCCTCTCTTGGCGCATGATGAGCACGTCGGCCGGCCACCCTGCAGCGGAGTTGGTCGGGGCGCATGAGGCGAGAGAGACTTGGAAACTTACATCGCATTTCTTCTTCCTGGCTCGGCAGTCTGCGCAGACATTGTGCGGCTTTGCCGGAGCCGACATGGTGCGTTGAACCTTCGCAAGTCTAGACCGCGTCCGCATGAAGTGAAGCTGGAGATGGTGTCAGCAGCGCTCTTCGTCACGTGCTAGCAAGTCATCTGATCACTACGACGTGAAGAGCTCCGCCACGACCGCAGCGTTCAACGACTGGTGAAAGAAATGGTCATGAAGCAGTTAATACAGCATACAGAAGTGTCTAAAACGCCCCCGGTTTTCAACCAACCGTCTTTGGGGGTGCCCTTGTGCTGAAGAGAACAGGCGCGCCCTAGACCGAACATACAGGCTCAGAGAGTCAGGTTATGTAAGTGTCCAGCTAGATTATGCCAGCGTATAAACGCCTTCGCCCGGCAAAATTGAGAATTAATTTGGGTCTTGAAAAAATATCAGAAAGGAAACAAAAGACCATGAGTTGCTTCACCTAGCCTAGAGTAAGAGTAGATATATCTTCGATTTTATGCCGTATCAACGGGTATAATCTCAGGTAGCCACGGGGTCTCCAGGCTGCGTCGGCTAAGCCCATGTATAGGTGTTTCATAAATACATGTATCTTCTGGTTTTCATTCTCCTGGCACGTGGTCTCATAAACCCCCCAACACGGGTACGCAAAGATAAAGTCCTACGAAAAGAGGAGGCCATCTTTGCTGTCGCCAATTAAACGGCCCCCATTCGTCTCAACCACGCCGCCCGTGGCAAACGTATCTTTCATGCAATAGATGTAAGCCTCGGCCACCTCATCAGGCCTGCCCACTGTTCCAGTGATGCCCTCCTTTCGAAGGCTCTCCAGCACGGCTGGCAGACGGTCTTCGGGAATGCCGCTGAAGAGCTCCGTGTGCACAGCTCCGAGCTGCACGCAGTTGACGCGGACCGGTCTCAGACTGATGGCGAAACCGCGGCTGAGGCCTTCGACGGCACCCCCCGAGCCGGCAATGATGGCCCAGTCCGGCCCGGGGCGCCACGTGTTGGTCCCGCCGGTGACGGTGAAGGAGCTTCGGACGCTGACGTTCATGTACTTGGGCAAGTGCTTGGCCAGCATGATCGCGCCGACCTGCCGCACCATGCCAGTCTTGTGAATGCCCTCCACCGTCGCATCCTTCAGCGCAACGATGTTTATGGCATCCCCGGCTGTGAAGACGACGTGGTCGAGCTTGCCGCCCTGGGTGGCGAACTCGAGCAGTTGGATGATGTTCTCTTCGATGCTGTCCGGCTGAGACAGATCGCAGGTCTTGCCAAAGACTGCATCGGCGGACGCACAAATGGCTTCGGCATGCGCCTTGAGACGAGCCACAGCTTTGTCGAGCTTTGCCAGGTTGGAGCTGCTGACTATGACGGTTGCGCCATGTTCGAGAGCGGCCTCGGCCACGCAGAAGCCAACACCGGTCGAGCCGCCGAGGACGAGGACCCGATGGCCTCGCAGCTTATTGACATACTTATGTGGGGTTTCGGAAGCCATTGAAGCTACTATGTTTCTGGAAATTATGAAATCGAATACTTGTATGAATGCTTTCAAGTAAAACTGTAAAAGAAAGGATCCATATCGATGCTTCATGCCGTTATATATACCTTCGATGCGACGTTGCGGCCACCCGCTCCAAACTCGCCGTCGGGGCCAGGTGCTGTAGCGTCGGCGACGCCCGCTAGCGGCGCCGACTCCAGGCCCCGCACCGCTCCGCGAGCGCCGCCATTAGCGGCGCGCGCACACTGCGTCGCCCAATGCGACTGACCTCGCAGACGGAGATAAGCTTCTGGGCCCGAGGCAAGCTATTCGTTGGTCTACCATGAGTTATAGTCGAGCCCGTAATGTCCGAAACAGACCGCTCACCCAGCGCCTGCTGAGAGAATGACATGTTGAGCCACTCATGCATTCGGCGCTTCTTAGAAACGTTCGCGAAGCAGTGGACCTCAAAGACCAATTCAAAGATTGTGCTGTTCCTCGTCGCCTCGGCTGTTTACATGGATGAAGAAGCCTTTGCGCCTCCTTGAGTAGCCAACTTCTGGCTGAGAACTAGGCTTTCTGCAATACTCTTTGTTACTAAAGACATCATGGTGCCAACGCTGGCAACTATATGCGCCAAAGAACGTGGCTTTCAGCTTTATATTCACTGTAGAAACCTGGAGGACAATACCATCGCGGCCACAGCTCCTGTTGGTGCGCTAGTTTCACCACGGCTGCTCCGCACATCGAGTGCAACGGCCGTGAAGGCGCCCAAGGGCTTTCAGTCCATCCCCTGCTGAATCATGAGATTCGATTGGATCCTGGGCATGCCAAGAGCCGCACATGCCTTGACGGGGACGGGAGCCCAACTGGAGTCGTCGAAGCCCACAGATGAAGCTGGGACGCCGCTGCATTATGTCATCGGCACGGGCCACACAGCCCACACACAGCCCACAGCCCAGCCACGCGATGATTCGGTGCTGCCAAATAAAGCACCCGACCTGCCCAGCCTCCTTCACGAGCTGGCCCGGGCAGGCTCCAGCGCCCGCTTCGGCCAACCACTGCTCACGATGTAAAAGCACGGCGGCCGGGGCTGCCTCCGTGGCACGCTCGTGGATATCCCTACGACTTCTCCGTGCTGCCTGGAAAACTCTTCCAGCTCCTTTCGAGACTCATCCTTCCAATGCAGCAATAACACGAACCTCCACAGCGGCCCTGTCGACGATGCCCTTTGTTGCCAACACGCCAGAGTCCCTCCTCGGCCGCTCCGATTCCCGAGACCCGAGCTCGACCTGCTGCGGCATCACCTCGAGCGGCCGGGCGTGTCGTCGCTCCATCCCTCGGGCAGCGGCGCCGGGCCCCCGGCAGCGATTGTCCGCGAAACGGGACCTCAGCGACGAGAACCTCTACTGCTGGCAGCACAAGGAGCAGGCCAGCCTCTCGGCCCAGTCGAGTCCCGGGCCCAAGGCGCATGCCCAGCCCATACCGGAGTCGCGGTCGAGCTTGGACACGCTGGCGGACAGGCTCGGCCTCGTGAACTTGGAAGACGGTGCAGCGAAGCAGCAAGCACACGGAAAGGCGGAGAAACAGCCCGCGGCCGCGACGCAACGTCCGGCCAGGGTGTCTAAGCCGAAGCCAAAGCAGAAGTTGCAATGCTGCTTCTGCTTTTCTGTTCCTTTAGATGAGGTAAACGAATCCCGTCCCTCAAGGCCACGACCGCAGCCAAGGCCCGTACAGCACGCAGCCTCCGTCTCTGCCCCCAGCGTTGCGAAACCACCGAAGCAGCTGCAGAAGCAGCGGACACCCGGATCGCACGCATCCCCGGGCAAGGACTCGCAAATGTCCAAAAAGACTCGCGCCTCTCAGACTGCTCGCGCCAAAGACTTGATCCCCGACTCGTTAGACGCAGCCACCGCATCGGCACTGCTGGCCGAGCTGTCACGACCTTACGCCGACGCAGAGGAGCCGGGCTACATATACATGTTCTGGCTCACCCCGGCGTCCAAGCAAGCCGCCCCTCCTGTCGATGCCGCGAGGTCACTCCTCGCCCCTCCATCGCCCGCCCGCGGTGCGCGGTCTCGGCGACCGAGCGACGTCGTGTCCCGCTTCGCCGACACTAACGGGAGCGACGAGCGCAGCACGATGCTCCTCAAGATCGGGCGCGCCGCAAACGTCCAGCGGCGCATGAACCAGTGGCAGCGGCAGTGCGGCTACGACATCGAGATGCTGCGGTACTACCCGTACCTACCGGGAGCGAGCGATGCCTCCGCGACCGGCCAGGTGCCCCGGATGACGCCGCACTGCCGCCGGGTCGAGCGCCTGATTCACCTTGAGCTGGCCGGCAGGGGCCTCCACGCCAGCCTGGAGGCCTGCGCGTCCTGCGGGCGGGATCACCGCGAGTGGTTCCAGGTCGATGCGACCAGGGAGGGGATTCGGGCCGTGGACGACGTGATCCGACGATGGGTCGAGTGGGATGAGACGACGGCTTGAGTGAGCAGGCTCTGGAGTGAATGGGTGCTCACTACAGCATACTACGCTTAGTGATGCGCAAAGTCCAGTATAATTTCTAGGTTACATGAACATAGAGCCAGGGTAAGCCTAGATCATCAAGACGACCATATAAATAATGACCCAGGCACGGCCGTGACATCATCCATAGCAAGAAGTCTATCAAAATACGCACTGTGCCTGTGTCTCACATCCATCAGCAGGCAGAAACATGTGAATATTTCATTCATATGCTAGACAGAAATATCATCAAACAGGCGCGGCGGCCCTTGGAAGATAAGTCAAGTATCGCAAGGGGAGAATCCATCAAATACTAACTGAGCGCTCTAAAGCCAGGCCGCACTGCGCTTATGCCCGCGGCTTTCACCTGCTTCAAACCCATAGGCTAGATATGTTCTGCAAGCTGCCAAATCGACCTTGCAAACTCAAATGGCTCGGTGCCGACGGCGAGAACTTAAGGGTACTCTCCACTCCCGTGCTTCATGTTCCCCAGATTCCGTCCCCACATCCACTGAGACGGACTGCACGCTCAGCTGGGTAATAAGTAGAGTATCACTGCAGCTTGGATAGACGCCAGCTGTCACGAGGGACATGCACGGCATGGAGGGGGGGTGTATGCGCTGGCAGGAATCGGTCCGCGAAATATATCATGCACCCGTCAGCTGTTTACCTTAGCTCCCGAGAGATTTTGGTTGAACGGTGAATCACCAGCATTCATTTTCATGTGATGGTCAAACTTGCGCTCACAAGTACGATGGAGCAATCAAGTGGTATCTTGCATTAATGCGCTAATTGCTCCAAATGATAAAACACATTTCATAGAGGTGATTTCTCGCGACGTTTCCTGCGCCACAGCGATTACACCCAGAGGGACCTGTGGATTTCCTACCCCAAGCATTGGGCTTGACGGTGCATACCGCTAAGCAGCAGCAGCAGGCGGAGTGGTCTTCTCTTCATGCTCGTGATAGTGCTCCTCAGCCAGCTTGTGGTCGCCCTCGAGCTTCGCCTCGACGTCGCCTTGCTCGGCACGGTTGGCGAGCTTGGTGACGACATGAGTCTTCCATGCTGGTGTTCCAATGTACTTGATGCCGTTGGGATCTTCGAACATGGCCTCAGTCTCCTCCAGTGTCTTGCCGGCCGTCTCGGGAAAGACGAAGAGCACGTGCACAAAGGCAAGGGCGTTGAAGACGCCGAACAGAATATACGTGCCCCACTTGATGTTGGCGAGTGCGGGAGGAACAAAGTAACCAAGCGCCGTGTTGAACGCCCAGTTTCCGGAAGTCGAGAAAGCCACGCCCTTTCCACGGAGACGCAGAGGAAACAGCTCGGGAGGGTAAATCCAGGAGACGGGACCCCAGGTTGGCGCAAAGGAGGCAACGAAGAGGTAGGTGCAAGCAATGAGGCCCTTGGCCGCAGCGCCCTTGACCTCCATGGACTGAGCCGCGACGTGCTGGAGGCCACCTGGGACAATCCGGCCGTGGGCTGCCAGAATTCCGGCGTTGGCGAACATCCAGGTCATCATGAGAACTGAGCCAACCAGAAGGGTCGGCCGTCGGCCCCAGCGATCGACAAAGAGCAGCGCCGGCACGGTCATCAAGACGTTAATGATATATTGAATCGACGAGGCGAGGAGGTTGGCATTGCCCGTATAGCCCGCCATGGTGAACACATTGGTAATGTAGTACACTGGCACTTGCGCGTTAGCAATGAACCCAAAATAGAATACCAAGGCGAGTTGTGTGAGCACGTACTCATGACGTTCATGCCTGTAAGCTGCGACCAGATCTGGGTGAAGAGAGCGATAAAGGTTCGGTGGATCATGTCGGGCTTGAATAGGTCCAGATAGGTTACATTCGAGTGGCGTCGCTCGAATTCGCACATATCCTTGATATCTTGGAGCTCGTACGCAACGAACGGGTGGTTAGCATCGCCCTTGCCATGGACGAGGGCCAAGACAGCGCGGCAGTCCTCCCAGCGGTCCTTACGTGCGAGCCAACGGGGCGACTCGGGAAGGAGCATCATCATGAAGAACAGGAAGATGGCCGGGATCATCTGCAGGCCCCAAGGGACTCGCCAGGACCCTTCCTTCCAACCGGTGGGGGTGTTTTCACCGATGAAGGAGCAGCCGTATGAGATGTAATACATGATGAGGATGCCCCAAGTGATGGCCCATTGCTGCATGCCGATGAATCGGCCTCGTTTGGATGGCGGTGAGATCTCGGCAATGTAGACAGGAACCTGGGCTGACTCGATACCGACGCAGATGCCGTTGATGATGCGGCCAACGATGAGCATGCCAATGTTTTGCGAGGCGCAGATGATGGTAGACCCGATGACCCTGAGAGGGAAACGTAAGCTTGGGAGTCGCGACGCAAGTATTGTGTGTTTTGATGGGTGTTGGATCAAGCGACAGCACCGAGACACGCTCGCGTTTCGTGAAGTGGTATAGTATATGTTCTGAACTCACCAGACGATACAGCCAGCCATGATGGAATACTTGCGGCCAAGGCGATCCGATAGAGGGCCGGAGATCAAAGCGCCAAGCCAAGAACCAGCAGCCATGGCAGCCGTGATGCCGCCCTGAACTGTATCCCGCGGGCCGCTGCAGTCTTCCCCGGGGGGGTTATCGCCCTGATTGAAGTAACATTTGTACGACTGCTCGCCCAGCTGGGCCGACAGCGACGATATGTCAAAGCCGAACAGGCCGCCGCCGATGACGGAGACGGCGGCAATCACGTAGATGTTTCCGATCAACATGATGAAATCTGGGTTGTATCCCAATGGGGGGGATCCTCTCGTGTTGAGTCGAGGTTTCAGCAAATGGGGGGCCGAATTGCTAGAAGAATGGCGCCTTAGGCGGACGGGCGAAGCCTCTCATGCAAGAGAGGTTGGGGCCGCGGAGCTTGTCTTTATACGTGAACGTAAGGGCATTCGCTTCGCAGCTTCCGGGCCATCTTATAGATCATGATCAGAAGCCATGCAGGGAGCTTTGGCCCGCGGAGCGACTGTCGGCGGCTGCAAGGCCCGCGACCACGACGTGTGGCGCCACTGACCCCGGTCCCCAGCCGTGCTGGTTGAACGTCGATCAGCGTCAGGCGGACCACCCCTGACAAATTCAGAACATCAGCCTTCGCAGCAGGTTGTCAGGTTGTGTCCTGACGAAAAGGCGGCGCTGGTTGGAGGGGTGGAGCATCATCGTTCGGACATGGGGGCTTGTAATCCTTGCAAGCCTGCTGCTCGTACGAGTACCTGGTACAGTCTCTGTCTTGCTTGGGAGGGGCATTTGCGCGGTGCTCATCTGTCTTTGGCGTGTGCTTGCGCGCGCAGCGAGGGGAGGTCCATAAGAGTCATGATGAAAGATCCAATCTACCCCTCGAACGCCGGCTTGTGTTGCCAGCAATATGTTGCACGACATGCCAATGCTCGCCCGCGACGCAGAGGAGTTCGGCGCCGAGCACCATGGCTGCCCCAGGTCTGGCGACCGCCAGCTAGCGAGCGTGGCGGGAAGTCCTCGATGCGCCTAAGACCAATGCGTTGTTCCCATGCTGTTGGCCGCGCATACAGGTTTAAGTGTCTGACCGGGGGGCGGTCACGGTAAGTGGGATCGTCGTCGGGGTGCAGTGAGGCGGCAAGTAGAATGGCGCCGAGGATTTGGCCGCAACATGAATGGATGGCAGGTGATGGGCGAATTAACTAACGTCTCGCGCGTCGGCAACATGCTGCGGATGACGGCTCACGAGAGCACGGTGGCTGGCCGTGAAGCCGCCTCATGGGCAGGGTGCCGGCCATGGGTGCAAAGTTGCTCGAGGCCACTTGTTGTGCAGGCCATCATAGCGGTACGAACATCCGCTACGGCAAGGTGAGGCAGACGGCACGGAGTACGGAGTACAGGCCGAGCTGCTGAGGGCTCGTTTCGGCCGCAAAACAACCCCCTCCCTCGCATCGGCAGGCAGCACGATGCAACGTGCTCGTCCATTGGTGCGGCTCGATGTAAGCGCGGGCGTGGCGTCCATGTGTTTCGCAGATGCTGTCCGGGGCGGCGGCTTGGTCGACACAGCCGTATGCTAACTGAGGTCCGTGCAATCTCGTTCGAGCGCTTGTTCCAAAAGCCTCGGACAGCAGTCGTATTCGGTCGAGGGCCCGAGGCTGGCTCGATGGCGGAGGCTACGTAGTATGTTAGCGTCGGGAATGACGTCGCCCTGGCGCCAGTGGCACGAAGCCACAGGAGCTTACGATGTAGGTTCGAACGGGCATTTTCGAATTAACGTGTGGCCCGGCGCGCTGCTGACTGCGTTGCCGACATGCACGAGACGGTGGGGGCGAAAGCATCCGGCGACGACAGCCGCCGCCGAGCAGGTCGCCTTGGGCTTGACACAGCGCAGGCAGCCGGAGGCTGGGACCCTTCGACACACTCACCTTTACCTTGCAGTTTGCCCCTCCTCCATCTCTGCACAAGGCTATGGCTCGTATTTGCTGTCTCGAGGGTCGCCTGATGGCAGAGAGAGCGCGGACGGGAACCTGGGGGTGGACCGCGGTGGAGAGCCTCGGGAGGCGGGGTTGTTTGGAGGAAGACTTCGAGTGCAAGTGGCGTCCGGGGGCCAGCAGCCACCATCGATTGGGCGGCATGGGCGGCAGGGGCAGGGGCATCCGTCCGGGTGGCTGCCTACATGGAGGAGTCATGCACATCTCCATACACGAACGAGTACGGAGTACTCCGTACACTTCAAGAGCCTTGTACCCTTACTTCACTCGAGTGTCGATGGTCAAGGTCTATCCAACGATATGCGCCGTGCTTCAACTTCCGAGCTGCCGCTGCGCGTCCGCTACCCGTCGGCTACGAGCAGAGCGACGGTGCCCGGGGCCGTGGTTCTGCGCACACTCCACAGCGTCCCCCATCCGAGCAACCAGAGCCATGCGAGTCCCATAACCCCATTCATCGAGGTCCACCGTCCACGACAGGACCCCGGCTCCCGTTGCCAGTTCAGCCCAACCAAAGTGTTTCCCTACCCGTCACGAGGCCAGCCCGATGCGCGTCTCCTGTTGGCTCTGTCGAGCAATCATCTCCAACTATCCTGTCGTCCTTGGCCACAAACGGTCCGACAAACGGTCCGATGTGCACGACCTGACTGCCACACGCTCGACCAACTCAAGGCAAACAACATGGCATCATGGTGCGAGTCGTGTCTCGTGTTGCACTTGGTGCCAACCGGCAAACCTCTGCCGGAGCGTGCGCCTCGTGGTGATAGACCAGCAGCATACAATTGGCAACAGGGTCCAAGACGACAAAATGCAGGGCATGCCTGACTACTGGGGCCATGTCGGCCGCTATTTAGCCAAACCACCTTCAGTCATATCCGCAAATAGTGGGCTTTCACGATGCCCAATGTGCTCCGTGGCCACGGGCCTGTACGATTGCTTTCAAACGGTCGCAACGTCGGTCCAGACTCTGCACAGCTGTCCAGCCACCTGAGCCGCTCATGTTGGTACATAGTAAGTCTTCATAGTTCAGAATACAGGTACGGGTTTTGTATGAACGTGTGGTACGAATACGGCTTACATTCCTCGCGTACATGTGCGAGTAGTAAGAGAAGTGTGCATCTGGTAGTGGGACGCGGAACTCGGCAAATTCTGGGTTAGTCTGGATTCTGGAGTTGGGGTCCCCTGCCGTCGTCACACACTGTCAGTCGCTAGGCGGTCTAGCGCCCGTCCGGCTCGTCGTCTCATCCGCACCAATAGGTGGCCTCCGGGCCAAGACGGTCCAAAATACGAAGCAGTGTGGTGTTCGGGCTCGGTGTTGCTGACATCGTACGCAGGCTCGAAGTGTCAGGGTTCTCTTCGCAGCGCTACGCTACCTTCCGACGCCCCGGCAACCCTCCACCGACACCCGCTTTGTCAATTCCTTCTCCACAAAAACGTCCTGTAACGTACCGGGAGAACTGTGCGGCGTACCTGCAAGTAGGTGAGACACAAGTCGCTCCCTGGCTGCGCAACAACGTGGAATGTCGTATCGCGTGACGCTGCTACAAGTGGGCGCAGGCCGAATACGTCGTGCCGGACCTGGCCAGCCTCGGGCCAAAGGGTCTTGCCGGTTGGCCGAATAGTGTCTTCGTCTCCAGAATCATTGGGCCAGCTTCTGCCGGCTGGCAAGACTTAGCACGTTCCTATCGAACCACGAAGTCCATTTATCGCGTCTACCCGACGGGACATGACTTGAGATGAGCCGCTTCACTGGCACCGTGGCCCCATACCGCCTCGGGCGACCCACAGCATGGAGCTCGGGTGCAGACAGGATGGCATCTCACGTCTTAACATATCATTGGTGCGGTTCTGGGCGAGTCGCGTATACTAACTAGTATGTGTGGAGTCGGCGTAGAAACCTTCAAGGGTTCTAGGCTTCCAGCTGACTGACTCTTAGCGTCAATGAATTATCGGAACGCCAGAGTTGCAATGATTTCTCTTCGGACAAAGGATAATTTTTCATTGCGTCTTGGAAGTCGAACAGCCTTGTGTCCCCTGTTCTGCCTAGTGTCTACCTGCAGCCACGCTCGAATTGATGCTCTGCCTTGCTCTTGGGGTGCCAGCCTACGAACCTCGCCTTGGTCGAAGCTCAGCGCAGGCATCAAGGGCTTGGAGATTTCATCTTCCTTAAAAAGAAAAAAACAGAAGCTTCTTCACAGTAAAAATATGTAGACTTTGCGGCATGCCCGAAACTTTATCAAGTAATACTGCTCAACACACGCGAAGGATCTGGGTGGCGCGCATTGATCCCCTTGCGTCTTGCACTTGACTTTAGCAAATAGTCTTCACCTGCAGACTGGCACTTGATGTAGACAGATCATTGGCCCATCGCCCCCCCCCCCCCCTCCGAATGGCCAGAGAAGGCACGTTCGCGCCCAGCAGCACTGCCTGTGCGACTCGGCAAGGAACGCAAGGGCTCTTGATATAGCCTGTTGGCATACGAGCAGTGCTAGCTGCTCTCCCGCCAGACAAGACTAGCTTGTCCCAATGCCTAGATGGTCCATCAAGTGCCGGCCATTGAGCATGTCCCAACTCCAGCCTTCCGACCTAGGTTTCCTAGCCTGAGCAGATACTGCAATTACTGTTAGAGATCTTAGGACTATGGTTTGAACAGCAGCCACTAGATGACGGAAGAGCAAGTATGTTTCTTCAAACAAAAGATAATCCGATACCAGCTAGCATATTCGTAGCGGCAAATTTCGTACCCCCACCCCAACCTGCTGAAGCTATAAACAAGGATCTGTTTGCTGGTGTGTCCCATGAAAATCAACTCAATCGGCATCGTCGTCTTAAGAGTGTTCGTTTTTGACAGGCATGATGGCGATGTGGGTGAATGTTTCGACATACGCTGTTTAAATGCGGTCAGCATTTGTCTGCTCTCTTGGATACGCCGAGACAAGGCCACATTGAAGCGGATCAACCCCGGCCAGCTACCTAAAACACGAATCATCTCGACAACTACTAGAAACAATACCAATACCTCCACGTTCCTTCTCATTGTAGCCAGATGCATATGTCTCTAAGTTTAAGGTGTTGTCAGTTGCTTCGCGGCCAGAAGCAGATGGCTGACGCCGCCTCACCAATCGATACCTACCGCATCGACTCGGCTCCATTGCGATTCAAACGGCATGTTACTCTACAAATGGGCTATAATATGCCTGTTACATTCATTATAGGGAGATAACATATCTCTCGGCACTTGAACGTTGCCGGCGCCTCGAGCACTGATACAAAAAGGACCGTCCAGCGCCTTCGGTTGAAGTCAAGTCGTCTGGAATCCGCAACTCGCACAAACTCACTTCTACAAATCAATCAAACCAGTCCACGTCGTTAAAAAAAATGTTTATCAATGTCAGCCTTTTAGCGGCCGTCGCTGCATTCGCGAACCTCAGCTCTGCCTTGGGTTACATACGTGTGGTGAATAACTGCCCATTCAACATGTCTGTGTACTCCTCCGGCACTCGGTCCACTCCTCCAGAAACACTTACTCAAGGCTCAACTTTCGCTGGAACCCTGTTTGAAGGCCCAGGTGTCGACATAATCGCTCTGGGGATATTTAAATCGCCAGATCGGAGCCATACCAGTCCAGAGCTGATATTCCTCACCATCAGCAGCAATACTAATTTCACTTACGCGCTGGGCACGGTTTTTGGGTCTCCTGTGGTTGGCCATAAGGTGCAAGCTGTTAGTGACGCTGCTCAATGCCCAGGCATCACTTGGGAAAGCGGCATCCCGCCGCCGGGAGTCCCATTCAGGGACTGTAATGATGGCCTGCAGTCTAACATAACATTAACAATATGCGCGGATGGATAAACGACTTAGAAGTGAGACTTGCGGTTGTTCTGGGCACAATACGGCAGAAAATTGAGGATATTTTCTTTGCTAAAGATGGTAAATTGGACTGGCCGCAACTTCAGTTGCGTCCGCTCTCCAGGATAACTGTACAAGATCACGTTAAAGTCAATTTAATAAACGAATCCAATCCTCCCAAACAAGAACCAATACGTCACTGAGTTCTGTTGGATGTTGATTTGTGCGAGGCTCCCCCACCGGCTTCTGATTGCCAGGAGCCGTCACTAAGTGTCACGAATGACAACTCAATGCGGGGTTGGGCTAATAGCTAGAGCCTGCCGGGTAGGGAAGGTCGGTTCAAATAGGCAGACCGGTTCACACACCTGTCGAATTTTTTTGCCTAGTGGTCATTTGCGAAGATAATGGATAACAAAATGGATATCTTTGATCCTATGATCGGATATTACTTCACACAAACGCAGCCAATATGAGCCTCTCCATAGCCTAATCAAGGGATCTATTCCCATTAGTCTTTAGTTCATCAGCATTGGTACTACTGCTCGAGATATCTTGCAAGGTAAGCAAATAAGTATGTTTACCGGCATCTAGACCTAGGACTGAAGAGTGCAGTGCCTACGATGACAAGTCCCGGTGCTGGCATCCGCGATACGCGGTTGAACTGGCAGGCTTTGGAGAGTGGAGGCCTAAACTTGTAGGAACCTTATGGCGAGATGCTGAGCTTCGTTTACGCACTGGGGGAAGGTGAAACGTCTGACGAAATCGCATCAATGCTAAAGCGGGGTAGTGTTTATCCGAGCATTACTTGAGAAGCCGTCGGCATGCGGGTTATTCACTGCCGTTGCTTCTCAGTCGATCAGCACACATCATCTCGCTATTGACAGAGATACGTCCTTACGTATTGCTATAAAAATACCCAAAATGGTCGACTACCGCAAATGGGTACATTTCCACTGATTTAAGGGCTATGACTTGCGTGCTGATGGCGTTGTCGCAGGATAAATTGGAGCTGAGTGACGATTCCGACATTGAAGTCCATCCCAATGTTGACAAGCGGTCTTTCATCAGAGCGAAGCAGAATCAGATCCATACAGAACGGCAGTCACGAAAGAATCAAATCGAAGCACTGCGATACGAGCGTATCATAAACGAAACCCTCATACAACGTCTGTCCGCCTTGCTCTCGTCTCTGCAGGCGCATTGTGAGAAAGCTCATAACGGCAACCCGGCCGCTTTCGCATTTCAGACTGTCATGGAGACAGCGCTGCATAATTCGGAGGAGGACAATCTGCCACCGCGGCCGGAGGGGGTTTTTGATGAGGGCGAGCCCCTACCTACCTATACAAAAATGATGGCGAGAATTTTAGACGAGGTGAATAAAGGGCTGGATGAGAAGAGTGTGGAACCACACCAACGCTACAATGCTATTACAGAGGAGATCGGAATTCAGCTTCAGAAAATCCGGGACCTACAGAAGCAACTGGCCAGCAAGCTGGGCGACCTCGAGAAGGAGGATGCCAAGAAGATCACAAGTGGAAGCTATCACACAGGGTTCAACAGCTCGCATGTCAGCAAGGCGAAGCCTAACGAAAATTTGACCGAAACCTCGAAGTTAGAGATGCTGAATCCAAGCTATGACTTGAATCGGGCAACTGTAGACGCGGCCACCAGCGCCACAGCGGACTTGTCAACTGACGGCAATGAAAATGCACTCGCCTCGCCGGCAGCCAAATCATTTGCGAAAATTCAACCCTCCGACTACCGTGCTAGCCATGAGTATATATCCGCGCACCCAGAAATCCTTCAAGAGTCAGAAGCAGATGGTTTACTCGTCGAGGCTTTCAACGTTGCAATGGAAAGGAACAATGGCGTGAATATGTGGCAATACGTACACCAAGCAATCCTACTTCAATGGTGCCGCATGCTTGGGCGCGACGGAGTAGCGATATTCTTCAAGAGCATCTCCATGCCGGGAAATCAAGCACGGGAGATCTTTCACAAAGAAGTCGCCGAGAAGTTCCAACGGATTTGTGAACTAGCAGCGAAGCAGCGCGCTGCGAAGGAAGGCGAGCAAGTGGAGCAGATCCAGATACAAGCACTGGACCCAGGCACAGTGATTCAGATTCAGATCCCGGAACCGAACAGCAAGGATGAGGAGGTCAGGAAAGCCAGGGCGATCTATGAAGGGTTTCCGCCCGAGATCAAGACGGGGCTGGAGAGCGGGTCGCTGGGTAGCGTGAACAAGGTTCTGGGAGCAATGAATGTTTCCGAGGCTGAGAATTTAGTGAGCCTGTTCGCAGATGTAGGTCGACTCATCCCACACTTTGCTTACTGGCTGACTGCTTACCTCTCGTCTTGAATAGGCTGGTTGTCTAAACATCGAGGAAGAGGTTATCGACACCACGACGGAAGAAGGGAAAAGACAATTAGAGGAAATGAAGGAGGCTACGGTCGCAAATAACGAAACTACGGACTTTGAGACCGTGAAACCACATAGTCAGCCGTAAGGGAAGAGAGAGTCTTGTCGCACGTGTACTGTAAACACTGAGGCTCCATGTGCTTATTGGGTTCCGAATGATACCTTTGAATCGATATGAACGAGTGTTATATCCTGAGCGATACTCCACATATTGTCACGGGGCCATTTGCCAACTCTTGGTAGCGAGCCAGCCTGCACAGCCTTGGCGACGGCACTTTGATGCGCGTCTATTTTAATTGAATTTTTTTTTTTCGCTCATTCGCTGAAATCGCCAATGTGAGCTCTACCAAACAAAAAAATGTCTACTCGGCTACTGCGGCGTCTCGGCAGAGGTGTTTTTGTTTTCCGACCGACGGTGCCGAGCAGACGCTTGCCTTTCCGCGCTGGTGCTATCCGACGGCAGGCCGCCTTTCACCACTTGCCTGTCATGTACCGAGGGCCTCCAACTGTTGGAGCTGTCCAAGAGGAGTGCTGGGACGAGGAGACGGAACGTCTCTCCCTCTGCATGGAGACAGACCCGGAGCTAGTCCACCCAGCTATCTGGCAGGGTATTCTACAAAGAGATCTTGAGAAACTGAGAGATGCTATCGCTGCTATCCCAGAAGACGAGAGGGAGCCGACGCCCTGGCTTCATCTCGCTATTGATGCTGGAAATGAAGCCGCTGCTGCGCTTTTCATGAGCGCTGGAGCGGACATGGCGCGGATGGAAGGCTATCATGGCGGAGAGGCTGCGGCTCCGTACCGCGCTATCCACAAGCACATGATGGAGCTGGTCAGGAGGATGTGGGATGTCACAGAGGATGTCCCTGATCCAAGACCCGGTAGCGGCGGAGTGCCTCGCAACTGGTGGCTCGCCGTCGCTGCTGAGTGTGGACACGCCGACATGGTCGAGGACATGCTGGGATGGAGCACCGACTGGGACTACGATCGCGCCCTGTGGTTTGCAGCGTACAACTGGCACTATGAGACGATCAAGGCACTGGCAAGAGGGCATACATATTCACAGGAGGCGATCCAGGAAGCGCTGAGCCATGCGTGCGAGGTGGATCGCGAAGATGACTTTGAGATTGAGTGCTGCGACAAGATCACAGAAGCAAGACGCCGAGAGCTGGCAGACGTGATACGATGGCTTGTGGATGCAGGGGCGGACCCAGACAATACCAAGCCGGCGTCGAATGGATGGTCTTTTGTGGCACTTTTGCACAGGCATCCAGAGCATGCTGAAGCGCTCAAGGCGCTCTTAGAGAAGGGTGCGACCAATGTGAGGTATGAGAGGAGGGGAGACAGACTTGTGCTGGTTCCTGTAAGATCATCAACAGAGTCAAATGTTCCTGTATATTAAGCCTTATGTCAGAAGCATAATTTTAGTTTTATTCTTCTAGCAATACATCTTGGAGAAGTGAATGCCGCTCAAAGCTTCTGAACAGTAAAGTTGTCCACTACCGCACCCGTCGAAAACACCCTGACACCCGTCATGCCCTTGCTGTAGCTGCCGTCGCGGTGCTGAATCACCAGGTTCTCGTCCACCCAGACCTGGATGTAGTCGCCCTGCTGCCTTGACGCGCAGATGGTACTTCACGTTGGTGCGAATGTTAAACCTGCCCGACGCGAGCCCTCGCCATCCGCCATCTGCTCCTCCCAGCACGACGTCGCCGCTCGAGTCCAGGCCAATGTAGTATCCCCTGTACGCGTCAGGACCGTTGCCAATGTTGGATGCGCGAATGATGAAGCCGCCATTGCTGTTGTTGGTGATGGCTACATCCGCCTCGACCACCACATCCTCAAACTCAGCCTGGTAGGCAATCTTGCCGCTCTGGACGTTGGCAGCCACCATCTCCTTTGTGCGCGCGTCGAAGCTGCCGTCGTAAATCTCCCAGTTGACCAAGTTCCTCTCAAAATCGTCAAAGGCGACAGTCGACACAGCAAAATTGTAAAAGACAGCCTCGGCCTCGTGCGTGCGTGCGCCGAATCGACCAGACTTGTAAGTGCCGTCTCGGACCGACAGCGCAGGCCTGTCCATGTCGTTGACGTACACGGAAAGCTAGTCGCCCTTCCCCACGACCTTGATGGCAAAAGGGACGATCCGCAGCGACGTCGCGGACCTCGGCACGTCCAGTCTCGCGCCAGTCGCTGTTAACGCGGCCCAGGACAAGATCTCCAGAAGCGCTGATGCCAGCGAAGTAGCCCCGGTAGGCGTCGTCGCCGGAACCAATGTTGGAGGCGCGGGGAATGAAGTGGCCCGTCATCTCTATCATCTTTGGCTGATCAAGGGTCGGCCGTGACTTGATCAGGCGTGAATCGCGGTCAGGGGAACGATGAAGTTGCGTAACACAATAGAGGTTCACAAGCCAATACAATGGCTATCAATAGGTATGCATTCAGCGCTTTCCCAGCAAGCAAACACACTGTGGACTTATCCACCCATTGTCAGTTTGCGACCAGCATTGTCTGTAGAATATGAGCACAACTCCCATTGCAACGCGTCACAATGGCTCCCGCGCAGGACCAATCTCGCGGCAAATAATGGGCAGATATGAGGCTTCCAGTCGCTGTGAATCGCTGGCCTGGCTGCGTTCTTCATCCGCGGTGCGACCAGACCAGACGTCGCAGGCTTTGTCACTCGAACCGACACAGCGGCAACTTCGCAGCCTCCAGCTGGCAACCAAAAAGTTGAACCGTCAAGAATTCAGCTTCGTTATATCTCCTAGTCTACATCTTCAACTTGACTTCCAACAGCGCCCCCTTCCGCCTGCTCCCAACCTCAAACGAGCCATGCCAGGCAGAATCAGCATGCTCATGTACGACGAGGCCGAGGGCGAAGACGATCTCTGGGCCATCTCGGTGTACGCGCCCGACAGAAGCTTCGTCGTCTTCGCCACCCTGGGGGCGCCGCGACAGAATATATCCTCGGACCATCTCGTGTTGCATTTCTGGCACGAAGGCATGCCCCAGACCGACGGCGACGGGCTCAACATCGAAGGCCGTGGCGTCACGCCCTTGATCCTGGGGGAGCCTGACAACGTCGACATAGACTGGTATATTGCGTACAGTCGGTCCGTGAGCACTTACGAAGCCGCGATTCTTGACAACCAGGTTGGTATTCCCCCTTTCTTCTGCCGCTGTCTTTTTGCAGCTTGCGTCCGTCGTTCATTGATAGCTAGGTTCAAGCGACGCCGGCTAATATTTTTGATGTCTCAGTTTACGACGTCGCAGCTGTGGGCCTGGAGCTTCGTCGAGGGCCTCGTCGAAAAGGGTATTCTGGACGAGGACGCCCTCGCGGCTTGCGGGATAGAGAAGAGGAACAACGCCATCCGACGAGCGAAGGCAAAGGCAAGGCTGATGGCACGAGTTGACCATACAAAGGGCTAATGGCGGAAGAAAACAGGTCAACTCAAAATTCAGGGGACAGTGAACAAGGTAAAGTGATCGCTTCATGTCGCTCAAGGTCGCTCAGCTATCCAACGCCATTCATTAACCAATTACAATCAACATGAGGGCCCAGGCGACTGCCATGGCCGACTGTAACTGCGACGCGGCTGACTCTGACTTAGGGTCAACCTCGGTGGAAATGTGTGGCGCTCCAGGTTCGTTGCATGTGAAGCCCTTGGGGTCATTCACGTTATCGCAGTGCCACGAGTTGAACGCGCGGCCGCCGACTTTTGTAATGTCCAGGTCAGACACGGAGATGTTGTCGCAGCCGCCCGCCGCGGCGCTGCACTGGAAGCGGCCCGTTTCCGCGACGCCGTCGTTGACGGTGCCGCTCACGCGGCGCCACGCGACGTCGCTGAGCTTGAACTTGCTCGAGTTGCAGTCCTTGCCGGCCCAGCCCGAGTAGTTCTCGCACTGCCAGGCGAAGAAGGGCTGGCTGCGCAGGCGGTCGATGCGGATGTCCTCCATGACGATGTCGCTGGCGTGGCCGACGCCGCCGCCGCCGCCGTTGGGCGGGTAGCCGCGCGAGGTGCCGGCCCAGGTCTTGAGGTACGACACGTGGGCCGTGTTGCGCAGCGTGATGTTGCGCGCGTAGAAGCCGGTGATGTACTCGTACCGGCCGTCGTACTGGCCCATGGAGCCGATGGCGACGCCCTGGCCGTCGCGGAAGACGCTGTCGTAGATGGCGATGTTGCTCGAGTTGCCCTTGAGGGCGATGGAGTCGTCGCCGTTGGTCACGTCCCAGCGGCGGAAGGTGATGCTGTCCGAGTAGACGGTGTCGCAGCCGTCCGTGTTGAGGGTGCTCCACTGGCTGGTGGAGGTGTTGTTGACGTAGATGTCGTCGAGGTCGACGTGGTGCGAGTAGGTGATGGCCATGGTCCACATCTGGCTCTGGACGAAGCGCAGCCGCTTGACGACCGAGTTGGTGAGCTTGCGGAAGTTGACGTTCATGGGCCGGCGCGCCACGTTGCCCTGGCTCCGGGCCCAGTCGTACCAGACCTGGCCGTGGCCGTCGAGGGTGCCGACGCCGTGGCCGTCCCAGGTGACGTTGTTGCCGCCAAAGTACCAGACGGTGCTCTGGTTCTGGAAGCCGATGGGCATGGACACGGAAATCCAGTAGTCGATGTCCGGGCTCCACAGCAGGCGGCCGTACTGCTTGATGAGGACGTCGTCCATGTCGAGCGTCGTCATGTTGGACCGGATGTTGTAGACGGGCCCGGGGAGGAACACGAGCCCCCTGGAGCGGCAGTCCTTGTTGAGCGCGTCCATGATGGCCGGCGCGTCGTCGGCGCCGCCGCCGTGAGGCCGGACGACGCAGTACTTCCGGCCCTCGGACTTGGCCAATTGCTCGAAGTCTTGCTCATCCGGCAAGCCGTTCCGAGCAGTCAACCGGTCTTGCGGGAGGCTTGCCTCGCGGGCCGCCAGCTCGCCGCCGTTCAAAGACGGCGGCGACAGAGCCCACGCGGCCCGCAAGAGGGCAATGATGGTGAGCGTCACCAGCATCGCGGGGGGTTGACTCGCAGCGAAACGCCTCTCCGACTACTCAGAAGAAGACTGCGAGGTTGTAAAAAATTGTCGAGCGCAAAAACGGGCCCCAACTTTTGAGTTCGAGTTGAGCAAGGGGGCGCAGTAAGGATACCACGCTCCACTTCGCGATCGACGGCCGAGCAGCAAGGACGATGCCGTATATAATAAAGAAAAGCATCCGGGCGGCGAGCAACCACGTAGCAATTCACTGGAGAACGGAGCATTCATCGCGGGCCGCGTCCCGCACGGTCAGATGATGGCCGGCAGTCGTCTCGCGCGAGGCGGCCCGGGGACACACCAGCTGCAGCAGCAGGCGCATGGCATTGCAACGGCGAGATGCGACGCCGGCCGAGTCTGCTGCCTGACGCCATGGCGCATCGCGCGCGGATCGCTGCGCTCAGGGGGGGTTTGGGGGTTTGCTCGGCTCTGCGACGCGCCTGCTGCGGTGGACCGTTGGTCGTGCCCAGTGTCTTGGACGAATTCCGGGCGCTACCCCTAATTACCTGGGCGTCGAGGGTCGAGTCAAGGACTGGCCCGAGCGCCCGGCAGGCGGCGGGGCCGAACTGCCGGGTTGCCGGGACGGACGGGCTCCCTCCGTAAGGCTGGGGGGGCTTGTTTTGCCTTGGAATCTGCGGCGCAGGGTGACGCCGCGTCGTCGGTGACGTGAAAATCAATATGTCGACGGGAGCCTGCGTGCGTGCGTGCGTGCTCGTATAGGCGCGTCGAATGCAGCAGAGAGCATCCGTCCTTTTCAACCGCCCAACCGACCAACCAACCAACCGTGACGGGCCGCCGGAGCGGGCGGTGAGGAGTCCACGCAACCCGAGGCACACGGGCTCGTCGGCTGCTGCTGCTGCTGCTGCATGGCGACGCATTGCTAGCC
Source organism: Albophoma yamanashiensis (assembly GCA_001600555.1). Lineage (NCBI taxonomy): Eukaryota > Fungi > Ascomycota > Sordariomycetes > Hypocreales > Ophiocordycipitaceae > Albophoma > Albophoma yamanashiensis. The sequence continues at coordinate 1,599,904 of BCKH01000003.1, forward strand.
CTGCCATCTCTCAACAGGGCCGGGGATGCGTCGTGGGACGTGGGGGACGCGGGCGACGCGGGCGACAAGCGAGCGCGCGCATTGTTGTTCTCGTGGCCGCCTCCCTTGCAGAGCCGGCCGACGCAAGGAGGATGGAGGGGGCGGAGCGGCGATCTGGGTGCTGTCTGTTCCCTGCTGGCCGCGCCGTCATGGAAGTCGGTCGCCAAACGTCGAGCAACGGGTTGATCCCATCGCCGCCAGCCAGGGTGGAACCCGCCATCGTCTCTCGTCTTGCTGGTGTTTGCAGAGCCGTCAACGATTGCCGGGGTCATTGTCTCCGGCCCGTGACCCCCAGTCTCACCTCCGAATCTCGTGATGGCGGGACAGGGGCCTTGATTGGGTGCCGCGTGCGTCCTTGGCCATGCAGCCTAACCTAGACTTGACGTACAAAGTCGTCAGTCGCAAGCGCAGATGCCTTTGTAGTTTGGGCATTGTTCCGAGTGTTCCTCTCGATTGGATGCTGCCATTTAGTCGAACGAACCGTGCCACACTACCCATCTCCAAAGGTCGAGCGGTGTTGCTCTTAAGATTCAGGTTGTGAGAGGCCTTGCGTGGGCCCATTCTCCTCATGGTGTCAAATGAAGATATTAAAACCTGATAATGAGACCAAGACAAAGACGAAAGCAAGAAAACCCTCTCCTAGCAATGCGACATTCAAGCTGCCAAAGAAAACAGTAGTATCCATCATGCTTCTCTCGCTGTCTGGTATCACTCTAAAATGCACGTCTAGTTACACGTAGCGAACCTCCCCGAACAGACCGGCCCTGACCTGCATCAAGCTCGCCAGTTCAAGGATAAACGACTGGAAAATGATGACATTGGTGATGATGTGTGACACCGACACCTTTGCCGCTTCACTCTGCTCCTCGACCTCAGTCTCACCCACCACCCCGGTGGCATCCTGGTTGTCGTCTGCCTGATCCCCAGCCCCTGTTTCTTCCGTCTCTTCCGCCGGCTTGGCAGGCTCAGACGGCAATTCTCCGTGCAGCTTCAAGGGAATTGGCTTGAGACTGTCATCTGGAAGCCCCACGCGCCTCGCGAGGATGCTTTGGTCAATAGCTGCGAAAGCCGAGGCCTGGCTGGCGGCGACGGGGTCCATCTCGCTCGCGGCGCCTGCCTCGCTCCCGACGCTGCCACGAGAAAGGCTTCGGCCGACGGCACTCCTGCCGGGGTCGGTGTAGTTGATGGGGAACTCCTTAGGGGGCACGCGGATGGCCTTTGGCGTTATCATCTCCGATGTGCTAGATCCGGTGCCAGGGGTCGACGCTCCGGAGCTTTGCCTCTGCTCCTTGCGGCCCCTGGGGCTCCCGGTCCGGCTTGGTGTCCCGAGTTCCGACAGCAGACGCTGCGCGAACCCTTCGAGCGCTGAAGGCCGCGATGGGGAACTTGCCCGCAAGACTTCGTCCAAGCTAGGGCGCTCCGGCGTTCCCTGCGACGGCAGTGACACCTTGCGCGCAGGGGCCGGGGGGTCCAGCATCGTATCCGCCGTTTGGAACGCCTCCCGCCGCTGCTGCAAGAGATCATCAAACCGGGGGATCGTTTCCTTGTACGACGAGACCTGGTCGCACAGGTGCTTGAGAACCCTCAGAGCTCTTGGGATCGAGTCCTGCGACCATGTGGGTCTGCGTCTGCATTGTTCGAGATCTCGGAGCTTCTGAGCTTCAAGGTCTGACGGGCCTCCATCAGCAGCGGTGGCTCTAGTGGGCGAATCCAAAGCCTCACTGGCGGTCGACGTCTCATCTGCAAGTTCCTCCTCGGAAGCGTGGTCCTCGACATATGTGTAGCTTTTCGGGCTCCGGGCCAGCCAGCCCGCAATGCTCATGTATCCGCAGATGGCGAGGTCAACCACCGTCTCCGTCACCGACAAATTCGTCTCGACGGGGTTGACGAAGAAGGTTTCAAGGGTGTCAAGTATGGCATTAAGCAGCGGATCATCCGCACGAAGAGTGTGCTCCCGGATGTCTCGCGGTGCGCCTGCTGGAGTATCTGGGACAGCCGGCAGTTTGTGGTTGTTTGTAGACACCCTCGGGGCGACTAGCCGCAAAGAACACGGGTGGCTCTCAAGCCGTGTCATGGTGTCTTTCAGGATGTTTTCGTAGGTTTCATTGAAATTGCCATGCCCCCCAATGTAGCTGGCCAGAGAGACGAGGTAGTCTATCTCCTGCTCATGGGCGCCCACCGTGCGGTCAATCGTGCCGCCGGGGAGGACCTCGGTTTTCAGCAAGGTGATGACGGCGTACCGATGGTGCCTCTTCAGTATCGCCGACACAAGCTGAAGCGTGACGTGGATAGTCTGCTGGTTCCGAGACCTCAAGCAGGCGAGGATCAGGTCTACCAGATTGAAGAGCAAAGGCGTTGCAGTGTCCTCGGACTTTTCGGCCATCATGGTGGCGAGATCCATGGACTTGCGTTTCCTGGCGTCGCTGACGGACGACCGGGGCTCCTCCTTTGACGGTACATTATCAGGCAGAGCCAAAAGGTAGTGAAGGATGAGATTGATCATATCGGGGTGATCCAAGGATTCGAGGATGCGGCGCAAGTACGTCAAGACCGCCACGGAGGAGCCTCCGTCGATATCAGATGACTCGAGCAGCGACGGATACCTGAAGCCTGTTAGCAAGAAGTAGGAAATTCGCCAAGACGCCACGTACAGAAGTTGCTGTAAAAAGATGACCTGAAAATGCTCCAGAAGAGTGGACTTGACTTCCACAGATCTGCAGTGGTTCAAGACGTCTTGCCAGAACAGGAGATGCGAGAGAAAGGTTTCAAGATGCGACTGAAACTCGGGAGAGCACGAGCTTATGACCTCGTAGTTGGATGTCGGATGTTCGTAGTCGGAGAGGGCAAGGATGGGCGGCAACTCGTCGGGAGGATGGTCGATGACGAGCTTGCGACTCAGCTGGCTGTACAAGGCTCCCAGTCCGGTGGCCATCAGCGTCGACAGGTCGCTTTCGACGATCCACTGCTCCAGAGCGGCGGAGCTTGAAGCAGCCTCGATGATGTACAGCAAGCCAGTGCGCGCAAAGTCGCCCACTTTTCCTTCGTGGTGGATGTAGTCCATGAGGATGTAGAAGAGGGGGAAGTCGGCCCTCTGGGTCCGGCCGGCGAACTTTTCGTGGACATCGCGGCCTCGGTCATCAACAGCCTGCTGCCCCGGCTGCTGCGTCCTGAACCACGCCGGCAAGATGTCCGGGTCCAGGCGAATCTTGGTGGTGATGTTGAAGGCCAGCTCGACGACGCGCGACTCCGTGTCCAGGCCCAGCCGCACGCTGTTCACACCGGTTATGCGCACCAGCAGGTTCGTCAGGCTCGCGGAGAAGGTCGGGTTCTCGACAAAGGCCTCCTCCTCGCTCTCGATCAGGGTCGCGAAGAAGAGCACGGCCTCCTTGATGATCCACTCGTTGTACGACGTCGTGGCGATCTTGCCGATTGGCACGAATATCTGCTTGATGGAGGCATACTGGATGCAGGGGTGCGGGAGCGGCCGGCGGCTCTCGTCGCTGAGGATGTTGGTGAGCTCCTGGAGGCGGATCTCGAGCGTCTCGGCGGCTTCGCTGTCGCGGGAGAGGTTCGACGACGTGCGCCACGTCGACTGTCGGACGAAGCCATCGCCAGTCAGCAGGGCCGTCGTCCGCGCCAGCGGGCAATACTCGGGGTGTTCCGCTTACCAGCAAGCTTCCGTACTCCTTTTCGAACCGGTGCAGCCGCTTCGCCGGGTCCTTGGCCAGGTCCTGGCGAGAGGTGCCGGCGGATAGGGGGCTCAACAAGCGCGACCACTGCCGCCAGGTCAGTCTCGAGCGTCCATCCGGCCGCACGGGGCGCTGCCGCTCACAAAGTCCATTTCGGCGCCGCAGTCGCAGTCATCTCCAGCGCAGATGCAGCGAGAAGCACGGCGGGCTCGCGAGCGTCGCAGAAGCTGGCGTACTCAACTGTGCATGAAGCTTAGCTGTCTCACCTGTCGCGGAATTGCGGGATCGTTGTCGATTGGATGTCGGCAAACGCGGTGCCTGGCCTGGCTGCTCGATGCGGGACCCTGGCGCTAGCCGTCCAAGCTCTGCAGGGCAGGCGCGCGTGTGCGGGGGACTCGAGTCCTTCTACAGCATTTATGGAGTACGTCACTTTTCCGACAGCTCCACGGACAGCTTCAGGAGTCGGGATGCAGGTCATTCACGCACTCGGTCGGTATTGACAAGAATTCACGTGTTGGCTGTAGCTTGATCGGGACACGTCACGGCGAAACTTCATCGTTCAGAAACGCTTCTTCATTCCATTGAACAGCCAGTATGCCAACTCACTCCCAATACCTAGCTACGTAGTCACGGCCCAAGTCCTAAGTCGGGCTCGGCGGATCGCCTACGCTGCCGCTCCCGCTGCTGCCACTGCTTGCAGTCTCCCCGATCCTCCTCACAAAGGCGGGCTGCGGTCGCCGGTGCCCCCTGGCGGGCGGAGACTTCGACCCCTCTTCACTAGCCTCGGTGAAGCCGCTCACGTCGCTCAGCATGCTCGAGCTACGGCCCCTCGCCTTGGCGCCTCGCGACTCGTAAGAAATGGCCGCTTGAGGTTGTTGCCAGGTTGAGATGCCGGGAGGCCCGGATGGAGCAGAGATCGGAGGCACGACGTCGCCAGAGGAGCCTGTCCAGAGGCCGCTGGGATAGTGAGGCACCGCAGCGGGATTCGGATTCCACGGGCTCGACTGCTGGTACGGCGGACGACCGGCTTCGGGCATCAAGGGAGGGTTGACATCCAGAGGCATCCCGTTCGCGGGGCTCAGGTATCCTTGAAAAGCCTGCAGCTGGGCCTGGAGACTGCGAAGATTCTCCCGGCGCGCATTGTTGGTAGCAATGACATGCCCGAGGCGCTCCGAGTAGTTGTTCTCAATCGCCGTCACTTGCTCCAGCCACCTGGCCCGCTCCTGCCTCCGTCGTTCCGCCTCGTCCAGGCCCCGGTTGTTGGCGTCGGTGATGTTGGCCAGCTCATTCTCGACCTTGGCGATTCGCGTAGCGATCTTGTTGCGTCGGGTGTTGAGGTTAGACTGTTCCACCTCCTTCTCCTTGACCTCGGTCTCCAGCTGCGACTTGTACTCCTTGAACTGCTTCTGCGCCAGGTCAAAGGCTTTCTTCTCGGCAGAGTAGGCGCGTTCCGCCTTCTTCTTGCGTTCCGTCAGCTCCGGCGCAGTGTCGAAGTTCTTCAGCTGCTCGGCGAGGCGTTCCGTGTCACGTTCAGCCTGGGCCTTCTGCGTCTCCTGCTGTCGAATCTTCTGCTTGTGCTTCTCGTCGCTGTTCCCCGCCGACGACAGTTGGTTGTCGGCGAGCTCATTTTCCTTGCGGAGAGCATTGGTGCGCGTCTTCCACTCCTTGCGCCACGTCTTGAGTCGGTTCTTCTCGTCGGCGAGTTTGGCTTCGGCGGCTGCGATGGAGGTGCGTAGAGTAGTCGTGGGCGAATCCGGGCGGAGAGGTTGCTGGCCATTGGGTAAACCGGGGGACATTGGGTCGTGCTCCTGCAGAGGCTCCTTGACCGTGCGGATGCTCGTCGTGAACAGAACCTTGTCGGTTCGAGTGTCCACAAACTCGCAAACGTACTTGGAGGCGGGTCGCAGGCCGTATATGTCGCCGGTCCACTTGAGACCGTCCGCGCACTCGTCGTCGGACTCTTCGACCGGGAAGATACGAGTGGGCTGCCAGAACGCGTTGTTGATCCTGACGTAAAATGGCTTTGAGGTGTCCATACCAGCTGGTCGGGCTGCAGTTCCTGTGGCTTTCGACGGCGCATGAGAGTCGTCGCCGGGCTCGGGGAAGTGGCTGGTGTTGAAGCAGACTTCGTCGCTACCGATGTACGTGATCCAAATCTGCTTCGGCTTTCGGTCAAAGGACGGGGCGTTTCCAGAATTATGAATGTCTCGCTTGTCGGCGCCGCTCGGTCCGCCTCCCCAGCTCGAAAGCTCGTACTCTTTGATAGCAACAATTTTGGTACTGGCCAGTGCGGCCCATAGGGGCTGTTGCAAGCGGACTTGGGCGCTCTGTTTTCGTCGTTTCTTCGTCATGATGGCTGCATTTGGCACCGCAGAGAGCCCGGGTTCCGAGTCAGGGGCAATGAAAGCGCTTTCGTGGGGTAAATCCATCGACGACGCGCCGTTCGCTGCGCTTGTCCCAGTTGACCCGGCGTTCTTCCCAACCTCTGGGTCGCCAATGCCGGCAGCCGCGTTGAACCGTTCACGCTTCAGATACCACTCGCGAATGTACCGTACGATGCCCTGCGTCAGGATGTGAATTGCCAAGATGCTCTGAATCCACCCATGCGTGTCTCTCTTATCGTACGGCGTCGACGGTGGATTGAACGAGTCGTTGAACATGCCAGGCATGCGCCACGCGTCTGGGAAATGGCGTGCCATCCGAGGCCAGTACGCTTTCGAGGCCCGGATCAGCTTGTGGAGCAGGACCCAGGTGAAGCAGACGGTGACGCCTCTGGACGTGCCATCCCGGGCGCTGGTGCCGCCGCCAAGCGTGACGGCGATGATGGGCTTGGCGAAGTCGAGCATGAAATCCTGTATAGGCGGCCACAGGAACACCCATACCAGGAAGAAGAAGAAGTCCATGCACACGATCGTGCCGAGCGAGGGCGTATGCGAGTTGCCGTCCAGCATGTCGCCAAAGTTGAAGTTGACGCCAGCTCTGTTCGCGACCGGGGGGACGAAGGTGAGGGAGGCGAAGATCAGATACACAAAACTCAGCGACAGGTATGGAATATGCATGAGGATGATGAGAATGGCGAGGGTGTCCTGCACGGGCAGAGACCGGACGACGGTGGCGGCGAGCTCGAGGGGACCGGAGTCGCGGTGGACGTCGACGTTCTTGGTGGCGTTCACGTCGATCTGGCGGTAGCCGCCCTCGACGACGCCGGCAGTGCCCATGTTGGAGCCGGACGACTCGGAGGACGTCTCCGAGTAGGTGCCGGTGGAACCTCTCCGGAGGACATCGCTGGATCGGTGGTCGGGCCCGGAGGCGGCGGCGTCGGGGTGGTTCTTGGAGCAGGCGAGGCCGTTGAAGCAGCTGACCGGAAGCGACGGCGGAGACGGCCCTGCGTGGCCCGCGAGAGGATCGGGGGACCGCGCAGAGCCGTCGAGGTGGCCTTGACTCTTCTTGGCCGAGATTCGCTTCCCAGGGCCTACAAGCCCATTGTCGTGCCTCGAGTCGCGGTTCCCTGCGCCGATGCCTTGCTGTCGCTTGCCCGAGCCTGACGCGCGAGGCATGCGCAGCGGCGATGGTCCCACTGTGCTCTCCTGCAGACCCGGCAGCCTAAGTTAGGGCAGGGCCAGCAGCTGAAGCAACGGGACAGGGAGCGGGCGGTGGCGGAATGGATCCAGGGCAGCGGTTCGCCTTGGTCGTGGATGCTATCGGCGGCAGCGGCCGGCGGTTCGTGGTGGGAGCTTCGGAATTGAAACGAGCCGGCGGTCGAGGGACAAATCTACCGGGGGCCGGCTACGGGGAGATTGATCGAGCCGCGGTGGCAGGATGCGGCGTCGCTCGCTGTGGCCGGCGCTGGTGGTGATGGTGTTTTTAGGTACAAGAGGCGGGTGAGATGGGCCGTTGGATGTGGAGGATCCAAGATTTTCTGGTAGGGAATGAATGGGCGGCGGCACGATGGAACGATGCGGTATGGCTGGCAGTGACGGAACGGGAATAACGCCGTTGGCGCTGGCTGGAGCGCCCTTGCACAGCGCTCCTTCCAGGGCAAGGTGCACGCTGCGGCGGGCCCTGGGCACTGGATCTGCCCTCGGCAGGCGCTGGCTGGCTGGGCGGGGCGGGGCGCCAGACGGGGCTGCGATCGGCTGCGCTTGCAGTGGGTGTGCAGAGTCAAGGTTTGTAGCGTCGAATTGGAGCGTGAGGCTCCGCCCGCCCGCGCTGTACGAGCCTACGAGACGAGGAGCGTGCCATCGCGACTCGTGCTGCTGCCCTGCCGTGCCCTCGCGCGTCTCACCCGGACGAGAAGCTGGCCTGTCTGCAACTAACTGGGTCCGTATATCGGGGTGAGCCAGGCGGGCGTCGCGCGGATTGGCAGGCAATGGGCGTCTTTCCCGGGCCTGCATATAGGTCGGCGCTTGCCCGACTTGCCAACGCATTGCGGCTCGTGGGGGTTGGCATTGAGGTGCTCGTCCTGGAATGAACGGGATGGGGAACTGCACGACGCCGACCGTCGTCCCCCTACGTGTGTCGACTTGCTACCTCGGCTACTTGGTATGACTTCATTTACTCCGTACTGCCTACCTTATTCTTTGGCCCCCTCGCGTCTACGTACTACGTGGGAGTGCTAGCAACAGCAGCGTGTAAGCGCTTGGGTCCGGCCGAGCGGACTTGTCATGGGGGCTATGGCTGCGGCTCCGACAAGCAGTTGAATCGAGAGCCGTCTGCCACTCGCGTGAACAAGTCACCCGCCTGTCTCAGTCCAGCGTCCTGTCGAACCCTTCTCGCCCGCAGTCTCGACCCCGAGAGCGCATCAGCCGCTCGTCGTGCGCCCAAAGAGCAAAGCAAACTCGGGATGCCTGCACAGCATGCGGCCGCGCGTACCGCCCGGTCCGGTGCAGCCGGCGGCTCAGTTGGTAGCTCGGCAGCCAGGTCACGCCCTTGGCATCCGCACTCCGAAGTCAATCTGGCTGAGATGTAACGAGGTACTCGTAATATCGGCTTTCCATTCCTGGGCAGCGCCATCAGGACGTGTTAAGACGACGACCTCTGCCGAGCAGCACCTTAACTTATTACTCGTACTCACCCGTCCAGTCATGTGCCGTAAATAAAAAGACGAGGATGGGGCCGCCTCCATCTGCTAGATCCGCTATTAGTATTCATCTCCCAACCAACGTGCGGTCTCATCTGCATCCATCCGAGTTGCCGACCCACTGCCGATCACATCGGCTTTCGCCCGGGGCTTGATGCTTGTCTGCGTTGTCAGTCAATTTGCTCACGGCGGACTCTCGAGCCAATTGCATCCGCTGCTGCCCTCAAGGGAAGGCCAGGATCCATCAACCACGTTCGATCGTGATACTATGAACGTACCCTAAGGTATTGTACTTATACCACCCGTACGTAGTACAGACAGAGTGCCTGCCGGCCACATCTCGGAGCGTTGAGGGGCGTTCCGGGCCGCCGTTTCGAACCTGTCGGTTCAGCGTCCTGCACGGACGGCTGGATGTCACTAAAAACGACCGCCGCCGCCGTCGTTCTGCCGGTACTGGCTGCCCAATCTCAGTGTTCTGCCCTGCGACAATGTCAACGGACGTCCATCCTTGGTCCTTCGCCGCCCTGCAGTGCCGTTGGCAATTTTAGCGAGGCAGTGGCCAGGCGGTGGGCCCGCATCCATACCTACATAAGGTAGCCCGGAGACCCAATCCACCCCCCCATCCTCCACCGGCAGTTGCCCGTGCGCGGCGCGGGTGTGGTCCCGGGAGGTCGTGATGCATGCGTGGTGGTGTGATTCGTGCCGTGGCCGATTGCCTTTTTCATTAGCCACCGCAGCGGTAGGCGTCCTCGGCGATGCTGCGATTGGCGAGCAACTGATCCGAAGCATCGTGCAGCCATGATCGACCGTCCGAGTTACGCTGCCCTATTGACCGCCCTCAGGTTTCCGATTTGGGTTTCTCCAACAGTTTATGACCCGCCCGTGCTCCGACCTACCTAAACGGGCCAATGATGCCCGGTCGTCCTACATGCTCGTAGTACTAGTCCGCGCCCACGTCAGCAGCGGAGAGAGGTTTGCATTTTGGTCGAGCGTCTCGGCCGATAGCAGGCATGGCTGGCTCCTTTGTGGTTCAGGGGATGGCTTCCCTCGGTAGCCCACTGCGGCGGGGATGTGCTCGTGTGCTTCCGAGGAAGACGGTGCCACCTATCGCAATCCCGAATCCGCCTTTCGAGGAAAGGGTATTCAGTCTTGTTCAGAGGGGTATCTCGTCTATCGTGTTATACAAAGTGCTCGGCTCTGCTCCTTCCCATCCTCCTGTCATCAGCCGGCAAACTCAGCAGCATCTGCGTCCTGACCCCCGGATGTCCTGAAATACATCTTGCCGCCTTCATAACACCCCAGGCACAACGCACTCCCAACCGAGGCCGCCACGCACGTCAATGTGAACCCGCGAAACAGTCCTGGGACGCCCTCCGTCTTCAGTATCCCCTTCGCCACGGCCCACGGCCCGCCGAGTCGCGGACACCCCGGTCTGCCTTCCGCAGCGTCGGCCGAGACGTCCCCGGCCGCGAGCCTCATCCTCGTCTTGACTACGTCGACAGGCACGAACAGACACGCCACCATCCCGCCCGCCAGACCAGCGCTCACTGCACTGGCCTCGACCTGCCGCGCGATGCCCTCGGGGTGCTGCCACCCGTTGCTGAGCATCGCCCCCTTGAACAGCTCGTACAGGCAGAAGGTCAGGCAGGTCCCCGGCAGGTGAGCCGCCACGAGCGCCGTGTACCCGGTCCACAGCCGCGCCGGGCGGCGTGCGAGGCGGTCCAGGACGGCGGCCATGTGCGACCGCGTCCCCGGCCGCAGGTCCTCGGCGCGCGACACCTGCGCGTTCTGCTTGAGCACCTCGGCGGGACAGACGATGCCGCAGGCGACGGCCTCGCCGACCGCGCTGCCGAGCGCCGGGGCCAGCGCCGCGGGCACGCAAGGCTGGTCACGCAGCGCGGCGCCGATGCCCTCGTAGGCTGTGAAGAAGGCGGCCGCCGCGGGCACCCCGGCGACCAGCGTCGGCCCGAAGCCCTGGTATAGGCCGCGAAAGAAGGCCCGGCGGTGGGAGCCGTCGAGGGCTTTGTACTGCGTAGTGTAGTCGGGCGACTGGATACGGGTGATGAGCGTCTCGATGGGGTGGATGAGAACGTCAGCCATCAACGTCGCCACGGTGGCGGCCTGTCTCGTCAGCTCTTCTGGCCTCCCAAGAACCTCACGTATGGGCGCGTACCTGCCAGACTCCCGCCCCGGAGCCGAAGGACATGATGTTTGCATCGCACGATGAAATGATGAATCTGAAGAAGTGCCCAGCGTGGCATTCGAACGCGTTCAGTGCAGTACGTGGACGTAGGCCCACTGGCGGCGCCCGCGGGTCGGGATAGTACACCGGATAGTACACCGAGTACGGTACAGAACTCAGCCACCTGTGTGTCTTGCACTGCAATTTGCACGTTCAAACACCAGACGACAGGCTCGTGGCGCCAGGTTCATCAGCCGTGATTTGCTCATGTCTATGCCGTTCCGTCTGGTCACTTCTCTAAAATGTCCGCCCTCTCTGCCCATACCTCCCTCTCCAGCTGCCACAGCGGCCGCAGCACCTCATCAAGCACCTCTGCACGTCTTCGCTCCGCTGAGGCTCCATCGGCGTTCCTCCGCTCGTCGTGGCCCGCTGCAGCTTTCGTCGTCTTGGCCTCCTCGTGGTGCGAGAGCTTGCAGTCCACACGTGCCGCACCGACGTAGTCCCCCGTGCCGGCGGCGAAGAAGCGCGCTTCGCCGACGACGTGTCCACGGCCACTGTCGATATGCATAGTGGTGAAGGACTCGACGGGGAGGTTTCGCGGGCCTGAGGCCGTTTGCTTGGGCGGATGTAAGTAAGTCATCTACCTAAATGAGAGCGAGGCCAAAGCGCACGAGCTGGGGGAACATACGAGGACCGGGCTACTTGGGCGAGGTGTTCCGGGGACCGTGACTTGCTTCTCTACTATGCGAAATGTTGTCAATGCCGGCCAAGCCTGCGATATCTGCGTCTCAAGCATGTCCCCAAGTCTTGTTGATGCTATCCGCTGCAAAGCCTCTGGTTTAATCACCCCAGCCTACACGAGGCTTGCGTCAACCGAATAGGCTCGTCGCATATTATAGGTACACAACTCACCATGCTCCCATCCGCCGTCTCGAGCAAATCTGCCTCCGCCAGCCTTCCCTCCCTCCTCCTCTCGCCAACGCCGTGCTCGCTGCTCATCCTCGCGACCGCGCCGCCCGGCCCTCCCCACGCAACGACCCGCCGCAGCACGTCCCCGATGCGCCGCGTCTGCAGCGGCGTTGCGCCCGCAAACACCAGGACGCCGAGGTCGTGGTACAGGTGCAGCACGCTCTGCTGCGCCGCCCGCGCATCGACGGCGGCAGCGCAGCCGATGGGCACCTCGGCCTGCCGCCGGGGCCGCAGCGCGGGGAAGCGCTGGAGGGTTGGGAAGACCTGCAGTGCGGGCGGGAGCCGGATCGGCATTGCGGTGATCGGTCGTGTGAATGAGGGGCCGAGGACGGAACGGTGAGAGGAGGGGGCCAGAGATTTGAGATATATAAGGCGCTCCAAAGGCGTTGGCGATGGCGCAATCGGTCTTCTGGGGCAATAGCCTCACATCAGTAAACCATATTAGGTACCTTGCTGTAGTCTTCACCTGCCAAAGCTCACTTCCGCATCTGGCTGGGCTAGACCAGTGGGACCTGAACCAGGTCTACGGGACGAAAGCCACTGGACCCCTCCACAAAACGACATCATCATCGGACACAGCTCCACGTTTCCCGAGAGCTTCAGCTTGCACCATGCATCCTCGCCACGCAACATGACAAGCCCGAACCCCGAACTGAGACGGCAGGTCATCGCCATCTACAAAGGTCAGGATTCCGCACGCGAAGAAATGCTCTCGGCTGACGTACGCACAGAGCTGCTCTACCTGGGGCGAGAGTATCCCCTTGGCTTCGGCTACTTCCGGCCGCGGCTGCACAAGGCCTTCATATCGCGCGCTGCGGAGCGCGACGAGGCCAGTATCCGCGCAGGCATCGCGCAGGCCGAGTACGTCAAAAAAGGTACATGGATCCCGCCCCAGGAGACCGAGAGACGGCTCGCATTGACACGTCTTCGGCAGAGATTGAAGCACTGTAAGGCCCCCATGCGCTCTTTGCGCTCTGCCTCGGATGAACGTGTGCTTTGCTCGTTTTCCTCGCACGTCCAAAGCTGAGACCGGCCGGACGTGTCGCTTGCATTCATTGACGGTATACAAACTTCGGGCGCCATTGCTTGAACTCCGTCGTCATGACGCACAAAAGCCGATGCCAAACTACCTATCCAATAAACACTACCCGGCAAATGAGATCCTTCGAACTGCGCGCTGCGTACAGTGGCCATGCTTCATTACTCGTTACAATGGGATCTGTCCTACCCGGCTCCGTCGTTCTCGTATCCTTGTTTACAACAATATGGTTCCTTTCAGCCCACAAAACACCAATGCACCACTTCGCCTTTCCATTCCTCGATGCCGACCTCGCACCGCGATAAACACGGGCTAACAGCTTGAGGATGCAGGTACTACTTAAAACGATACCGCACGTTGAGGCGGAGGTACGATGCCAACGCTTAGCCGGCCACGGTCTGGTTCGTGTATGATGTACGCATGTGCGCAATGCGTACGTCGACGTCTGCGCCGCGGATGTCAATGAGGGTGTCTGGAGCGTTGCGCGCATTCTGAGCCGTTTCGCTGGCGTTTCGGCATATTTAGCGTCGAGATTTGAATCAGCATCGGCTCTTGTCGTTTCCATCGCACTTGCTCCGCCGTCGTGAGTTGACTTCTCCCAGGGTTGCCTGCATGTCGCCGTGCCTCAGCCGTCTTGTGATGAGCTCGTCCTCTTCTTCGCCCACCAGGCGCCCACCTCCAAACACTCTCCCCAGCTCGCGCCGCCGTCGCCCATCAGGTCGCCCATCATCTTGCCCAACCAGACATCCCACTCGTCTTGGCTCTTGCCGCTCACCTCGCGCAGGATGGGCTCCAGGGCCTGCACTTGCTGTACCACCGTCAGGAGTGCCGTCTTTCGCATAGCGTGCTGGCCCGCGGTCAGCGTCCTTTGCTCCACCCTTGTTGACGGAACATCTTTGCCCCTCTCGGAATTTGTCCTGCCGTCCCTGGTGACTACGGCGCTGTGCCCCTGCCCCTGCCCTTCCCACCGCACTTCGCTGAGCGGTATGACGAGGCGCCTCGACCTGACATCGGCGAGGACTTCGGATTCTTGTAGGAGCACGGGACCAATACGGGTGCAGGGCACGCCATTCAGGTCACGCATCTCGAGAGCCCGTGAAAGCCAGGTGTTGTACTCGGCCAGGAATGTATTGAGGGGCGCGGAAAGCGGCGTATTCGAGGTCATGACGTAGGCGCCGAGGCTCGCTGCGGCCTCCTGCTCGTCTGCGTCGGGCATCTGCGCCGAACCAGCAACGTGCGGTCTGAGCATGCGGATGAGGTGGTCGGACTCCCAGATCTCCACAGTGCCACCGGGCGTCAGAAGCCGCAGGTATTCGTCGATGAACTGTTGTCCCTGCAGGTTGGTGACGGCCAGGCTCATGTCTTTCACCATGATGAGGTCGAATTCCTCGGCCGGCAACGGCCACGGCACCTGGCGTAGGTCGTGGTGTATGAACTGCCACTTCATGTCTTGGTCGGGCTTGGCTTCGTCCCCGGGCATGCTGGCGCTGCCGGGCGACAAAGGGGCGATGTCTATGCCGGTGAAGGAGATGCCGCCGAACCCGCGGCCCTTGAAGTACCTGTGGCACATCATGCTCCAGAAGCCCGAGCCGCAGCCGATCTCCAGCACCCGCCGGGGAGGCCTCTTGGTGAGCGACGGGGAGCACACGGGGGCGCCAAACAGCTGTATCAGGAGCAGCGTGCGCAGGGACTGGCGGTGCAGCTCCGTCAGGTCGGACGGGAGGGGGTACGGCAGGGTCATGTCGTTGATGTACGTCCGGCCGTTGCGCAGCACGAAGGGCCTCGAGGCCAGCGGGCTGTCCCCCGAGGCGGAGGGGTCGGAAGTCATGGCGGTGCGGGCGGAATTGGAGATGGTGCCACTCGCGGACGAGACCGACTCGGCACTGGCGGCGCGGGCGTTCATCTGCGTGAGAGTCTAGCGGACGATCAATTGGTCGCCCGGGACAAGCATCGGCGGCAGGAGGGACGGGTTGCTTACGTTGAAGCCATGCAGGTCGTCGGCGAAGCGCGGGTATTGCAGGCGAGGCATGGGAGACGAGGGAGATTTTGCGGACAGCACGGCGTAGACGGCCCTGTCAGGGGCCTGTGGTTTTTGCCCCGCGGTTGCGGCTGCGGCTGCGGCCGCGGAGGTCGTGGCGGGGCGGTCCGTCTGCACCACGACCTGAGTCGCGCGCGTCGCCTCGTGCGACGAGCAGCTGGCCTGGCTGCCGCTCGACGT
Source organism: Albophoma yamanashiensis (assembly GCA_001600555.1). NCBI lineage: Eukaryota > Fungi > Ascomycota > Sordariomycetes > Hypocreales > Ophiocordycipitaceae > Albophoma > Albophoma yamanashiensis. Next base: position 1,615,120 of record BCKH01000003.1, read on the forward strand.
GCGCGAGTGTCCAAAGACGCGGCGAGCGCCTGGGTAGTCGCCGCGCGAGGCCGAGGTCGAGCGTCGGGGCTGGTGCTGGTGCTGGTGCTGGTGCTGGTGCTGGTGCTGCTGGTGCCGCTGCTTCCTGGGCCGCTGGGGCGGGATGGGCATATCCGCCGCATACATGAAGGCGGCGTTGAACGCTGGGCCCGACATGGCTGGTGGTGGTGGTGGTGGTGCTGCTGCTACTACTGCTGCTGTAGGATTCGCGAGGAGGGGCCCGGGCGCGATTCGGGGGGCGCAGGGGCCCCGTCTGCTCGCTGGTTAGGCTGCCGACCCGGGGGATCCCAGGTCGCTGCGAAACGCGCTGTTGGGTGCCCACGGAGTCGCACGGACGGGGCTCTATCGCCAATGCAACCCGTCCACTGCACGGTCCTTCTAGAATCGTTCTCAGCCCGGACCAGCCGAGGATGTGAGCGAGGGCCCGCAAAGGTAATGACCGGACCGCGAGAGGGGTTCTGCGCAGAGGAAGCTTCGCCAACTTCTGGTGCTGCGCAGCGGGTGTCTGTGTGTTCGCAGCGTTTCCGTCTGCAGAGGTGGGATCGCGCAGTCGAATCGACGCCGACTGTCGCCCGTGTGTATGCTGCTGGGGCTCGGATCCTGTGGGTGAAGCTCAAGCTTGATCCCCGTAGAGCGCGGTTCGCAGTATGGCCTTCGCCGAGACGCTTGGCTTGCCAACCAACGGCGCGGCGACGAAGCACTGCTTTGTTCTTGTTAGGTTGCTCTCCCTCGCCCGGCTGGTCGCGCAAGGTCTGTTCCGGTCATCATCCGCCGCAACGCAGGCTTATTATTTCTCTTGCGCGACGGCGAAGGCTCGTTCGTCTCCAGGCCGTTTGGGCAGCTGCAGCGCAACTTCCGAAGCGACCGAGACATATGCCCGCACCGCAGGGCAGTATCGAGGCGCCGGCAACAGCGACGACGGCGGCCGAGACGGTTAGACTGTCGCGAAGACGATTCCGCGCACGCTCGCGAGGTCGTAGTGGTGTCTGCTTGAGCGAGCGATGCGACGTGCGACCGGATGCCTCTTGAGGCGAGCGCTCCGGGCGATAGTTATCGGCGTCCGGGCCAGGGGATGTGCGCTGGCTTCGTGGGGGCCCTGCACGTTGGCCGCCGCCGTGCAGATATCGGTGGGGCGAGGCGGGAAGGCATCCCAGAGAGGCAGGCTGCGAGACTGGTTGGCGTGCTTGGCTGAGCTACGGCGACAGCCACAGCATGGCCCATCGCCTGGTGACACGCGGGCTAAGCATGCAAAAGTTCGTCCTGTCCGGATCCAACCATCAAATCGTGCGCGTCAGACGTGCTAGCGCGTAGCCGAGGCCAGATCCTCGCTCACTGTCCAGGCTCCTCTCGAGGATTCCTCACATTCCGTTGGTGTTGCGCCACCTCCGCGACAGGGTTCTGCGACGCACTTGGGGGGGGGGCCTGGAGCCCTGTGGAGCGTTGCATCCCGGCGGCGCGTGGCCTTCCCCGCGTGGAGCCACCAGTAATCACACGTCTTGATATTGCACACATGTGAAATGTGCCACGCGACGTACATACCTGTACATGTACTCGTACGAGCGACGAGGCGCCCGCGAAGCACTCGTCCGACGCAATCTAGACCCTCTTCAACCCGATCCGAGTCGAGTCCATAGGTACATGTATTTTGAATGGTTCATACCCATTCCCAGAATGCAAGGTTGCTCGCGCATCCACAACCCTAGCGGCCAGACCGGGAAGATCGCCACAAACCGGTTCGTCACATCCTCGGCGTGGACGAGATCATGCCCACGATGCCCCGATATATTGACACCCATAGAAAACGCGTTGACAGCATAGCGTACAGTGTTAATATATCCACCGCCTGCTTTGACAATGTCATCACACTACTTAAGGAGCTCGAGAATGCGTAGGTAGGTGAGCAAGCCGTGATAGCCGCGCTGAAATATATGTCCCCGAGTCTGGAGTGTCAGCACGCGGCGGAAGAGGCTGAGACAATGTGGCAAGAGTACTACCCAAACCAGCGACATGACCTATAGGTTCTTGTAAAAATAGTCAAGGGCAGGGGGGAATGCCTCGATCGCGAGTCCCAGAAGCTCCTAGACCGTATCATATTGGAGTTTAAAGAGTGTGGGTATGGCGTGCTCGATGATGACGGTATTCGCTGCAGGCTGGCAAGGGCTAAGAAGCTGGAACAGCTTTGCGCCAAGTTCTATCGCAACCTACGAAAGTTTGACAGTGGAGAGCCATCTACCCCCGAGGAACTGGATGGAGGACCTAAAAAAGAGAGACAGCCCGCGGGTCCTGATAGCAAGGAGCTCTATGGCTATTCTGGCAATTATTTCAGAGTTATGAGACATACTCATAGTACGGAGACCCGAAATCGATTTCTACTAGGGTACTACTAGCACTTCACCAAAGATATTGCTATCTTTCGAGTGGTTTTCTTTGGACGAAACAAGCACAAAGGTAATCAAAGTGTTAATCTTCAACCCGTAGGAGCTTCTCTACTACCCTCACCTTGGCAGAACACGCTGACTGACTTTGATCGTGGCTAAAAAGGGCTACCTGAAAGCGGATGCCGCTCGGGTTTATCCTGCGAATACGCTCATGTAGAGCATGACCCAACTTCGATACATCAATACTGAGACCATTTGCAAGAGCAAGACCTAGTGCACCTGAATGAATCTCAACCGCAATATAAGCGGACATTTTCCGACATTTCCCTCACATTCACTTTCGGGTAGTTGTGCCGGCGTGCTGCAATCACCTTGCCTTCATATTTACAGATCTGCTGACGGCCGAAACGCGTCTAAGTCATCACTTGGCGAGGCGGGGCGGGCTCCAATCACCATAGTGGAAGCCACGACGCTGAAACGATGTTTGTCGCGGTCATATGCGACTGGGGTGACAGTATTCGACTTGTCTGGCTGTCAATGAGATTCCTGGTGAGCTCGAAGCTCAGTGAACGGTACGGAGTGCGAGCTACAAATGCCGCCGTTGCTTTCTGTGGCTTACACTGCCGGTACCGGTGTCAGACGCGCATGAGCCAGCTAAAAAGCACCTCTCAGACACGCTCACTGAACAGTCATTTGCAGCCCAATGCCCAATCATTTCAATTGATCCCGTGGTGGCGTGTTCATCTGGGTCAATAAAGTCCAGTCTCGGTGCCCGGTGAAAGTTGCGACAGCTGCTTGCAATGGAACAGTACAGTAATGCAACGCTGAGGCCTGGACTCGGACTACGCCTCGTGTTGATGCAACCAGGGTCAGCAACTCGAAGCTGACGTCCTGGAAATGCAACGTCAATATCCCCAGATCGTGTGGTGTCAGATCATAAATGACTCCAAAAGGGGCTGGTCCAAATCGGGTCCGGAATGCACGAGGCCGGATCTGTCTGGGAATGGGTCCATCCTGCAGCGGTTCCGAGCTCGGAGAGCCTAGTTTGTTGAGTAACGCCCGAACATGTGCTGGGAAAACTGTAGCGGATCATATCGGATGCTTAACACCACAAGTGCAAATGCCAGTTGCGCTGGGCCGCAGCGAGATTCGAGGCGTCCATCGATGGGCGCTTTGAGCTTCGCAAGCTCCGACTCTCAATGCCTGCCTGATTCGTGGACATATTGATGCACGTGATCCGGAGCTGGCTGTGTGGGGTCCGTCATATCACGTGATGCGCTTGCGGTGCTCAACGCAGTTTGTCACCGCGACACACCGTGACCTGAAGACGATCGTTGGTTTCACCTCGATATCGGCCACTATTATTCTGCCAAAGTATAAGTTGGTTCTTCAGTGTTTATACCACCCCATTGCGCTCACTCTTTATTGTACGTGGCCTCAGCCCGCCGGCTGCAGCGTCGCTCCTCGGCCTGCCGTCCGCCCGCGCCTCGTGTCGTCGAGCTCAAGCTGACTGACCTCCCTTGCAGAGCGACTCTCGAACTCGAGCAGACTGCTGAAGCAGGCCAAAGCCCTCACCGTGTACCGCGATATCCCGCTCGCCTGAGCGATAGACACGAGCCGAAACCACAACGGTGCAGGCGCAGCCCTCGTTCAACGGTGCTCCATCCCGCCGCCCAGTCCGGCTCCTCGATGGGGCTTTGACGTCGCGCCGCTCCATCGACTCGACCGCGCTGACGTCCGCAATTGCACATGTCAGAGGTACTCGTCGCTTCAAGACCCATGCGCCAACGCGAGCTCTACCCTCTATCCCTCATTTCGAGCTACCTGTGAACACTGCTCGACCGTCCCACGCGGATCGCTCTCGACCGAACCCGCTTTCCGGCCTACCCCACACGCACGCAACAGCCGACAGATGGTGCCCAGGGTGTCTATCAGTGGTCCGACGCAAACACCTTCTACCCACGCCCGACGATCCTGCCGGACGAAATAACTCGCTGCCGAGCCTCGCGCCGGCCGACCTCACTCGCACTCTCCTCCACTCGTGAAGCGCTTCCCTTCATGTACTCCCAAAACCATCAGCAGGGGCACAATGCCCGGCTGAATGGGGCGGGTCGGGGGATGCCCAACTTGCTGTACAACTATCAACAGCACACGCAGCACCAGCATCCCTCCCAACCTCAGCACCACCAGGGCCTCCAGCATGACCACGGCATTCCTAACAATAATGGGCTTGGCCACCACGCGTCCTTCACCTCCGGTGTCATGTCCAACTCCAACGCCTTCACCTCCGGCAGCTTGCCCAATGGCCATTCCGCGAATGCGCGCGGCTCCCAAGGTCCCCCGAACGAAATGTGGCAGGAACAGCTGCGCATGCAGAAGGAGGCCGAGCGCGCCCACTCTGCCATGACGGATCAACAACAGCCTCATTACTACGCCAGGCTCAAGGCGTCGGAGAACAGAGGCATCGGCGGCCCGCCTCCGTCGAGCGTCAAGACGCAGGCGGACGGCGAGAACGAAGCGGTCGACAGGCGAAACCCGTACAATATTGAGAAGGAGACGCGGCGACAGGACTGGCACAACATGGACATGAGCGGCCAGGGCCTCCGGAACCTGGCCCCCGAGCTGTTCAGGTATCAGTTCTTGAACGAGCTCTACATCGCCTCGAACAAGCTCACCCGCCTGCCGAAGGAGATTGGAGAGTTGCGACAGCTTCGCCACCTCGACGCTTCCTACAACCAGATCTCCGAGCTCCCCGCGGAGCTGGGCATGTGCACGTATCTGAAGCAGCTGCTGCTATTCAACAACAACATTACGGAACTGCCATTCGAGCTGGGTTCCCTCCATCTATTGGACATGCTTGGCATCGAGGGAAATCCCTTGGAGCCAAACCTGAAGCAGGAAATCATGGAGAAGGGAACCAAGAGCCTCATCAATGCTCTGCGAGAGGGCGCTCCCAGTAAGTCTTGCCTGGGCTACTTCACTGTGTTCTTGAGGTTTAACTGTGCGCAGTCCCGCCGCCCCCGGCGCAGCGAAAGGGCATTACCATCCAGGAGGATGTCTCACAGAACCTGGAGAGAGTCAAGGTGTTCTCGTGGAACATCCTCTGTGACAAGTACGCGACTGCTTCGACATACGGCTACACTCCAACGGGAGCTCTTACGTGGGAATACCGCAAGGACTGCATCCTGGAGGAGCTACGACTACGAGACGCCGATTTCCTGGCCCTGCAGGAAGTCTCCACCGATGCTTTCAAGGAAGACCTCAGTCCCGAGCTGGCGCAGATGGACTACAAGGGTGTGCACTGGCCCAAGTCGCGAGCCAGAACCATGTCGGAAAAGGACGCACAGACCGTGGACGGCTGCGCCATGTTCTACAAGCAGAGCAAGTACATCCTTCTCGACAAGCAGCTCATCGAGTTTGCGACCATTGCCATCAACCGGCCGGACATGAAGAACCAGCACGACGTATTCAACAGAGTAATGCCCAAGGACAACATCGCCGTCATTTGCTTCTTCGAGTCACGGCTGACTGGCGCCCGCTTGATCCTCGTCAATGTACATCTCACCTGGGACTCGGCGTTGGCAGACGTCAAGGTTATCCAGACGGGCATCCTGATGGAGCATGTGACGAAGCTGGCGGAGAAGTACGCCAGGTGGCCGGCGGTCAAGGACAAGAAGATGATCACGATCCCGGCGTCGGACGACGCCGAAGAGCGGCCGCCGCAAGCCGAACCTGGCCCAAGCCAAGAGTATCGCACCAACACCGAGATACCGCTACTTGTGTGCGGCGATTTCAACTCGACCGAAGACTCGTCCGTGTACGAGCTCATGTCCATGGGTCGCGTGCCGCCGGATCACCTTGAGCTGAGCAACTACCACTACGGAAGCTTCACCCGCGACGGCATTGAGCACCCGTTCAGCCTGCGGGACGCGTATGCGCACATCAAGGGCACCGCCGATGAACTGCCCTTCACCAACTACACGCCGGGATTTGCCGACGTCATCGACTACATCTGGTACTCGACCAACTCGCTGGAGGTGGTGGACGTGCTGGGGCCGCCCGATGCCGGGTACCTGAAGAGGATGCCCGCGTTCCCCAACTGGCACTTCCCGGCCGACCACATCCAGATCATGGCCGAATTCGTCATCAAGAGCCGCAAGGACAAGAAGCACGCGCCCGAGCGGGAGCAACCCGACTTTGGCAGCGGATCTGGAACGCCGCGCGGCTAGAGGGGTGGGCGTACGGACGGAAGGACGGATGGATAGATGGATGGATGGATGGATGGATGGATGGATGGATGGTGTTTTGAGAGAAATGCAGAAGCCTCTTTTGCCTCAATCTGGATGTAGTTTTGGGTCTTGCAAATGGAGTTTACGGATCTTGCGACGGAGGTTGGTCGGTCGAACGGGCGACGCGTGTGTTCCGGTGGCATGTATATTGGAGGGGAGGCGTGGCGAGAGGAGCGGTCTGTACCTTAGGACTCGTAGGAGTTGATCAATGACTTTTCAGTTCAATATGGGCTCCGTATGGTGCGGGTCAGATGGCGGGTTCGTCGTGTGCTTGCTAAACGCAGAATGGGTGCTGCGGCATTGCCAACCGGGACCCAGTTGCGCTGGACGTTTGGCAACTCTTTGTGGGTGCACACGTTGATGGCAGGTACAAGGCCACATTCAGGCCACCATCGGGACTACCCTGCGGAGCAGGTTACGATTTGAATTGACGCAAATATCCTCGTCTCTGGGGATGCCATGTCTTGCCACATCAGACCTCTACACCACCCAGAGAGACCTGGGCACAATGATACGATTACCTCCTTTGTCCCTGAAATGTGGGTTCGCAAGCGAGAACGCCGTTTCTGAGACTGACGAGCAGAGAACAGAAGAAGCGTTTAATCAATGATCGAGTTACGCGCCAGGATCTGTCCTCGACAGCGAGTCGATTTTCATGCATCACTACTAAGGCGCGTCCGTCACATCCGTCGACATGGCCAGGGCCCCCGACGAACTTAGCGAAGCACTCCAAGGCCCAGCAAGCATGGCACCGTCTCCGCCACCCACCCGGACCTTTTGCTGCCTTTCATCGCTGCCGGGCGACGTACTTCTGAGCATCATCGAAAGCCTCACGACGTTCGAAGACGTCGTCCATTTTACCTTCGCCTACAGCCGCGCACACCGCCTGTACAACAAGCACAAGCGCTCCATCCTCTCCCACATCAACAACAAAATCGTTTTTCGGTCCAACATGGACATTGCCTTTATTACTTTCTCCATGCTACGCACTCGAGTCGATGATCTGGCCGGGGCCATTGCTTCCTGGATAGGCATTGCGAAGCAGCCCCATCTTGTTGCAAGGTACTACCTGAGCGACCGGGTCCTTCAGGAGGAGTTCTTCATTCTTGCCGGACACGTAAACAAGCTGTGCGAGATCTACTGTCGAGTGGAGAATCCGGATCACTTCTGGAGGCAGCTAGCGTACGACTTCGCCGCGTGCTGTCCAAGCTCGGGCGAAGTAGTGTCTGCGGAAGTCCTGGAAGCGGACAACTTAAGTCGAAACGAGATTGCCGAGAGGTTCTGGGACATTTGCGATGATTGCGGCGATGATGTGGAACCCAGGCGCGGCATAAAGCCCAGCGGTGATAAGCTTCGGGAGATTCAGCGCGCGTTCTGGGCTCACGAGCTGTGCTGCCGCTCCGCCATCATCGAAGACTCATAGGAAAATCCCTACGGCAAAGCTCGAGCCAGGCTCTGGATGTTCGACGAGCTGCCAACGTCCGGCGTGCTTCGCTTTCTGTATCTCATGGCCGATATACTGACGCAAAAGGCGTTGACACGAAAGCCAGACACGAATACCTTTTTGACTCCGCTAGATCCATCCACAGATTACGACCACTTCGGGCTCTAGAGCAGCATCAGCTTTCTCGGTGTGCGGGCATGGGCAGAAGTAATTGACTTGCCCCGGGACAAACTGGGAGGGTTGGTCGGGGAGACGTTGACGCACCTGGCAGGGCAGGTGCGGCAAAAATATGCGAGGGGTGGCCCGGGCATGGTGTACTAGTATTACACTACCGATGAGATGAAGACGCGACGTATCAAGCGGTTTACATCGGAGAGTCTATAGGATGACCGCGAACTGGGCACCGTGGATTTTGTTTTCGACCAAGAAGACCAGGATGCCCTCGAGGCACAGGAGGGCATTGAAGGTGCCGTCGATGATGGCCAGAATGAATCCGACGACACTAGCCTGGAAGACTCTGGCAGCGTCAGCGGTTACGAAGACCAATCCGCCGATGGCAACGCATCTGATGAACGTCCTAGGGAGCTCCAATTTGATTTATGATGGAACAGCTGAAGCAGCGAGATAGACATTAGCAATAGCAGCGCCACCATAGCACTCACCATAGCTTCCATCTAATCATGCCGAGTGCATTTCATTTCATGCCAGGGCAGAGACTCGCGGCCCCGAATATCGTTACAAGTCCTCCTGCATCCACTCGTCCACCTTTGAGTTCTGCGTCCTCACCAGGTGAAACTCTCGTTGCTGCCCGTACACCCATTCGAAGCTGCCGCTGCCGTCTTCGTCTTCGACCCAGTAGACGTCCTCCTCCAGGGGGAAGTAGAGGGTGGCGTTGCGCTCGGGGACAAAGTGCTTCGCCGCGAGCTCGACGCTGTACCAAGTGTGGTCCAGCAGCGGGAGGTCGCCCAGCACCGGGACTTTGTCTTGGAGGTTTGTCATTCCTGCAGCCATGCTGTTAGTAGCGAGGACGAAAGCAACGTATTGCGATGGGAGTGATTACCGATGACGGTGCCGGCCGAGTGGCCCCAGTCGCCTATGGCGTGGCAGTAAATCAAGCCGTCGATGTCCTCGTCCCTCATCTGAGCGCGGATGGATTTGAGGATCTCGTTTCCGCTCTTCCCTGGCTTCATGTGCTTCCTCGTCATGTCCTGCAGGCGGTTGCCTTTCTCCAGGCCCTCCCGCAGTCCCTGGGGCACGTCGTCCTCGGTCTGTCCAGGGTGCAGCACGTAGCCCAGGTGCTGCGTGTCCGTGTTCATGCCCATGGCCGTAACGCCAAAGTCGACGTGCAGCAGGTCCCCGTACGTGATCGGTCGCTGCTCATCCTGAGCGCTCTGCGGCCACGGCTTGTCGCTGAGGACGGTCACGCTCGGCTGGAACCAGGTCGTGTAGTTGAGCGCCTGGATCTGCTCGCGCATCCACCACTCGACGTCGCTGGTCGTCGTCTCCCCCGGCGTGATGACGGCCTCGCTGAAGCCCGTCGCGATGATGGCCCAGGCCGTTTCCTGCATGCGCCGCCACCAGGCCAGCCGGGCCTCGATCTGCGTGCCGATGTACTCGACGGCGAGCATGGGCTTCACGACGAAGCGGTCCGTCCAGCGGGCGCCCAGGGCGGCGGCCATGGCCGCATGCTCGCCGGCGTGCAGACCCGAGGCGAAGGCGATCTCGGGGTGCGCGTCGACGGCGATGGTCCGCGGCGCGTGCGCGTCCAGCAGCGCGGCCAGCTCGGTCCACAGCCGCGGCGTGTTGTCGATCCACGTGTACGCCGTGGGACTACCGTCGGAGGTGTTGGCGAGGAAGAGGTGCGTCGTGCGGCGGCGCGCGGAGAACTGCGTCGCCGACTTGAGGGACCAGAAGACGGTTTCCTCGGCGTACTCGCGCTGGCTGATCTGCTCATCACGCCGACGGGCGCTGTCAGGAGCGGCACGTGTGAGATGAGGAAGAGAGCGGGCTGCTCACAATCCAGGCGTCGACTTTGTGCTTCTGCAGAAGCTCGGGGATGGCGGCCTTCCTCTCAGCCGTCCATTTGTCCTGCAGCTTGGCTTGCTCGCGCAGCGACGGGAGGGCTTGGTAGGAAGGCGTCTTGCTGGTGGCCACGACGCTGAGCACCAGGATCGCGACGGCCGCTACGGATAAGGCAGACTTCATATCGTGAGAAGTAGACCGGCCGGTGAGCGCATTGGAGGATGCGCAGGTGAGGCGGTCTCGTTGCTGGGATGGTTGGAATGCCGAATTAATACCTAAGACTCTCGTATGACTATGGGTGATCGGAGCAACTTGGCACCTCGGCAGCAGCGTGGGGGAACGCTATCCCGAAGCAGCAGGTCGCCGCATAACGGTCAACAATAGCCCGAGAGTAGCCATCATCTAATTACGACTGCACGTAAATAGAAAAATCAAGGTATGGTAATGTTCTTGTAGGAATAATAGTCTATCTGTACAGCTCATCATGTGTGAAGTGCCCGCTCGTCCTGCATGCGTGCATGTGCTCGTCTAGGTGGTATCGAGCAGAGATACGATGGAATATACATCGGCGCAACGCCTCTCAACGCCGTCCCGCCAAATCTAGTCATGAGGTGTCCCTCTAGTGGAGTAGAATATCATATCCGTCCTTGGTTATGCGCACTTCCTCGGCGCCGTACCCGTACTTGCGCCGTATCAGCTCAAAGATGATCAGGCCAGCGCTCGTGCTCGGCACCTGGCGGATCGTGTTCCACCAGAAGCCACGGTATAGCCAACGGCTCAGGCTCAGGCCCTCCGCGGCGGCCTCGGCCGAGCACCCGGCCAACGTCTCCCGGTACGCGTGGTAGTAGGCCCGCAGCATCCTCCAGCGCCGCCGCGGCTTGTCCGACTCGCGATACCGCGCGGCCTTGGCGTCGAGGTCCTCGAGGTGGTCCCAGTGCTGGACCTGGAAGTGCGTCAGGGGGTGCAGAAGGAGCTGCTGAGAAAATGATGCGCTGAAACCAGCGCAGAACAGGAACATGGGCTCGATTGCGTAGTGGGGGCGGATGATGGTCGTCTCGTCGTCCCTGTCGCGATGCGTCGGCCGCTTCGTGGCGAGCACGTCAACGGTTTCCTGGCCCAGCCCGCCGTAGTACCAAGTCACGAAGCGGTAGTAGCCCTGGGCCTTGACGTACTCGAACATGCTGAAGAAGATGGCGCTCCCGAGGCTGTCCTTGGCAAATGAGAGTCCCCACCCGGCAAAGACGCCTCGCAGTCCTATCTCCCGCAGCTTCTCGGCGCCAAAGGTCCACATGCTGCGCGGCTTGCCGCTGCCGTCGTTGGACATCAGGTCTCGGTGGTCGTACCGCGCCTGGAGCGCGTCCAGCGGAGCGGCCAAGACGCTCTGCAGCCCGCCCGCGAGGAACCCGGCGGTGAAGGTGTGCGTCGGCGAGGGGGGCGGGTAGACGCGCTTGCTGGCCTTGCCGCTGTCCTCATGGAGGCGGCCGAGGATCTGCAGGTAGCTCGTGTAGAGCACGGCTCCGACGCCGACGTTGGCGATGAGCGGCGGGAGGATCTGGTGCGGCACCACGCTCCAGCCCTGGTGCTTGATGGCCGACGTCAGGACCCCGGGCGTCGTGCTCCTCATCCACAGCCACGTCTGCCGCATGAGGCCCGTCAGCCGCGACGCCGAGCGGTCGTCGGCGGCGGCCTGCAGCAGCAGCTTCGTCTGCGCCTGGTGCACCGTGCGCGCGTACGCCAGGTAGTCGACGCGCGTGCGGAAGAAGGCCTTGGCCGGCGCGCGGAAGTAGAAGGCCACGAGCTGCGCGCTCAGGGCCCGCACGCCGGCGGCGGAGGCGGCCGTCGCGGCGTTGCTCCGGGGCAGCCGGTCGGGGAGCTCCTCCGGGTTGGCGGGGATAACGGGGAGGACCCCGGTGCGCGCGTCCGGGGCCGGCGCGGGCGCGGGGGGCATGTCATTGCCGCCGAATGACATGGCTTTGACGGCGCATGGTGGGGGGTGAGAGACGGGGTTTGTTGGGGAGACGGTGGTGAGCCTGCGGGAGTTGGATGAAGCAGCTGGATGAGAGAGGGCTTTTCAGGGTGATGAGATTGACGACCTTTGAGTCTGAGCTTTGATGACTAAGGCATCAAGCAAGTTACAAGAGCTCCCGTCGATCAATTCAATCTCAAACGGCACGTTGCGTCTGTGTTTGGTGTGTGCAAACAAGATGACAAGGAGAGTGGTGAATGACATTTAGTTCTGCAAGAGTTCGAAGAGAAAGTTAAATGTTGTCCAGGCACACGTCGATCAAGAACACGTGCTTCTCCCTCGTCCACCTGACTCTAACCACCTGCCTCGACTACCATCACGATTCCACACGTCCACTCGCCAACATCCGCTTCTTGGCCGGCACGCTCACTCAATCAGCGTCGTCGTTTGGCTCACGTCCTCGGGGAGATTCTGCCATCGGCTCGTATAAACGCGACCGTTCTTGATCACCGCCAGTACGCTCCTCTCTGGCTGGGCCAGAATCGACACGTCCTCCAGCGGGTTGTCATTCAGCACCAGTAGATCCGCCGCGAAACCCTCCTTCACCTGCCCTAGGAACGCGTCTTGCTTGAGAAGCCTCGCCGGCGTCACCGTCGCGCCCCTCAACACCGCCGCGCTGCTCAGTGCTTGCGCGCGGATGGCGAACTCGCGGCTCTGCATTTCGTGCAGGGGGCCGAGCAGGTCTGACCCGTGGCAGATGTCGATGCCCGCTGCCTCGGCGATGCGCAGCGACGCGAGGCCCGAGGCGAGCACCTCGCTGTTCTTTGCGCGGTTGGCGGGCGGCAGGAACCCGGCGAACCTGTCGTCGCTCATGGCCTTGTACGTGATGAGCGTAGGCACCAGCCAGACGTTGTTCTTGGCCATGTATTGAGCCGTGTCTTCGTCGATGAAGTTGCCGTGCTCGATGCACCTGACGCCGTTGTCGACGGCGTGGCGGATGGCTTTGGGCGTGTAGGCGTGAGCCGTCACGTACGTGCCGTACGACTCGGCGACGTCGGCGATGGCGCGGATCTCGTCGGCAGTGAACTGGGTGTTCTCGAGCCGATCCGTCGGCGAGGCCACGCCGCCGCCGACCATGATCTTGATGAAGTCGGCGCCGGTGCGGATCTGGTCTCTCGCAGCCTGGATGCACGCCGGCACGCCGTCGATGACCTTGGTCAGCAGCGTGTCGCCGCCGCAGCACTGCTGCTGCTGGTGCGGCCCGCGGGCGTCACCGTGGCCGCCCGTCTGCGAGAGCGCCTTGTTGGACAGGACGATTCGCGGCCCGGGGAAGACCTCGTCGTCGATCGCCTCCTTCAGCGCCAGCGTTGCGCCGCCCGTGTCGCGCACCGTCGTGAAGCCGCGGCTGAGCATCTGCCGGCAGAGGAAGGGCTGTCGAAAGTGAGAATTGGCAGGGCTGCTCCCGACGAGGCTGCCCATCAGGCTGGCGTTGCCCGCCACCGCCGCCAGGTGGACATGGCAGTCGATCAGGCCGGGACAGAGATACTTGCCCGACAAGTCCACTACTTCATAGCCGTCTGAGGCTGCTGGCGCATTGTCGCCGATTGACTCGATGAGGCCGTTGGACAGCGCTACGGTCTGGCTCTTGACGATGGCTCCGTTGACAGGGTCGACCACATTGGCGTTCTTGAAGAGATATCTCTTTTGCGGTGGCAGCTTCCATGGCTTGACGAGCTGCGCTGGTACGAAATCGATACCAGCCGGAGCCTTCTTGTCGCGGGCTTGGTGCTGCTCTTGCTGAGGCGATGCCATGGTGGAAGCTGGGACCCTCCTCAGAGTCATGATGCTGATATCCGAATGCATGTAATCGAGCCATCGCCACGGCCTTTATGGACGAGTACGGAGCGTGGTCAAACCCGAGTCCCCGACAGCGGACAGGATGCGGAGGATGCCGCGGGAACCGTGTGCGGGGTTGATTTATACGAAGCAGCCGATTCGAAGTGTTCGAGTACTGCCATTACCATGCCATGACCCTGGATCGCCGACATTGCTGCCGGCGCCTCGGAATTCGGATGCGGTACCCGCCGAGTCCTTGAATAACTTGAATAAGTGTGGATAAAGACTCAACTTTCAACCGCTAGGAATAATAGGTCGGACATGCCTATGCAGCCGGGGCCATTGGATACATACATGCCAGCATTGACTTACACCCAGACGTTCAACGAAATGTGGCCAATATGCTCTCGAACTCTCTAATCTGTGGGCAGGTTTCATAGAATGCCAGATGCCGGAGGCTCCACTAATCAGTCCAATTTGAATGCCACAAATCTACGACGATGGGCAAGATGTAAAAGTGACAACCGGCGGATGCGCACAGCGCAGAGGCATCGCGCTGCACTGGATCCTTGATACGGGCAAGCCGGGCTGTCTCGGTGCAAGGACCACTTAGGGATCGGAAGCAAACTCCAGCCCGACCTACAAACACATCGACTCCAGTGCCGAACACTTTATTTGACTATTGCTTCGGATCCCGATCTATTGGTGCTCCAGGATGGCGGCTACCGGGGTTTAGCGCGCGTAGGGCTCTGAGGCATGCAGCTTATGGAGCTGATGCAGCTCAATGCATGGCGCTCAGCCGCACAATTGGGTGCGACGAGTCTCGACCAGAACATGCCAACCCCATCTCAAGCTATAATCGGTGGCAAAGACACACCGATAAAACTTGTCCAGCTCGTTCGAGATCGTGTATACTGCGCCTGTGTTCTTGCGCAGCTCGTCCTTGCCTGGCTACATACGATGCTTCGACGATGCGCCTGCTCGATGCTGAGACCCTGGAGCTTGTTGACGTGCGCGACGATGCCGTCCCGCGTTACGCGATCCTCTCGCACACATGGGGCGACGAAGAAATTACCATCCAGGAGTTGCGGCGCATGAACGGCCGGCTGCCGCAGGCGCTGGATAAGCCGAAGCGGGCGATTGGAGGCAAGCAAGGCTTCGTCAAGGTCAAGAACGCAGCGCGGCTCGCCCTCCGGCGAGGGCTCTCATACATCTGGGTCGACACATGCTGCATTGACAAGTCGAGCAGCGCAGAGCTGTCCGAGGCCATCAACTCCATGTACAGCTGGTACCAGCAGTCTGCCGAATGCTACGCCTTTCTTTCCGACGTCCAGGCGGCCGACAAGGAAGACTGGGCGCGTCCCGGCTCCAGTCTCCAACGGAGCCGCTGGTTCACCAGAGGATGGACGTTGCAGGAGCTCGTTGCGCCCAAGGCTGTCCTGTTCTACGCAAAAGACTGGACTCTCCTGGGGCACAAAGACAGCCCGGCCAAGTTCATGGCCATTATCAGCTGGGTGACCGGCATTGATGACGAGGTCCTGGACGGCAGAATCGACCCTCTCCATCTCAGCGCCTCTACCCGCATGGCGTGGGCCGCACATCGACACACGACCAGGATCGAAGACACCGCATACAGCTTAATGGGCCTGTTCCAGGTCAACATGCCTCTTCTCTACGGCGAAGGTCATCGCGCCTTCACGAGGCTGCAGGAAGAGATCATCCAGCGCACTGACGACCAGTCGCTTTTTGCGTGGACTGCGTTCGACGAGGCAAACGATGACCCCGATGCCTTGTCCGGCCTACTTGCACATTCCCCGGCATATTTCAAGGAGGCCAGAAATATCCAACCTCTGCCGCCGCTGCCCATATACGCCAGCGCACCCTCGAGCATCACGAATCACGGCCTCCGCGTTCAGGTCTACCTGCGGCCCGTCCCGAGCACCGGTGCGGACACCGACACCATGGAGGAGGATTACTTTGCGATTCTGGACTGCTTCATACGGGACGGCGACCTGTACAGGTGTCCCGTCCTACGTCTACGGCGGTTGTCGGAAGACCAATACGCCAGGTTGCAGCCCAAAACCCAAATGTTCTTGCCTCCTCCCTTGTCGGATTTCATGCCAGAGCTCGAGGGTTATCGTGCCATCTATGTGCGACAAAGGCCGGTCTACTATCATCTCCCGCAGTTCAGGATCTCGCCCTTCCACATGCCTTCCGGGGCGGCGACCTCCAACTCCGACGGCGTGGAGTACCGGTTGACCGATACGTATCCGCCATCCGAGTGGAACTCCAGCACCATGACACTGAAGGCCAATTACTCCCGCAAACTTCGCGCCATGGGCGTGTTCCGCTTTGAGAACGCCACTCGCAAGGACGAGAGGGTCGACGTGGTGGTTGGGCTACGGCGCCTGAATGCGATGCAGTGGGAAGGCTGGTGCTTCCAGCTCTTCAGTCGCACCAAAGCTCTCGAGGCGACGTTTGCCGACGTCAACGGGAAGATCGAGAAGATGACTTCAGCCAGACGCGCGGATCTGTCGTCGAGGGCACTTCGCGACGCACTTGGAGACGACGCCTTCATGACTAGCAACGCCACTGTCGAGGGAATCCAGCTCCAGGGTCGTCTGTATATTTCGGTCTTGGTATCCCCCACGCAGGAGATTCAGACTTCGAAAATCCTCGACACCATGCCGCCGCCGCCCGAATTATTGACCAAGCATGGCGCGGTTCGGAACTCTCTCTTCCAGGGGCTATGGGCGAGGGAGCTCACGGAGTCGTTTTTCGATAGCGATTGGAACAACTCCGAGTTTATGGCAGCCGTGGAGTTCAACTCTCATGTGTCGCCTGTCCGAGCCAGGCCACCCAACATTGACGGCTTGCAATCCACCACTAGCCATTTCATGAATCCTATATACAAGTTCATCGTCCAGCTCAAGGAGAGAAAGAAAGAGGAATGCAAAGAGGACGTTCCATCGCAGCTTCTCGAGGACTTGGCTGTTGCTTTGCTTGGTTGCGATTCACTTCAAGTAGAAAAAATCTTGGAAAAGAGCCCTGATCTTGAGGCCTTTACATCGGACAAGTACGGGTTCGCACCCCTGCACTGGGCTGTTGCCGGTGGATCTACTGAGTGTCTCAACATGCTCCTTGAGCACGGTGTCAACATCCTGAGCACGACGAAGGGCGGCCTAACGGCACTTCACGTGTCTGCACTATGCAAGACCAGAGTATGGAGCGTGCTAGCAGCCCGCTACGGCCCGGAAACAGGGCTCGGGGACTTGGGCGCATCGAGGACCAAGAAGCACTTGGACACCCCACTGCACGTAGCTGCAGCCGCCTGCTTAGACTCTGTCGGCGATGTGTCGTTCTTCGATTCCTTCATGGATTTCATCAAGTCGACCGAAACCGTCTCCCTATTCGCACAGAACAAGGACGACGAAACACCTCTGCACAGGGCTGCAGCCAACAACAACAGCGACGTAGTCAGGGCTCTCGCGGCAGCAAAGCCCTACTTCTTCGACCCTGACACGGTGGACAAATACGGTCGCTCAGCGCTCTGGCACGCAGCAGCCACGGGCTCCTGCGAGGCCATCGAGGCTCTGACACAGCTGCATGCGACAATCGACCTGACCGACGACCTGGGGAGGAGTCCCCTGCACGCAGCCTGTCGAGGTGGTCACAGCAATGCCGTGGAGTTGCTGCTTCGCAAACGAGCGCGGCAGGAGACGCAGACGCACGTTCTTAGCTTGACGGCCATGGACTATGCCGCCATGTTTGGACACGTACAGTGCCTGCGGCTGCTGCTGAACATGAGCGACTCAGACATTGTGGAGTCGTATATGCTTCTCCCGCTGCATGAGCGAAGTAGAGCCCTTCACATAGCTGCGTCATGCGGGTGGATTGAGTGCGTTAAGATCCTCTACCAAGCGGGAGCTGATCCAGCAACGAACAGGAATTTCTACTTCCGGCTAGATGCTTCCAAATCTTTTGCCGTCATGGTGGATGTGGAAGGAGCAACATGGTCCGTAGCAGCCCATGAGGGGCATACGGAAATAGCCGACTATCTTGGACAGATTGTGAGGGCTTCAGAGTCCCAGAAACAACGGCCGGTGCCACAACAACAACAGCAACCCCATCACGAACCTCCCGTGACATCTCGGCCAGCCACCTACACCTCGTCGTCGAGTGCGGCACTGCACGCGAGCCCGCAATCCCAGGGTGTTGGATACTCCAAGTACTTAAGCCCGGAGTACCAACGTCCGGAATATTCAGGCCGGGCACACTCGACCCCGGGCTACTCGGCCCCAGGCTACGCGAGCCCAGGATCTGCAATGCCCCAGCCGGTTCAGCAGCTCTCGGGCCGGCAGAGCCCGCCGCGTCCGATTGCAGAGTCCCTGGCTTCAGCTCCGATCAAATCGTACAATTTCATGTCAGCCTCGTTTGCGGAGTCTGCGGCGGGTCCAAGGCAGCATTCTACCACCCTCCCGGCGCAAACGGCCTCCAGCACGCCGTATCAAGTAGCAGGTGGACAGAGACAGGTCACTCGGTCACTAGGATGGTCACAGGGGGTTTGAATCAAAATAAACCTAACCTTGCTTCACCGTGTAACACGTTGCTGCCGAAGTGAAAGATCTCCTATGAAAGCCAATGGCCAGGGCCACGATACCAAGCCCAAAAGCCAGCAATCTCCGTCGTTAAGCTCGTTGCATCTCGGTCCTCCTTGTTGATCTCCTTCCTCCATCGGTAGGCAACCTTAGAGCAATGGGCGCCTTCTGCGTCTTGCCGGCCGCCCAGAATAACTGTCCCTTTGAGAAATCCATGCGAGCGATCTCATTCTTGTGCACACTCTGATCAACTGACCACCTGTCCAGTGTCCCATTCACCATTGTACTAAACAAGTCGGAATGCTAGCTTGTTACTTGAGTTAGGGGGCACTTACATGGCCTGCTCGGTCCAACCTAAGCGGATGAGATGCTCGGCAATCCTGTTAGAGAAATTGGCAGTGTAGACATCTCCCTCGCCAGCCCCATACTCGCTCATGTTTCGCAAAACAAAAGAGCCCCAGGACGATATCAGAGCTTGTTTAAAACCGCAAAAATAAAAGGGGGGAAATAAAACAAAAAATAAAACATACAACAGCCGGTATTCGCTGGTCGTCACCGACCCAACTACTAATCTGCCGGTTAGGGGCTTGACTAACGGAGAGCAAACGGGGCTTCTTGCTCACCAGATGAACCAGAGCCGAGCTTTTGCCGTAGACCCGCTTTTCCCGCGCCGTTCTGCCATCCCCACCCACTCCGTTCCGGACGGCGCTTCGCCCGACCTGCCCGTCCTAGCTTCTGCCGTTGGTCGAGCTCCGGTCCCGGTCTCCTTCCTGCAAGCGCCGGACGCCCTCCCCCGGTCGCACACACCCCCACCATTCTTTCCTTTGGAACGAGCCAGTGCATGGTCTAAATTAATACATCAGTGATGGCTCTAGTCCGTTGGCCCCGGCCTCGGGTTTCTTTGGCGTACCCGTTCCGCTCCGCTCTCACTCTCTCTCTCCCTGGTGTCGAAGAGAAGAGTGGCTACGTAGCCACCCTTTGCACCCAGAAATCCCATCATCAGCATTTACCTTGTCGAGCCAGCGTCGCCCTCATCCTAGGGCAACCTCAATCATGCCAGCCAGTCTTTCAAACGACGAATGTCCTCTGACTTTAACGCGAGCACGCGAGGGTGATGAGGACGATATATTGGCTGTCACCCTAGAAGCTCTCCGTCATCACGACGAAAACCCAATCGACGATACCGGGTTGCTTGCGCCAAAGACTAAGAAATACCGTATAGAGATATGGACCCAGTGGCTTCGGTTCGTGTAAGCACCTGATACGAAGTACCCAGGCATTTTCTCATTGCCAACAGGTTCGCCGCACGCATCAAGGCGCACCCAGAACACACATGGCTAGCCTTTTGCCTTGGGTCAGACGAAGCGAAAGCACGATGCCGCGCCTTTCTCGAGCAGTACGTGAGGACCTCGATAGTGAAGCGTCCATGTCTTGGTCCGGAGGAATGGCAAGAAGTGCGGACGGTCAATTGTGCTGTCACTCTTGAAGATGTCTGGGCAGCACTAGTGCAAGGTGCAGACCACCACGTTTTAAAACAGAAACGACTTGAAGATCGGGAGAAGGCCCATATGTGGGATATTCGGTACTCATCCAGGGCCAAGGGCTCCCACAACAGCCCCGCATACGAAATAGGACGGGCAAGTTATCGCTTTCTTCTTCAGTTTTCCCGCTAACACTACCTAGTCAATACCCCAACTCGCTACCAAGCTAGGCCTATCTCTCAAGCAACTATTCAAAAAGAGAGAAACCACACCCGAAGATATATTGTTGATACTCTCAGCTCTTTGGACTCGGGCTGAAGATATCCGGTGCACCCCCGCAATCCGTGTCGCCTTCCACTGCTCTACTATTCTAGCTGGCATTGGAGGGTGGCGACCTAGCAGTGTGGTCAATATCAAGTATGAGCAAGTTCAGGTCGCACGGGTTCGCGACCCATTCAACCCAGCCATGACGAGGTTCGCAGCCACCATTACCATTCGCCATGTCAAACAGAGGCAAGACCGCATTCAACGAGGCCAAAAGTCCGAGTGTGTATACCTATCGCCGTTCTCTGCGGCTTTTGGCTAATTCATGTGCGAAGGCTTCAATTTTCTGTTACGACGATTCCTTGTCGCCAGTTGTGTCTTCTCACTTTCTTGATTGCAAGAGCTTGTGCGGACGACGCGTTCGAAGATGGCTTCGCTTCACCTAGCCAAGTGTTCCTCGCTGAGCCGCTCGAGGAAGGAATTCATTACGTTCCATTGCGATGGAAGGCAAAAATGCTAGACAAATACATTGTACCGATCTCGTACAATACCTACTGGACCATTTGGAATCGCGCACTGTTCGTCTCGGGACTCCGGGACGAAGACGCCATGCGGCCCTACGCGATGAGAGTGGGCGCTGGTGGACGATTAGATGGTGAATATCACCGATCCTTTTGTTAGACCAAGTCGCTAATATTTCCGACGCCTAGGAAGCTTGACCGCTCCTCTGCGTAACTACATTCTGTCTAACTCTACTGAAGTATATGAGCGCAGCTACTTACCCAATCACTTAAGCCATGACTTGATGAAAGTAGCATATAGGGACAGGGCCGGTCAGAACGAAGAGGTCGTTTCCATGATGAGCCGCGCCTTCTCGAGGCGTGACCCACATGCACCAATTTATATCACGAAGGACGATTTGGCCAAATTTGAGACGCGTAACGACCTTAGCAGCCTACGAAAGCAGTACCGCGAGGCAGGAGCCGACGCCTTCAAGGCACAGAAGATAAAAGCACGTATTAAGTATTTGCTTGATTGGCTTGAGAGGCTACGAGTTCAAGAGATGCGAAACGAATACTTCAAGACGGTCGACAGCCTTAGGGCCCATGGCGCTCCCACAGATCATTTACGCTCTGAACGATGCACGAACCCTCGCAGACAAAAGGCGATTGTTGGCGTCGCTGTTGCCTCACGCATCGGAAAACTGCTAGATGAGAACATTGTCCCGGGCACTGCAGCGACGCTAGTCTTGGGATACCTGAACGAACGGTCCGAGGCGCAGATGTTCCCCGTCGACAAGAGTATCATGAGCCAGGACCGTGAGCGTCCTTCCCAAGCTTCATCGACATGTCTACTCTGCAACCACTTATATGCCAATGTCTCCAGCCTTACCCGACATGTTCGAAGACACCACGGAGATGCCTTCCGAAAGGGGTTCGACTGTCCCGAATGCAGCAAAACTGGGAAGACCGTCCGAGTAAATCCGTCTCCTGCGGCATGGAGCAACCATGTCCAACGATGGCATGGCAAAGGAAATACCCCGAATCTATGGTCAAGCCCGCGCTTGCCTCAAGCGAAAAGAAGATTGTCCGTGGACACAGGGGCTGCTGTGAAGAAGAGGGTCAAGTTTGAATGCAGCGATGTGGACAAACGTGAGTTTGAATGGAACTACGAGCAGAGTTCCGACCCCCACCTGGGAGAGGAGTTTTGGGTTACTGGAAGAGACTGCGACACAGGCGAGGCATAAACAGATGATACTGTGTCATTATATCAATATAGCGCCTACGCCCACCTCTATTCTGCGTTTCCCCAGCCAGCCAGCGACGGCCTTGCTCCAGTCCCCATCCCCCTTCCCTCTATCACTCCGTCCGTCTGTCGTCTTCTGCCACAAGTAAGTGCAGCTGAATCCTGCCTTCTGTCTACTCCAAACTCCTTGCCTTCCCACCTTCTGATATAATGAGCACCGAGAAGTCACGTACTCAATCCAATAACCGGATACATCTGGTACCCCTTCCGCAAGCCCTCCAAACGAATCTTTGACCCAAATGATGCCCTATCTACTCGTCCACAGAAGAGGGGCCGTCTCGAACAGCAGTCAGACACCTCTGTCCAATTGAACTACAGGGACGCCCTCATCGATTGGGACTGGAAGGAGGAAGACAGCTCTGGTCCTTACGTCCAGGAGAGGTTTGCGTTAATAGAGTCGTGAGGCTAGCTCGGGATAATACGGCTCCGTGAGAATAGTGTGAGAAGCAGACGAGCCTTGGTTGCATGGCACGTTGGGGCTTGGCCGCGATGGACACGGCCAGCCCCCCGTGATATCCCGTGACGCGCTCATCCTCGAAATAGGTATATAAGGAGCGTCCCCCGTCGATTGAATCTGGATTCCAACCTCTCCCTGACATCTTCATCCGAGACCCTCCTGCACCTACACCATGACTGCTACCATCGATCCCGCGAGTCTCTCGCTGCTCCATCATGAGCCTGAGGCACGTCTGTCCCTAAGCGTTCCATCATCAACCACTACCGCGCTCGCCGCGCAGGCTGTTGCATCCATCGATGTGAGTACCGCAACGGATATCATACCATCATCTGGCGACGCGCTTGAGTTCTTCATGGAACGTCCGGAACTCTTCTCCGATGCCGACATCAACCACATCGACATTCCATCTTCTGAGTTTGACTGGAATGCCGCCTTCCAAGCCTTGGATATGCCATCATGCGCTGTGCCTTTCCGGGCAAGAAAGAACATGCGTCGTCTTCGATCAAGAAGGCGTGATCCATGTTCGAAGTTTGTGTCACGCGCTTCTGGTCAGCGACGGCATCGCAAAGTGTTCAGAGCGGTGACGACCACACTTGAGATTGGAGACGATAACTTGGTGGAAGTACTTCACTTCAAATGGAACCCAGTATCTCGAACATGGCGAGGGGCTGGTGACGTGGAGGTGCGAGATCTTGTCAAGTTCATTAAAAATCACCCGGCCATGAACGGAAGACGCGACATCTATCCAACCGCAATGTATAATCATTACAAGCGGGTGGCAATCTCAGCTCATGAAACCGGCTTGGCACAAACAATAACTTTCCGTTTTAACAACGCATCGGGAGAGTGGGAAGGCAAGGGCGGAAAGATGCGGATGGTGCTTGGGGGGGTGAAACGGATGCTTCACGGGGAGGCAGCCTTCGTGTACGTATCGTGACATTCAGGGAAGGTCTATATTTATGTTGACAGCCAGGCACAGCTGGTTCAACTCACGGGTAGCAACACGTGAGTTGGCCGTGCGGCCAACTCGTGTAGCCTTCCCCCAAGCAAAGTATATAAAGGGGCCAAATTCCCTTCCTCGACCTTTCTCAACCTTCTTCTCTAGACATTTTCCTGAGGCCATCCGAGCGCATACTTATATGCCCATCATGCCTCACACATCTTCAGCCGATGAACTCACATCTGTTCATGCTGCAAAGAAGGCGGACCTCGACAATGTATCCCAGCCCAACGACCACCAACCCTCGGGACAAGATACAACTAGCGACAGCCTGGCGCCGCCATCATGTCAATTTTATGCAAACTCAGATGCCAGCAACAAATCATCCCCCTCGACCAGCGATCAAGCTGCTCATAAGGCAACGAAGCATGTTTATTCAATTGGAGAAATAACCGACAAAGAAGCGGCAAACATACTGCTTAGCTTCAATCGCAAAGAGCGTCTAGCGCCAACGCCGGCAAACGCGGGCCAGACAGGAGACAGCCAGACAATCAAGGAGGAAGAGTTGGACTGTACTTTGCTTAAAGACATCCCAATGTTTTTAGGGGACAGCAAAGTACCTAAACGGAAGAGAAGCCTATCACCGTCAGAAGCAAGGAATTTGAAGCGTTCGAGGCTGCGTAGGAGGCTTTGCGTCTGCCCATGGTGTGCTGGGAACAAGGCAAACCCTATTGTACTTGAATAACTGGTATACTAGATTCATATATTGCACTCGGTCTACCTAATACTTCTGTATACTCACGAAACTAAACATTGCTGTACTGCGCTGCAATTGGCTTGGTCTAGGGCGTATGACCTATTGCCGCTTAGGCATCCGCAACTATCACATTCCCCCGATCACATGTTACTCACGATCAGATGTATAAATTAAGATCATGTTCGTTAAGCACCCCTTAATAAATCTTCAATCCTCGAATAACCTTTCCACTTCGCAATATGAAGTGGTGATGCCGTAGGAAGATACTTCTCAAGTTTATCCTCGTATATCGGCTCATCTATCGGCTTCTCATGTACATTGCAAGCATCGCAAAAGCAAAGCCCTCGCGAATCCAAGCTCTCAGGGTTTGCTCCATACCGCAGTAGTATCGCAACTATGTCAAAGTGTCCGTAATAGACAGCTAGATGTAGTGGTGTAGTACAAAATTCTCCACAGTATAAGATAAGCAGAGGGTGGCTGATGTCCGTAATGCGAGTTCCTGATAAGGCTGTGTCAAGTTCTGGTGGCCAAGTGTACTGAAGCCAAATAATGTTTGGCGAAGCACCAGCTCTTAAGAAAGCTTCGGTCCCTTCCTTTGAGTTGCTCGTAATAGCCCGTAGAAAGAGGGCCGAAGCGTGACTGCATTCATCGGGATTGTCGCAACGAATGGAACGGGTATCGCTACTCCACTTTTGCATCTGATAGGCTTCATCCACAATATGCTTGCGATAAGCCTCCATAGCCGGGATGCGATGGTAGATGGTTTTAGAGACATGAAAAAGAGAAATGACGTCGTTCGCTGATAGGTATGACAAAATCATCATAAAAAGCTCCGGAGGTAGCGCCGACAGAGAGTCAACTGAGGGTTCCATATTTGCCCTAGGGTGACCGTTGCTCGCGAAGGTGGAGGTGGAGCGTTCGGTGGTAGCGGCCTAGTGGGAATGGGAATGGGAGGAGCTCAAAGTTCGGCCTTTATATCATGGTTACTATCTTTAGCTAAGCTACTTGCCCCGGCGGTTAGCGAGGAAGGGGACGAAAGTCACTTGGAAAGGCTAGTCAGTGGTCACTGGACCCCACTTTGCCAACGCACGTAAATTGAGGCGGATGGTTCTAAAGATAGCGGCAGCTAACAAGGGAAGGCAATTGCCATTGTTTCTATATAAGGTCGCCGACCGACGAACAATAACCAGACTTCAACAGGACCTTAACGTACTTGCCCTTCCAGATCAATGGACAAGAATAACATGCGTAAATCAACAGTCCGTCAACGTCGGATCTTCCGAGGAAAAGGGATACTCTTAGCTCGAGAAATCCAATCCCATCGACAGACCAGAGCTCAATTAATCCAGACCCAGGATCAGAAGGAGCGGGTTAAAGCCCAACTAGCGGCAGCCAGGAACGAGTACATTAAGCTGGCCTCAAGAATGAGAGTGTTGCAGGCTTTGTTAGACTTTGACACGGGCGAGCTGGCCGCTTTGAGGAGAATGGTGAGCAAGCTGGCGGCCGAAGTACAGCATCTAAGAGCCGCCCATGCCGCCGAGCAGTAGGCGGCGGACTGAGCCAGGCTAGTAGGATAAGCGAGGCAGGCGGATAGTGCAGTATAACAAAACAGAGGCTCATAATTCAACGGAAGTCATCGCGAAAGTTTATTAATGAATGTGTCCCTCAGCCAATTCTTCTACCCCCCCCCCATCGTAAATATGTCCCATGTTTCTAGCATCTAGGATCGGGCAGTCTTTTTGCGCTTTCGAAGCCTCTCCTTTTCATCTTGAAGGTCCATATTTCGCAACATCGCCAACTTGCTCCTCTTTGCAGAGGGCCTTGCCTCTGCTCTTATGCCATCACAGGTGCAATACTTGCTCAGATCACGACAGGTGCAAGTATCCTCTMCCCCCGCCTCAATAAGCTCAGTAGGATACCCCTCCGGAAACGCCGGAGGATTTGCCGGAGTGCAGGTCAAAGCAATCCCTAGATTGCATTGCACAGGTGGCTGATCCGTGTCGCGAGTGTTACATTCGTTAGGAGACCCCACGATAGGCTGCGTGGCGTTGTTAGGTGATTCGAGAGTTGCTTCTATTCGGCATATCTGTATGTATTCCTGTTCGATACGTTCCATACGATCCAAAAAACATTCAGGAATGGCTGGTCTGTGAGACATATATGCCCGAACTCCTTTATACCCTCCAAAGTCAACGATGAGTGCGACTCTAGGATATTGCTTGTCGTATGAACATGAAAAAGTGGTAGACATGGTGGAATCTTAATAAGGACGGTGAGATTGAGAATGTATTGATGAGGCGAATGCTTTGAAAGATTTATGAACGGCTTCATCGAATATTTATCTTGAAACGGACGCAATTGACGTCGCCCGTGGCTCCACCTTGTGCCGTGTCAAGAGACCCACAAATCCGGCCTGGCATTCCCCGCCACGGCGGCTACCTGTGTCGCCGGTGGTGCCAGTCGCGATATCGCGACCGGGATACCATCTTAACGTCGAGCCAGGCAGCCGTGTTTCTAAATTAAGAGTCGGGAGGCAGGATCGGAGGCCAGTGACCCACAAATCCGGCCTGGCATTCCCAGCCACGGCGGCTACCTGTCTCGCCGGTGGTGCCAATCGCGATGTCGCGGCCGGGCTAATGCCATACAACTGAAGCCGGCTCGTCTTCCAGCCGTGTTTCTAAATAAAGAGTCGGTGGGCGGAGGCAGCCAATGGCGTGCAAATTAACGATGCTGCCCGGCTTGGAGAGTCTGTGGGTAGATTCGGAGAGAGACCCACAAATTCCGGAGGACGTCCGTCACGGCGGCTAGAGTTCTACGTCGTTGGTTCGCATCTTACCTCCGAGCTATCCGGAAGTTATGAGTGGACAATCTAAAAATAGAGATTCCCGGCGGACGGACAGCGCGTCTCCGCCAACTTTCGGAAGTAGTCATCTGTTGGTTGGCCACCGAGCCTGACCGCCATATCCTAACCTAAATAGGGCACTATGGCAAGAGATCTGCAGCAATTGGTTCATTCTTATCTTGTACTACGTAACTAATTTACAATGCCCATGACCACGGGGTGGCGTTGCGGAGGCCGCAAAACACGGTGCCCGACCTCACTAGCTCGGGGAGCTGCCACCTCCGGGTATCCGATAGCGTAACCGAGCTCCGAAATGCAGTTGACCTAAGAGGATCAGAGCCCTCCGCATTCAACGAAATTAAATTCGCAAGACGTCGAAGTCTATTCAATGGTAGTTGGACTGCATGAGAGGCGAAGGTAGTCTCACGGCGTCGAAAACATGCCTCGATGGTGTCCTGGATAGAGAAGATGCGTCCATCGAACTCAGTCCAAGAAATGCTGTCAATGTTCTCCCGCCGTTCTTTGAGCCATATATCTAGAAGGCTATGGTGCGACTTTCGTATAAAAGGTCGATACAAATCGCCAAAGTCAAGCAGCAGAGACTCCTCATCTTTGAAACACCGAGTCGTGGGACCAATGTCTCGGGACATTGAGAATTGAAAGCCCCGTTTTTCGTACTTGCTGACGGCTTGGGAGACTTTTGCCCTTTGCTGCTGGGGCGAAGGGTTCCAATATGTTGCCCTCTTTTCGCTGGCTCCCCGAAAGTACATGTGGCCCGCGCACCATCCGCTAATAAAGCATTGTACATGGCTAGCGTAAAAGTCCTTGAGGAAGCTCATGCAACTCCGAACGCTAGAGTAGTAGGATCCGACAATAAGCTGGACGTTTTGATCTCCATTCTCCGTGCGTATTCGTCCTTGCAGGATGCTGAATGCCCGCCCATCGTTGTTGGCATACTCGGCTCTGTTAACTTCGGATTTGCTTGGTATTCCTCCCGGAAAGATCTTGATCTTATCGTCGCGCATCATTGTTATTTTAAAGCGAGTTGAGGCAGCTTCTCCTTCGAACCTAAGCTCTTTGTAGGCTTGCATTACGGCATGCAGCTCATTGCCCAAGACTGCGCTAACTTCCTCCGGCTCGATAGTACGTGACCACGAGTGGATACACTCGAGTACTGTTTGACTGACGATCGCGGTTCTGGTTGCTTTCAAGGTAGAGGCGATTTCGTCTCCTTCCAAATGCCAGGAGACACCACATATACTCAAAGCATTGACCATATCCGCGACAGACTCTGTATACCCAGGAACGTAAAAGTCCCAGTCGGATTCGGACCGAACAGACCCAGGGACAAAGAATTCCAAGGCTCGAGATCCACTGATAACACAACCGGTGTCGAACATAGCAGACAAGAGCGTTAGAGGATGTTTGAAGGTATTTGAAAGATAGGCCACGGGATCAGCTCGGGAGTTATAGCACTGGCTGAGAACCGTGCTGTAAGAGAAGTTGTCTCGCAATGCAGAAGCGTCGCCAAGAGTGAGTTTGTCCATAATTTTCTGGATGGCGACAGTCTTTCCTGAGTGAGGCTGTGACATTGTGAAATGATTAGGTTGATTGGGTGATCTTTTGCTGCTTCTTGTCATAGTATGTCAGGGAAGAACAATAGAATGTGCACTCGCCATGAGACTCGTTCTTATGCTTCCTGGAGCCCCATAAATGTTCAGAATTACCGACACCGACATTAAATTTAACCACACATTAATTTAACCAAATACTAAATTTAATCCATAAACTGGTATGATGACGGCGCTTATGCTCTCGCCAGTTGTGAGACAAGGGCTGGATACCAGTAACACCCCTCCCCGAGCGGCAGAGGTGCTGGTACTTCTTCTCCCAATGGACCAGGGATTACCAGCAGGAGGGGCCGCAAGGTTACCAGGCGCAAGTGGATGCTGGTAACCGCGCGCCAGCCAATTCTGGTATCCATGATGTGCTGCTAAGCAATGCCTACAGGGTACTGGTAACCTTCGATTAGGAGGGGCTATGGGTACTGGTAACCTTCGATTGGGAGGAGCTATGGGTACTGGCACGTGCATTGTGCTCCCCATCCGTCACTGGTAACCGGAGACGCCGGCTACAATGCCGGCCTTCCGACTGGCCTGTTGGTCACTGGTAACATTAGCCTGCTGCACCAATTTGGCCAAGCCACCAGACCTCGGCCGTGCTGCCTGTTGGATACCAAATATTTATAAGGGGCGAATTGAAACCACTGTCTCCTTCTCTCCAAACTACAGTCATCATGGCTGCCCCAATACCGGATTTTAGGGAGCTTCTTTCACAACTGGGATTCAATGAGCTTAACAAGACGGAGACTACAATATTCATTCATGATGTTAAAACTTTCGTTCAAACACTCAACGCACACCTTCAAGCATACTCGGAGGAGTACCACAAACTCGCACTCAGCTTCTTAGATGTGCACGAACGAGGAACGACATACTGGCCAGAGGCCAACACCCCAAAAGCGCTCAGATACGTGGCTCATAGAAACAAGTAAGAGGGCGACCTTTTCGTGGCAGCGTTATGCTAACTTCGACACAGTATTTACTGGTTATTGGTGTCTCTCTTTTTCCGCTGTAACGAAAATTTATATCGTTGGATGAACGCATCTCAGATCACTGCCAGCGACCAAAGCCAGCCTGCCAAGTCGCTGAGCGGTCCCAACCTTTGGAACGCTTACGGCGTCGGCGGGGTTCTGACTCGAGATGCAATTTTCGCCCTCTTGTCAAGCCAGCAGGGTATTGGTGTCATCCATTTTACGTACAGTGTGGGTGAGGAGAACCATGCAAACATGAGGTACTCGTCGTGGTCTCCCCAATCTGGATTCCAGGTGAGATCTCTGGCACAACTCATGAGCGAAGTACCAGGCGCTACAGCTGCCTGCGGTTTGAGGATTGTTTTTAGCGGGCCTGGGTTTTGCGTAGCTGGAGAAGCTTTCGATGAAGCCGATTTTAACAGGCTCAAGGTTGAGTTCAACCATCAGGTATGCCGGACCTTGATCAATCGGGACTTTCGAAGTCTGTCGAACGACATGAATCTTCATACCCAGATATTCCTTATCAGAAAGTTGAGGCGCGTAAACCGCTGGATTTTCTGATGGGGGTCTGCGTTATGGGTTGTACACAGTGGCCATTCACATGGCGATGACGCAACTCTTGGGCAAAGGAGGCACTAGCCAACAGCGTCAAGAATCACGCCAGACTTGCAGTCAGTAGAACGGAATGAAATCTTGTTTGACATCGGACTGCAACGAATCATCATGTGAGCTCTATGCAAAGCGAGCAGGGGGTTCCTGCATCAGACACGGGTCGATCAGACCATTAAAACGCTGGCGTTTGCCGCTAGTGTACGTAGTATTGGGTGGCTCATCTCGACTGCGTTAGTGCGGACCGTCCCGTCGGGACACGCTAAAACCCAAGATGGCAATGGCCGCTGGAGAATTCCGCGCCTAGCGCACGTCGTATCGCCGGGGTGAGCGAACGCCAGTTCGTAAATCCTCGGTGTTAGGTGTGCTGCTCTAAAAAAGTTCTAAATCCAGGACTGTCACGAAGGCGGTGTGTCTTATCACTCGAATTCAGGGATTATTCCGCCAAGATATCTATCTTATTGGCTAATCTTCCTCGCCTACATTGCATTGATGGCTCCCCCAGCCTCCTCTCGCTTTGCCTTCTTGCAGCTGGGCGTCTGCTCATCCCCAACATCCATGACCCTCTTTGCGTCCTTATTTGTCACCCGGGGAAAGTCGGGGTCACCCTTGTCTTCTTCTTCCGTGTCTTGGCAAGCTGTAGGTTTGATCGGCGATGGCAAAAGCAATGGAGAGGGGGTCGATTGAAGAAGTCCCAATGCCTCCATTTCGGTAATGTTGGCAACAGGGTATGGTGAATACTCAATTCGGGGGGATCGCTCCAAATAGAGGGTCACGCCATGCCAATCGTCCCGTGGGAGGTAGAGATCCGTGCGAATCGACATCCACGGAGCAGCGGGTAGAGTAGAATAGCCGCCCGGAGGAAAGAATGTCAAAGATACTCGGGGAATGGTAGCAGTATCCACAACCTGAGGCTCAATGGCCTCCGTGCAACCCAACATAGGAAGAGGAAACCAGACCATAATACTTCCATCTTCGTCGGTAAGAGATTCGAGTTTTAAGATACTGTGATGAAATTGGTCTCGACAGGTTAGAGTGACGTGGACTCCTGGCATACCGCGATGAAAGGCGTCGATTACTTTGCAGGTAAATGGAGCCATGGTTTGTGGGTGGTTTGTTTCTCGCTCACTGAGACGACTGATACGTAGACCACCGTGCGGTTGGAAGGCTTCTTATTAGCCCCTAAATTAGAAGTTTATATTAACATCTCGCGCTGTTCTTAAACAAATGAAAGAAGTCAACCCATTCCCGCCTGCCCGAATAAGGTATTACGCAGCCGCCCGCGAAAAAGCCTCATTTTAACTGTCGTCGTCGATTGGCCCGTACTGCAGAAGCTCATTTTCCCCCGAGGCGGCATGACGAGTCGCTTCCACCACAGTTTTGCGATAGCTCTCAAAGGCCGAACAAGTAGCTGTGATAACTTGAGCCAGTCCTTGATCCTGCTTACGTATATACCGACGATATACAGCTATCTGTCGCCGAAGAATTGCGATCTCTTCCTGCTTATCTCGTATCTCTTGTCTCAGAGTGATATTTTGCTCCCGCGGGCTGTACGCATGCCGCCCACTCGCGACACCAGTCTGCGTCAAGCTAGCTGCGCCGCACTTAGCGCAATGCGGGTGTAAATTCAAGGGCTCAGGCACCGGCACGGGTGAACCGGGAGCCTTTTCCGTCCCGCGCCGGAGGGGTAGTTGTGGTAATTCCTTGTCGTAGGCAGACATATTGAGAGATCCTCGAAACCGGAGATAAATGTGCGTCACGGCGCATGCTTAAGTAGTGCGATGGCACAGGGTGGAAGCGCGGAATTTGATTCAATTTACGAACCTGGTCTCACCCTACTTACTATGAGGACTATGCTAATGTACGGCCTGCCGAGAGGTTTACTCTTTCCCCGACTTACCCTGACCCCGGTACAATTAGTTCGCATTTGATAAGGGCATTTGAACGTTGGCGCCCTCACCCTCCAAGCAATGAAAAACAAATGACTTGAAGAGTTCTTTGATACTCTTCTTAAGATCCTCTACTGCGTCGGTCATATCTTTGGCAGCTTTCAGCTGCTTCAACATCTCGGCAGCTTGCATATTTTCCGTAGCTAAAGCCATCTCCATCGCATTTAGGCGAGACGCCATAGCCGTAAGCATTCTACCCCGGGTTATTGAGCTACTGCACGATATTGACGGAGGGTGGAGACTCACTGTTTGAGCTCATCGTTGGTCGTGTTTGCGCCCGAGAAGAGCAGCTCGTGTGGTGGCTGGGTGTCCCATGCAAAAAGCCAGTCACTCGGAGCACAAAGTTGCCCAATGTCGAACGGGGAAGCTTCGGGGTTCAAAAATGACGGGGTAGGGGCTTGGGGCCCAGAATGGTGGGATGGGGATGTGGAGCTCGAAGGAACCGTCGAGGAGTCAAGGTCCAGCTGCGGGGGTTCTGCCGCTGGGCTGCCGCGCTGCGGATCGGCAGATTGGGAGTGACCAAGGAGGCTGTTGGGGCTGAAGGAGTAGTAGTCCATGATGCCGGCGATGTTCCCAATGACTTTGATCGATAAAGGGGTGTTGCAGAAGCCCCGGCTTTGAAGGCCCAACCACCACCTTAAATAAGAAGGCCGAGCGCACGAAGAGAGCAATACGCGCCGAGTGGCAATTTATTTTAAGCAAAGCGCTTCCAATCCTAATTTTAACATATCCTAAGGGAAGCGCTATTGCGCCAGGACTACTTAAACGCTTGACAGCACCCGCATTGATCAGCACTGTAGCAGAGGTCACCTCAGCAGATGCAATCATGATCCAATTACACAGCCTGATCATCTTTGCGGCATGCCTGCTCAGGAAGACGCACGCCTTCCACACCATGTGCCTTATGTCGCCTCCCATGGAACTTGAGGCAGGGCAGACCGAAGTGTCCACGGCGTTGGTCCGTCTATTACGTCCCATCTGAACCCAAGCTAATCGCAACGCAGCATTGAAGCCCCGCATCAGATAAGGTGCGAGGCAACCATGCAATTTTCCAACCCATCTTTCCTCCCTGTCCGTTACAACTTCACGACTATCGATTGCAACGGCCAACAAGTCGCCACATTTACTGCACCTGTAGAAGCTCCCAATGGGGATGCCGACATCATCTGGTGAGTGCGCCGCCCCATCTAACCTGGTTTCTCTAACCAAAAGAAGGCAATGCGCTGGATTCGCTCCGCATTGCACACGTGCAGTAGTGTCAGGTGGAGATGCGGACCCAGACATGGTCCTAGACAGGGAAGGGGAGGTCAGATGTCTGACAGAAGTGCTCCAGACAACGACCACCTTAATCACGCAAACGAGATCCAATTACACCATTACCAAAACTGTTCCTGCAGTGCGTACTATAACAATCACAAGCTTTGACCGGCCCAAGGGAACCACTGGATACTCGATAGTTAGGGGTGCCTCTTATGCCACGGACATCGCCACGACCGCGATGGGCTTAACGGGCACAAGCACCACCCATCAGTTTCCAACACAAGGCCCCACAGATTTGCCGCCTGATGTGACGAGTCTCCACCCCACACCTACCCCTGCAACTGCACCTACGCTGAAGCCAACAGGTGATGGCGTATTCGTCAATTCCGCCCCAAGGACAGTCCCTCCTCTTGCTAGCACAGTTACAGTCTCGTTGGTCAGCACACTCACAATGATTCGGACTCTGAGCGCTGCGTGTTCTACGGGTTAGACTAGGGTGGAAGCCAACCGTTCAAGACGGGCTATCAGTGATAGAGAATTTATATAAACCCTTTACTAGTCAACTTGCCCCAGGGTAACTCGGCCACAATCTATACAAACTCTCCTCAATCATGTCTGATAATTTGTTGCCTCAACTTCGCCCGGGCTCGGCTGACGCGTGCGCGATGGCCACAAACCGCTGTGCGTCAGGCTCTGGTATTTGCAGAGCCATTCATAAGCATTGGAGTGAAGACGTCTTAGAGTTAACTCGACGGTTACACCGACTGGAAGCAAGCCTGTGTCTACAGGGAGGTAAAGTATGTGACTGCCAGGCGAGCATTCAGACGCTTCAAGCAGAGCATGATGCTTTGCGAAAGGATGCGCATGAAAACCGAGAGACCATGCATCAATTACTTGCGGAAATGCAGCTTATTCGAGAAAAACAGGTACGATATATCCAACTGCATGTGTCTATACACCAGTATATTAAGTGTTTCCAGAATTCCGTTGCAACCAATGCTACTAAGTCGCCATCGAAGATGTCTGGCCCACAAAGTCCTGCAACACCACTCGCCATGGAAGATTGGGAAATCACGCAGGCGAATGAGGGATCAGAGTCGGGGGGTTCTAGTGCAAAGTAGTTGGGTTCAGTTTGTTCCTCCTAAAGAACCTAGAACTTTATTTGATCAATAATGACATGGGAACGGTGCTATCGTTCCGACATTCATTCCGATGCTACTGACTGACGTTTGCGGTGTTGCTACGCTGCGAACGGAGTAGGCTCTGGGCCGCGAGGATTGCGGTGAGTCGCCACAGTCTGGGCGATTGGGGTTGCCGAACTACGCCGCTCCGCGGAAGCGGGATCCGCGGGACTAGTGCGAGGCTGGCCCCACCCTACAACGGCCGGCTCGGCCAAGAGGGTCCGCCTGAGCCGCCCGTCGAGTATGCGCCCGGAAGTTTGCCGGCTCCACTTTGCCCGTGTTGGTCGGACATCGAGGTCCCTTCGCCGGCCGCTGAAACCCGAAAAGGGAAAGAAGCGGCAGGAGTTTGCAGCATGCAGCCCGCGGGCTCCAATCAAAATCGGCCAGGCCGCCGCCCCATCCACACCCTTTGGGCCAACTTTAGCCGACTCATCTCCGGCGAGATGTTCGGACGGGATGACTGGGGGAGCTCACGAGCCGTGATACGAGCCATTTACCAGGATGTAGGCTCCCAATCCTGTATCAAGTATAATTGGCCGAGTCCCCTCGCAAACAACCCCCGCACTACGTGCACATGCATCAACCCTTGCGTCACCAGGCTTCATCAGCAAACGCAATGCGCAAATCGAAGCAGAAACGCGAGCCTCAGGGTTCCTTCATCCCGAATCACAATGTCCAGTATCAAGAAGTAAGGGCCAAGCTTGTTCGTATTGAATGCCATAGCCAACGCCTGGAGGCACAATTGGACGCCTCTAGAAAGCTCATCGGTGACCTAAGGTCTGAGATTGAGCAACTTCAACGCATCAGAGAGCAAGAGCAAAAGTGTGCGGAGGGAAGGCTTGCGCGGCTTGCCGCCGAAGTGGATACTTTGAGGCATCTGGTAAGTCGCCTCCAAACCTCAAAGGCTGAATACTAATTTTCCACAGACGCTGTGGACGGCGCTCAGCTCGGATCAGAAAGGGGCTCAGGCGGTAGAAAGAGGCGGGCAAGGGGGCTAGCTTTTCTTACACCTCACCCATCACGCAAATGAGCCCCGCTTTGACGAGTTGCCCAAAGATATTGTATATAAATATGCCTTCCCCCATTGCATTATAATCTCGACCTTCTTGCCCCTCGTTTCAGAATCCCACCCAGTCAGAGCTGACTTATTGTGACATTCATACTCACCACTTTTAGTTAACAGTTAGATCGATGGCTCAGCGAAAGTTCGACACTCACTCGGTATTGAACATGTTCATCAAACTTTTCTCATGGGCTCTGTCTGTCACGGCTTCAATCTACTACTCCCTCAGAAAGCCTGATGACGATGCTTCTACCGGAGAACGCATTTGGGATCAAAACCTTCTTCACCTTACGGGCTTCACCATGGAGCCCAACATTGTGATTGGCTTCTGGTCAGTTGTACGCACATCATATATTTCTGCAGAGCAATATCTGACCATGCGACTAAGGGTTGCTCTCCTCGGCTTGCAATTATTGTACATACTCTCTCCGGAACCTGCGCAAGACGCCAAAAAGGAAAACTTCGGGGCAATAGCCACTCACTTTGCCATCAACAACTTCTTACATATGCTATTCCTTGTACTCTTCGTTCATTCAATCTTTGCATGGGCCGAGTTTATCATACTTCTCAACTTTGTTAACCTTACCTGCCTTTACTTTCTTCATCAAGACTGCCCTCCTTACATTCATGCCTGTGTTATATCCGGGCCACTTGCATGGACATTCATTGCCATATACTGGAATGGCTTTATAGCACTCCCGTTCGGCACCGGCGCAAGAGATATCCTGACAATCTTATCTATTTGGGGAACCTTGGGCTATGGTGCATTCCACCTCTTTGCTTATAAGGTCAGCAACTAATCTGCAAAGAGGAGGAATATCTATGCGCTAATAACTCAACAGGACTGTTATATAACCTTTTCCCTCAGCATTCTCACTTCCAGCATCTCTATTGCCCAATATTTACTGCAACACGATGCTCATATATGGATCTCATCTATAATTATCACCGCCATTTTGATGATAATGACAGGTGCTGTTATTGCGGTCCAACTGTTCGGAAAACCTAAGGGCGGTGATGTAAAAGAAGAGGGATTAATTAAAGCTTAGAAAGTACAGCAAATTGCAATACTGCCATAATATCGAGGAGTCCTCTTCCATTGTAGTAGCTAGAGCCCCCGCGCTCTTAGTATCGTGCGGACTCTTCCTACAGTCACGCTGTCACCTGGACTCCTCCGCAT
The DNA here is from genome assembly GCA_001600555.1 of Albophoma yamanashiensis. Lineage (NCBI taxonomy): Eukaryota > Fungi > Ascomycota > Sordariomycetes > Hypocreales > Ophiocordycipitaceae > Albophoma > Albophoma yamanashiensis. The sequence continues at coordinate 1,652,074 of BCKH01000003.1, forward strand.
AAGATCAGCGTCTGCGATCGGAGCTCTTCGGCGTTAAGTGACAGACTAATCCGCTCTATGTACCATATATAGAATCCCGCTGTAAGTTTGCCGCCAGTCCCGATGCAAGGCCAATAGGTCTCCACTCATTCGGACCTGGATCAAGGGGCCGATGGTCGACTGCTCCCGCAATAGAAACAGGGCAGTGGCTGTGCTCGATGTCCGCAAGCGCTCTAAATAAAGCATATCCTGAGCGGAGTGATGTTATTGGACGAATTGTGGCGGCCCTTGCGGAAGAATGAGCCAGTTGCACGACTACAAAAAGACAAGCTCTCTACTGTCAAATCTCCACAACGCAAATCTTCACAACGCTAGTTCACGGCATCTGCTTTAATTTTCTCTTGTCCTTTACACACCGTCGAACTTTCCACAATGAACTCCTTCGCCCCAGTGAGAGAACGCCTTCGACAGGTCTTTTCCCGTACCAAACACGTTCCAGAGTGCAATCGTTTGCTTTACCCAATTCGGCCGCCTCCACCAAACGTGTTTGGCAGCTATTGCCCAATTATAAGCTGCACAATTCTGCATTCACTAGGATTTCGCGAAAAAGAGGCCTTGTGCTATCTGACTTTGCGTTTTGTGAATCAGTTCGGCAGTGGCAAGAAGGGTGACCTTTTGCTGAGCTCAGATCCACGACTGCTTGTCGCTTTGCAACGAATCTTTACCGGTGAACTACGCTTATTCGAAGCGTACTTCGACGTTAAGTTTATTTGGTCGGGCTTTGAGGACGCAGGAAGGCCTTTCTCCCCATTCCCATACACTCGACAGGCCCTAGCCCACTACTACCTCCGCGAGGCCCTCTTTCGCGTAGGAGGCCGCGACTGCGGAAACTGTCAAGATCTGGGCTCAAAGGCCTGTACTTCAAACATGGAAAGCAAGGTGAAGCGCTCCTTTCGCCAGAACGACGCCTCGGTCTTCTCCGACCCCACCTTAGACAGTTTCAATTTTGTGCAAATGGCAGCGTGGTCTCTTGTTACAAGCATCAGCACGGTCATGGTTCTTGGAGCAGCAATAGGAAGCGACTCTACGATTCGTTGGGGTTCAGAATTATTGGATAGCTGGGAGCCCAAGATACGTCAAGTCATGTTTTCTGGCAGCAAAGATGATGTGGCCGGCGGTACCGCTTGCCCTCCATACACTTAAGTGGCTAAGAGCTTAAGGAATTGGTTCAGGGACGGCCGTTTCTGTATTCATATATTCGCAAGATGACCGGTTAAAAATAAATGCAATCTAAAATACATATGCCTTTCCCTACTTGTATCCTTGTCCCTGTGATATCTGTACCTGTTTGAAGCTTTCAGGGCTCAGTATTATCGGAACTGGGTAAATATTGGCCTATCAAAGTCAGGGACAGATTTCAGCTTCGCTATTCCCTCGAATTACGTACCATTTCGATCTGTGATGGCGGTGCAAAACCACTGGCGTACTGCCATATCTGATTATTCCGCCTACTGCGCACGCACAGGAAGACATCGACTGCGCAATCTTTATGCAGCTCATGTGCCTTCTTAATAAAGTTTCTGCGGCGCTTGGAAAATCTTGACGCATTGTTCTTACGAATCTTTTGTAGTTCGCGAACTGGCGTATTGTGAGAGTGTGCGTCTTCCACTGGAGCTTTCGAAGTCGTCATAGTGGGCGGCGCCTCAGCCTGCGTGCATAGTGCGTGAGCGGCGTAAACACACGCTAGTGCGTCTCCTACAAAAGGTTTGAAAGCTGTATAGCACCTATACTGATGAGCGTGCATCGCATGGCATGGGCGAGGGGACTGACCTATGGCAAGTCATGATAACTTTTGTCGTTCTATTTCGCTCTATACGTCTCAAGAGCGCCTACCATGGTCTATGTCTTATACTTCGGAGTGTTCATTAGCTCTTATTTAAATTAAAAATGTGCCAAGTCTTAAATAAATCGCGCCTATGGAGCAAATCATAGCGAATGCATGAGCACAGAAGGTTGAATTGCACGCCAGCCTGTCGTTCCAAAGCCGCGCGCTTGGAGGAAAGTCTATTTTTGGAGGCATCTTAAATTTCGTGGTAATATGGACCCAAAGTTGGCCCCTTAAGTAAAATTATACATGAGTGCAATGGCCATGCAAACTAGCGCAAATGCAACGGATCCGAGAAGAGCCCAGCCATAAGCGACCCCGTAACTGGCTTCTACCGAGAGCCCTAGGCCTTTAATATCCGCCATAGCGTTCTCTAACAATACGATAGCTACTACTATAGGCACCGCCGGTAGTATGGAGGAGAAGAAAACCCCAGCTTTGGCCCAGAAGTTCACTTTGTGCGTGAATAATAGGCCACAGCACATCGTGATAGCACATGCTGTAAGAACCATTGCTACGTCCGTCAAGCGACCAAGGCTAAGATGTGATAGTCTTTGAATAACAATTACTGTGGCATTTTTGGGCTCAGTCGCTGTAAACGCCTCGTCGAACTTGATGCAGTTAATGCTGTGCTCAGAGCCAAAGCAGGAACCCCAAATCCCGACCGTCAAGTTCGCCAAACGAGTAGGGTCGTCGGGAAACTGAGGCAATTAGACTTTGACCCTAAGTAATATTGCGCGCGTCCTACTGACCTGCACAATCATCAGACCATGCGCTGTAAAGCTGGGACTTTGACGAAAAATAACACTAAGAGTGCCATGTGCGATAAGTGCAGCGAGAGCCGCGCAAATGAGGAGGTTTCTCAGCATGTTTCCTGAAGTGTATCGACAAGCCTTAGGCCATCTTGAAGAGTCTTCATTTATTAGTATTTTGTTTCTATTTTACTTTAATCTCTGTTTTTGGGGAAAGGGGGCGAGGGGACAGGGCGGGCGCGTACGGAGTAAGCTCGTACGACTAAAGCTAACGGAGGCAAACCGACCCACCCATGAACGCTCATGGGTGGCTTGCCGGCGCCTGTAAGCGCTCTGGCGTTGTCACTTGCGTGCATGTGTTGCCGCCTGCCGCCTCCGCCAACCATTAACCTTCCCCAAAGGCCTGTTGCCTAGAGTCGATGCGCAGGGGCTGCACACCACCAACGGGCGGTACTCTTGCCACCCGGATTTATGTTAACTTTGATGCGACAGCGCGGCGAGAGCCAGGCAAAGGAATAGATCAGAACGCGCAGCGGCCTGAAGCCTAGAATCAATGAATCCACAGAGCCCAACCTCCAGAATAGTCACGTACATATTATTTTATTTTGGATTCTCGCTTAGCTAAAGTCCTGTGGTGGAGACGGCGCGTCACCGCTGGTAACATCAGGCATCCCGGAGTGGCTGGTACCAATGTAATGAGAAGCTTCCCAACCATCCTGTTCTGATGATTGAGGACTGAACGCGGCTGGAAGGGGGGCACGAGCCTCAAGCGACGCCTCTAGTTGTGTGGGCGCTCTGGGCTCTCTATGGGTACGGGCGGGGTTTCTAGGGGGCAGTTGAAGTGGCAGTTCCGATTCCGTGTCCATTGCCGCCCCGTGCTCTGTTTCCTCCAGGGTCCACGCTTGCTGGTGAAGGGTTATTGCGGGAATTGGATCCTGGCTCACACTCATTCTTGCGCCTGGTTCCCTCTCATCCTGCCGTATGTTATTTGCCGTCTCCTTTGCTTCCTGAAGGCTCAACGGAGGAGAATTCTGTGTCAAATATGGATCGGATTGTCTTTCGGGAACCTGCGGTATGTCTGGAATATTATTCACGCTGCTGATGTCGGTTGCCATACTACGCTGCGAAAGCCTTGTAGTCGATAGAGGCGTAGCGTGTTGTATTTGCAGGGCCTGCCTTTTCCCCAGCAACTCCTCCATCTTCCTCTTCTCCAACTTCCTATCTCTCCTTTTTTTCTTCGAATTGGTCTGGACCGCAGCGTGTGCTAAGCCTTTCAAGTCAACCAATCCTGTATTGTAAATCGAAATCCCTCTTACTGGTACATTAGTGCTTATGCTCGGTTCTGTATCGACTTGAGAATGTTTAGCTTCAGACGACCTCTGTTTCTTCTTGTTCCTTGCTTTTTTCTCTATTCTTTTGTTCTCTTTTCTCTTTACTTTGGTGGTATCCTTGGATCTAACTTTCTTCCCCTTTGTTTCTCTTTGCTTGGTAGAAGCTGTAGATGTATTGGCGCGAAGCGTCCGTGCTAGTTCAGGATCAGACAATTCGTCTGGAATGCCGGGTATGCTCAGGGCTAGACCTCCCTCTGTCTCTATGTTGAAACGCTCAGTACTTGGTGGTATCATGTGCTGCATCTCTACCCATTGCTCCAACCCTTCCTGCTCTGTGAATCTGGCCGCGTCAAGCTGGATGCTTGTGTCATTTGATGCAATAGCCTCTTCGTTGGGCGTGTCTTGCATCTCGGGCACCAATCTGGCATCTCCTCCACTGAAATGTAATGTCTCGGTCGCATTGGACCCTTGCCTTGAACGCTTCTTCTCTCTGTTCATTTCATGACTTTGTCTCCGCTTTTGTCCAGGGGTCACCAGACCCTCAATGGGAATCGCGGGATCAAGATCTGGTACACCGCCAAAGAATGCCTTCAGCATGTCGCTTTGAACGTGCAAAGCTGACATGGCGTTGGACGGTTGAAAGGGTTGAAAGAAAAGTTCCGGAATGAAGGACTGTTGGTGTAGCAGCTGAAAGACTAAGTAAGAAGGCTTTCCACCACGCCAGGGAAGTGTTTTTTCGGGCTCTGAAAAGGTCAAAGGGGTGTTTTTTAGGTCAATGCCACAACCTGCGTCAATCTTTGCATTTGAGAATCCCAACTTCCTAGCTGTCCTGCAGAGCAACCCCAAGTAGGACTGATCTATCTGTGCACCTATGCAGGCGCCTTTAATATCTTGCAAAGGGGGTTCTAAGGACAGATATGGAAAATATCGTAAAGCGGCAATGAATAGTTGCATGTAGGCCAGCCTTGCTGTCGTGGCGCTGCGGAGAGTGTAGAATCTCCGGTGTTGGATTTGTATTCTTCCAGTTTTATTTTCATTCCAGTCTCCTATGAGGCTCTCAAAGAGGCTCAAGTGACTGCCACTCGTGTTAGAGACTCGACGCGGGTTCATCTGGATATGCCGTTCTAAGATCTTAGCCCCAATGGTCATATATCTCGTGTTGTCGTGGAAGGTCTCAAGACTGGGAATTGCGACCGCAAGGGAAAGTATATTTTGTTGTAGACGAGCCCTATCTTCTTGCTCGGATATCCTGGGGAAAATTGGGTTGGATTTGCTTGCAAAGTCCAACACTATACGCTGTCGGTCGGCTGTGATCATCGCTGGAGCGCGACGCTGCAGGCGTAACACGCTATGATGGTCAACGAGATGACGTTTGCTTTCTAGACCTTCCATGATTTTCTTCCATTGGCTTTCCATATAGTTCCAGTAGTTTATTAGGAGTTCATCGTCATGCATTGCAAGGTGCTTCGCCCAGTTCCCTATTTGCAGGCTCTCCCAAAGGCCATGATACGGGAGCAAACTTTCCATTGCATCTAATATGGGCTTTCGCCTCATTACAAGACGCAGTATATGCCGTTTGCAAGGAGACAGCTTCTCTAGCCACGCATCTGCCACAGGGTATCGACGCTCCTTGACGTAGTGTCGAATATTGCGAAAGATGATACCGTCAGACAGCCCTCGAGGATTTGCTATCAAAAGTTAGAAAAATTCATGTTCGAGCGAAATGACATACGTGGAATACAATATAAGCGTATATTGCAGGTGAACTTGTCCCCCAAAGTCACTTTTGCCTCTTGTATCATAGCGCTCGGAGCTGAGCAGTAGATTCTCTCCGAGGCGATAAACGGAGAAGATTGTGAGTTTAGAAGCCGACTAGCAGACCATCCTAGTGTTCCCAAGATATTATCCCGAGTCCTGGACGTAATTCTTCCCTCAATGATGTGCTGAGGATTGCGCAGAGTTTCCGTTAAGTTCGCTGCCTGGTGAACATTATATGGAGCAAAGTCTTCCGATATAAGCTGTGACAGATACACCCTCACAACTCCCTCTTGATACCGAAGGTCCATGTTTGTGAGGCTCTATCAGCGAGCTAGGTGCGATGAAGGCGAGAAAGGCGCGATGAAGGGGAGCAAGGTGCGATGAGGGTGATATCATGGATGTCAGGCTCAGGTCGTTAATGCATCTTAATTCATAGCTGCACTTTACCAGCTAGAACTAATTTAAAGATTATTCATGGATAGTTTCTTCGTGTCGGTACGTTAGGGGTTGTGTTTAAGTAAAAGGGCGCTAAAATAAACGGGGCGTGCTACATACAGATATCGCTGCGACCGCCTCCCCCGCAGGGCATTTGGCGCTACTGTGGTCACCAAACATGCTTCCATCAACTCTTTTATGCCTGAGATCTGGTGCGCCTGGGCTACCAGGACCATACCTTCAAGAAAATCTGGCTCCATATTGCATTATGGATCATATGGAAGCCCAAGATCACAAGATAGCTCTCGCGATTGGCGGCGAAGCGAAGAGAAGATTCCTACTGCCTAGAGGGCCACCATTGGATGACTACGCCGTTTCACTATGGAGGTTTGATCATCAAACTTTGATGATAGACTGTGAATTGCACTTACAGCCTGATGCCGGCATGCCTCGTATTCATGGGGGGCCAAAGCCAGGACATTATGACTATCACCTCGCCAGATCACCGCCACGGACAATGGCTCAGCTCGCGTTCGGAATCTACGCCAATGTGTTCTCGGATATCAGCGACATGGTTCTTATTTTCGTGGCCGACTTTGGCGGAACTGAACCAGTGCTATCGTTCCTCTGTTACTGGATGGGATGCGCCAAATCTAAACGATACCTTCGTCGATCTCATATCATTCTAATATTCGATGACACGAATACGGAGGCCTCTTTCGACGAGTTTCAACTTTTGACCACTATGCTTTCGCAGCTACGGGCGAATGAGCCTGCAACGCCATATTCAGTTGCGGATGTTAAAGCTATCATTCGGCGGTGTTTTGACTTCACCTTGGTACAGAGTACAGCTCAGAGTTGCGACAGCTTTTGGCCGAATATTGACGCTTCATCAACGGATGAAGCAAACGATCTTTCTCCTCTGCAAAAGAAGACCCTCTTGCGTGGTGCTATTGCTCACTATGCAGAGAAACCAGAGATGAGTTTCGACATGATTCTGGCTTCCCGCATACCCAGACCCCTCCCGGATGAATTTGAGGACAATCTAATAGAGTTCCTCAATGCAAGTCGAGTTGCCAACGTAGATAACTCTGGGCTCATTGCGTCAGCTCTTGTCATGGATGCCTTCCCGCCCACAGTTCATGGTAGGTTTTTACGTTATTACCCTTGTGGAGTGTAGTTTTAATAAAGGGCAGTATTTCCACCTGACCAGGTATTTGAGTCCCATTATCGGAAGCGGGTTCTCAATTGTGAGAAATTGTGTAAGCTTCCTGGATTGACGGAAGGGATCAAGCGGAATTTTTTGGATATCTCAGCCAATATACAGCTACCACGCATGGACTCCGTGTTGCAGCATCTCGCACGGATCCAGGGCGACCGACTCATCTCACTGGTAAAAAATACAAATTCATGTTCAATCTGCCTCATTCATACGTCAGCCTTCACGTTAGATTGCGATCATCGACTGTGCAAATCTTGCATCGATAAATGTTGTACGAAACTGGCATCGCATCGCTATAAGGCAACGATGTGTTTATTATGCCACAGGAGTAACAGAAGCGTATTCTCACTCAAACCGCCAACTGCGGGAGCCCGGAAAATTGAGATCGGGGGCATGGATCCAAGGCATACACTGATATTTCTTAAACAACTTTGCCGTTCGCTTGGCCTAAATAGTATACCTATTTGGGAATATTTTGACGAGATCACAGCTGGTGAGACTGGTAATCGGGATCTACCTTATGTCCCTGGTTTCTGCTAATGATAATAGGCATTTTCTTTGCCTTCGCACTATTCATCGAGGAATGGACGCTGGCTGATTGCGAATACCACATATCAAGATTTGGGAACCTCAGGTCTTCCGTAAGAAGTGTTAGCTTCGGGAAAAACCTTTGTTGGGACATGTCAGATGTCCTACGATTTAATAAAGGAAGAATGGTGCTGGACATCAACGGGAGCCTTGTCTCGAATAACGCAAGCAAAGAACAGTAAGTGCTTCAATTTATTGACTCTGAACATACGTGATCTGAGAATGTTTAGCTATGACGTACCTTCAGCAAAACATGATATCGTGGTGCGGCATTTGAAGGGCACATATTCACCCAAATTTCTCGATGAAATCGCTAGCAAGCTTATTAGTTCATTATTCTACATTGAGCTGGAACGCTTGCCCACCTTCTATCACTCGCCAGAGACGTGCACTATAGCTATCTCATGCCGACTGCACCAAGGCAACGGGCTTTTAGATCTTCTAAACAACCTTCGTCGGCGTAGTACACATATTAGCTGGCGAGGAAGTGAGGTAAGGTATTGTCGCGAAATATTGGTCACGGACGAGATCATAATGCGGTGTCAAGAAGGGCAGTGCTTTTCTCGAAAGATTACCGCAAAGGTATCCTCACTGGAAACACAAATCGAGGTTCAGATTGGAGGCGATAATGAGATACTACATAACATTAGTAACTGCCCTTACCGTCTTCAAAAACTGATCAAGGACCAAGGTCTTGACAACGCGCTCGACAGCAAAAGTCGGCATGCATTCAACTCAAGCAACACAGAGAGGCGGCAAGCCCGCAAATATCATTTGGAAACAGAAATAGATACACTGATTCGAACGATAAGGTGTATTTTGTAATAAGTGCAGATTATAGTACACGAACGCTCTATAAGAACTTATCCAACAGTGATAAGATGGCCTGTGTCTTCTGCATAGATACTGGAGTTGGCTGGAAAACCTTGAACATATCGTCTGCAACCTCATTTGGTATTTGCTTATCTTTTTGCGGCGGAGCTATCACATTTCCCGACATAATGTTACCGAGGCAAACAACTTGTGTCGGCAGATCAACGTCGAGAAACATCGCATCACCTGAGACGGCATCTCCGGCTTCTATATCGTTCCAAGGGTCGGGAGTTGCGAGAAATATCGACGGAGAAGTTGGAAAGTCTGATAGGTGTTTCGATCTCGGCACTTCAGAGAAGGAACTCGACGTTGATGGTGGCGGGCTTGGAGGAGTTTGCGGGCCAGGTTGCGACCGACGGGTGTTCAGAAACCGGTGCCTCCCGCCCTTGAACTGACTGGGACCAAGGAGATCATCATCCCTCAATAGCTCGAATAGCTCTCGCATCAACCCCCGTCGGGATTGGAACCCTCCAATCAAGCCGTCCGGTCGTCTTGTAACGACGACCACGTCTACATCATATGTTTCTGATAAATCATTCCCCTTTTTGTAGATGCCCCATTGGCAATTAGCCGTGCCCGCCTTAGCGTTCTTGTTTTTTTTGGATCGCTGCCGAGGCATTGTGGTAGTTGTATGTGACCTGTGAAAGAAGTAACCTGGTGGTAAATCGTGGGAAATGGTCAATTTATTATCAATTCATGCGACGCTGCCTCTCACTAAGCGCGCGGATGGACCTCCGGCGCCGACCAGGTCAGCTGTCGAGCATTTGCATACCGCCTAGCCACATTCTACCGCAGGGGTCTACGCGCGCGGATGGACGATCGGCGTCGATCAGCCAGCCGCTGAACAGTTGCGTGCGTAGGCGCCGGACGATGGTGGGTCTCGCCGAGCCCGGACTGGTCCGGACGGGCACAGCGGGCGTTTAAACGCAAGCTATTTTTAATTTAAGGTCTCGAAGATTAAAATTAATGTTGCTCTAAGGCGGGCACTTAATTTCGAGCAGGTCGGCATTTGGCTTGACTAGCCTTTTAACCTGTGCTCCCCAGGCGTCATCTGTCCATGGACAATTCCGCAAATGCTCGAACATCTGAGCCCCATCATGGACGTCGACGCTAGCATGTTATATTTGTTCGCTTTTTTTGGCTTTGTTTGTGTATCGCTGGTGCTCTGGGCAATAAAACTATTCGTTCCCAGTCCGGTAATCTATTTCCTTCGATATATCCGGTATCCTCTCCTGATTAGTTCGAGGTGGTTTCGTGCGACTCGTCTCCATGCAGCAATTTTCATTATTTTTCTTTTTATTAACGCAGGAGTTATTTTCATGCCTTCTTTTTTCCCTGGATGGAGAGAGGTCCAGAGAAGAGCTGCCTTGATGGCGATCGTGAATATTGCGCCACTGTGCTTAGGCGGTCGTGCTCCAATCATTGATGCTCTAAATGTACCTCGTGATGGGTATCATAAAATTCATTCTTGGGTGGGGGTTGTTGCAATTACGGAGGCTGTTTCTCACTCCGTTATCGCTTTAAGCCTTGACCCAAAGCCAGGCTTTCTGACTCAGACAGGTTGGGGTGTAGGTTTTCTTGTGCTTGACAGTGTGGGTTTGGCTCCGCTAATATAATAGTCTTTTGGCCTGCTCCTAGGAGTTCTTTGTACATCTTTCCCGCCAATTAAAAGATGTCTCGGAAAATGGGGCCTCTGGACTCACAGAGTAGCTTCCCTATGCGCAATATCTCTACTACTGGGCCATGTGCTCAATACCTCATACACACGAGCGCGAATTTTGATCGGAAGCTCGTGTGCGTTTTGGCTGCTAACTACCATCTTCCGTGTCGCGAGGATGGCATATTACCGGCACACTGCCGAGATTATTGATATATCAATAACCGCTGATACGGTAAAGCTGGATGTTCGCCTCAATCATCCAATAACTATCCATGCAGGTTGCTATTTCTACATATTCTTTCCTTTCACCCGGTATCCAATAAAGAACATTGTCAACTTTAACTTCTTACATAGCTTCACTGCCGTTGCATGTTGGTATACTTGCGAGGAAGAATCCCAGTCAGTCTCAAATATACAATTCTTACTCTTGCGGCACGGGAATCATGGAACAGTTATCTCAAAGTTAAGAAAAGGCCAGGTCATATTTCTTGACGGTCCATATGGTCAAGATTTGGGTTTGGAGAAGTTTCAGAACATCATATTAGCGGCCAAAGGAATGGGCATCGCCGGGGTTCTTCCTCTGGCCTTGAATTTGGCATTGCGTCGAAACCGCGACGATCAAATCCGGGACAGAATACAACATCTTAGCTCGGTGGATGCGAGCTTACGCAAACGACAAGAGAATGCCTCGGGCGAAGAGAGGCAAACAGTGGTCCGGCAAAGAAAGGAAATAACTAAAGAACGGCTCAGCCTTTCACAAAGGACCCTATACCGCGACTCTGTTAAAAAAGTCATCTTATTTTGGGCACTTGAGGACAACTCGCAGATGGAATGGGTACAGGCACAACTCAGGTCACTACAGAAACTGGACTCGCATAATGTTTGTACGCCTATCGCCACTTTTGTCGCAGTCCACTAATTATTGCCTAGAAGCTGCTTGTTGTGTGGTGCGGATATCCCCGTACAAGAACGGGTTTCAAGCCATTTGAAGACTCCAAGTTTTGGATGTGTTTAGAACCGGCAATGGTCACAGACTTCAATAAGTTGATCTCAGTAAAAGTCAGAGAGGAGCGAGCCCGTCTGGCTGGCAGCATGGGGGTCATAGGTATGCATGCCAGTTGCTCTGAGTGGTCCAGGTAGATGCTCATACACGCAGTGTGCGGAAATAGATCCTTTTGCAGTACGATACGCCGAGATGTCATTCAGAGCATGGAGGACAGTGTAATTACGTTCGTAGAGACTGAGTTTCATCCTCGTAGGGTTGGCAATCAGGACATTAAGGAGGACACACCAATACTTGAGGCTAATTCCCAAAGGAGCCATCAGGGGCAGCAAGATACTGAAGGCATTGTCCTGAGCGATATGAATGGTCAAACGCTAGGCAGGAATACCCCCTCTGTGGTTTCTAGTCGAAGCGTCGATTCCGAGGTATAGAGGTAGCTGCGCAGAAAAGATAATTCCTTTTTTCATTTACGCCTCATGCGTATGCAGTAAAACATAATAGATGTAAACCAGATTTGTTTAACCTTGAATATAAAATGTGAGCCGTTAATTTTGCTGGCGCCCGCTAAGATTAGCCGACTACCATGCTAATATTAGCTCTGTGGCTTGTGAGTCTTTATTTTCAATAGCTAATATTAATTCGCTGCGCGGCGTGTGAAAAGTACAAATATTCAGCTTTTGCCAGCTATATCCTTCCTTTCGTCAACACTTCATCCACAATTTATCAACAATCCATCATCATGACTACACTCCAAGAAGCCAACGGTAACGTGATCGGCCTCGCCGGCACTTTCACCGATGGTTTAAAGCACGACCAAATTAGGGACTTTCTTAACGAATTACAAGTCCGAACGGAGAAGGATGCCAATAAGTGCACCGCGATCATCGCTGCAGATAAAGAATATGACGAGTCCAAAACCCAGTTGATCAGAGATGCCAAGAGGAATCGTTTGCCATTCCTCAACGAAAGATGGCTTAGGGACATGATGAACGAAAAGAGATGGATAGCGCCACAGAGCAGTCACCTTCATGCGGGACAAGATAGCACATATGGTAGTGCACCCCCCCCTGGTGACGAAGAGGAAGCCAGGAAGAAGGCAGAAGAGGAAGCCAGGAAGAAGGCAGAAGAGGAAGCCA
>BCKH01000003.1:1664745-1681378 GCA_001600555.1 Albophoma yamanashiensis
AGAGGAAGCCACGAAGAAGGCAGAAGAGGAAGCCAGGAAGAAGGCAGAAGAGGAAACTAGGAAGAAGGCAGAGGAGGAATCCAGGAAGAAGGCAGAAGAGGAAGCCAGGAAGAAGGCAAGGGAAGCGAAGCAGAAGAATCATAAGGAGGAGTTGGAGAAGGAGGCAGAGATATTGAGGCAGAAGGAGAAGGAGGCAGAGGAAGCGAGGCAGAAGGAGAAGGGGGCAGAAGAAGCCAGGCAGAAGGCAGAGGAGGCGAGGAAGAAAGCAGAGGAGGAAGCCAGGCAGAAGAATAAGGAGGCAGAGGAAGCGAGGCAGAAAGCAGAGGAAGCGAGGCAGAAGGGAGACGAGGAAGCGAGAAAGAAGGCAGATGAGGAAGCGAGCAATAAGGAGATTGAGGCAGTCGAAGCGAGGTCGAATGCAGAGAAAGCGAGGGAGAAGGAGAAGGAGACAGAGGAAGCGAGGCAGAAAGCAGAGGAGGAAGCAAGGCAGAAGTCAAAGGAGGCAGCGAACCATAAGGCATATGTGGAAGCGAGGCGAAAGTATATTGAACAAGACGAGGAAGAGCAGCTGAAGGCAGAGGAGGAGGCGGTGAAGAAGGCAGAGGAGGAAGTGAAGAATGCTCAGCTGCGGTTTGAGGAGATAAGTCAGGGTGCGGCAAAGTACGCAAAACAGCGGGCGGCAATGAATCGCAAGAACTGGCTGGGCGACACTGACTACGAATATATCATCGACGTCCACCCCGAAGACAGGTACCTCCCGGAAGAACGGCAACGGAAGAACTACCCTCTAGAGATAATCGCCAGTGTCCGCCATTTCCTTTGGTTGTCCGATCCAAAAACAGAATTTCCTGAGCATAAGATTGCCGGGAATTCAAAGTTCAATCTACGAGCGTCTTGGCTTCTTCCTAAAAAGGATGCTGGCTTGAAGGGGCAAGCGTATATCGACAATAATGGACACACCCTGACTGCCTTGAGTGAGAAGAAGCTTAACGGCATGAAAATGGAAGATTTCGACTGGTGGGGTACGGCGACGCATGAAGGTAAATTATGTTATAACATGGGGTACCTTGATGGAAAGCCCGCAGTTTGGTCGCGCTCAGTACAAAAGAAGGTGTGGAAGAAGATCGACCACGAAATTAATGACATACGGATGATTTTCGGTCAACTTTCACTGTCTGATGAGAAGGAACGATCGGCGCGTGCTGACGAGCCGTCTAAGATTATCGAGAACTTGAGGGAGAGGGAGAGATATTTAACACCCGGACGAGATGATTAAGCACGTTTTCTCAGTACTAGTTGAATAAAATGTCTACAATTCTTTGCTCAGCGATTCGTTGCTGCATGTGTCACATGGCATGGTTGGTGTCGTGGGAGTTTCTGGTGGGAGCTGCCACAACTGTCTGCGTGTGAAGGACTATACCAAGTTCGCGTACCTTTAATGTTAAATTGCATCATAAGGGCTGACAAGTCGCAAATGAGTGAGTTCGTGTCTTTTCGCTCAGACTGAACGCTCTGTGAATATCCTCGAGAAGCATATAGAACTCTCACGAACAGATAATTTATTGTAAAGGGGAACTAGGCAGAAATTTTCGTTAACAGAGGTGGTCTACCATCATGGTACTAACACAGACTAGCCAATGGACCACATCCCTTTCCCTCCACCCTGCGATAGCAACGTGCCAGGTGTGGCGGTAGCCCCTCACGACGGCTCTAGAGGCTGCATATCCATGGAGAAGACTGCGCCGTTCGTCTTCCCGATCTCAAACTTAATAACATTGAAGCAAGCGCCCCAAATATCGTCGCTGTTACCAGTTTTGACGATGCGGAACATCTGCTGAAGCAAAGGAATCGCGTCGCGGTCCACAGTAGCTACGAGTCTTTTGGCTATAAATGGGTCGGACATCAAATCGATTATGCCAGTGCTCGGCATCCCATCACCATCCATAGTAAGGAAGTTCCAGTTGACGACCTCATCAGGCTCATTCTTGAACTTCGTCCACGCTTCGCACACGGGGATGGGGTTGCTCTCCGAGATTCCAAGTTTCTTGTAGATCCGGTCCGAGTCATTGGCCTCGACGGGCATGTATACGTTCAGTCTGAAAGGATACTCCACGTCGAATGTCATCTCCATCGTGTCATAGCAAATGTCAGACCAAATGGTGGCATTCGAAGCGAGGCGAAGAAGTGACTTGTACAATAGTCTCTGGCCGTGCAACGTCCTGACATCATTGGTGTTGATAACCAGCCAAAACGTCAGCATTCTCTTGGGTTTGCCCGTCTCCCAGAATCCGATAGGGTCCGTAATCCTCGTGATAAGACTGAAGGTGTCCAGGCCCACGAGATACGGCGCATATCCCAGGTCCTCCAGGGTACTGATGATCCTGTTCATATGGACCAGATCTTTCACCGGATTGAAGTATTTTTCCATCTCCATCTTAGTCATCTGGAGGTTGCACACCTGCTTTAGCATAGATGCCGTGGTAGCTCCAAGCTCACTGAAAACGCCGTGTCTGAAGTCGGGTACGTTGATCAAGGCGTTGACGAGCGCGGGGGTCGCTGGGACAGTCGTCTCAATCTCGACATTGGGCAGCTCCGGTTGCATGCCTGCGTTATTTGATCAGCGAAAGCACTGGCAGGTAAGGAAACCAATGCATGTTTTAAACTTACACTCCAGATAATCATTGTCGTCAGCATCGGATAATTGCGGAAAGAATGCGTAACTCCGTCTGATCCAGGGTGTAGGTGGCATTGTGTCTCGAGGCGCTTTGGAGGAGGGGTGAAGGATTGGGATCTTGCAGCAGCACGCACGCCCTTATATACCCCCATTCGCTGAATTTCAGGGGCATTCACACACCAATCACGTGTCGGGGGTTTCTCTCGAACGTGCAACTGGTTCTCCGTCGTGCTGGCCGTGCGGCTCGATCACTTCAGATCGGGGGGTATGGTCATGAACATATGTCACTCGCCACAGCGATCATTGCTATTACATACTACTCGAATCCGTAACCTTGACCTTATCATCCACACAGGCGGCCACGCAGCGGTGAAGTTCCCAGGCGGTTCATCCATCATTATCGTACTGGGCCTTCACGCCAAAACGACGGGCTTGTTCGTTCCACGTGAGCCATCTATCTGAGTTTGCAATCCAGCGTCCAATCCAGAGAATGCGCTCCTTCTGTCGCTGCAACGTCTCAGAGGTTCTTTCGAATGTTCCATCCGTCTCATAGGGAAACCCATAGGGAAACCAGCCTTCAGGGAAGAAGTTCTTGGCGAAATACAGTCCTCGTAGCGCGTAATCTTCCTGTAGGGGAGCCGAGACTGGCCCTGGGAACCCCTTTGTGTCGAATTGGAGATCCGTGGTCGTATTAAGCAGCAAATGGTTTAGCATCTCCGAAGTAAGCTTCCATGGATACTTGCTTTCAAGGTGCAACATGGCATCCGGAGTCTGCGACATCCGGAGCATAAAGACTAGCATCGTGTGGATGCAGGGGAGGTTATTTTCGTCCCCTTTTCTTTGGAGCACAATCTTGAACACCTGCATTGCAAATGACAGCGCCTGCTCAAACTTTTCACGAGAACTCAAGTCAGGCTCTTTGTCTGAGCCATCATCAGCTTCTTCACATCGCTGCTTCAGTAGCGCTCGCATTAAGACGTTTGATTTCGATCCATAACCCAAGAGTGAGCAGCACAGAGAGATACTCATGAAGTACCTAGCCGCTCGTTAATGAAGACGTCTCGCCTAGTAAGGTAGAAACCAACATTACCCCGATACTGGCCATCTGGAATGTGAACTGGCAATGTGATCGTTAAGAAGGAGCAGAAACGCATCGGCCCAGCGCTTTGATTGATCATTTGAACTTCCAAAGAAATTAATAACGAGCACACGCACAAAAGCGTTCTCGATAGCGTCAAGGCCTGGGTATGAGCCGGTTAGAAGAAGGTCAAGTTTACCCATGATACCCCCTTGTGGAGGTTGGAACGGTGTAATCGCGCAAAGTGACTTTGCACAGTAAAATAGCTGCTTCAGATTGTCTCCTTCTCCTTCTGCAAAAGCGCTGAGGTGGCAATAAACAAGCCCAATCGATGGCGAGATGTCAGAAACCCTGCCGTCCCAGTAGAGAGAAACTTGTCGCCACATATTTTTCTCTTCGACGCAGCGACCTCCGAAATGCCAGAAATATCTAGCCAGATCACTAAGAGTCTGAATCCAAGCTTGTTTAAACAATGGCACATTCTCTGTTAGGGCAGCCACTGTCGAAAAAGTAAAGTGGAGAAAGTGTGCCAGATGCTCAGTGGAAGCTGGGAGCTTATGGCGGAGCAACTCCAGTAGCGGGACAATGCCGAGTGCCCACATTCGATGAATCATGTCGTGCTTGGAAACCGCACGAAACATTTCATCCCTACCAGGGAAGTTAAGGCAATAGAGCCAGAGGTCCTGGTGCAGGCTCAGCAGAGATATATGTTGGTCAACGATGTATGAAAGGCTGAAGTATTTGTTTCTTGGTTGTTTGTGGAATAGGATTAAAGAAGCCTCTAGTTGAATCAAGGCGTCATAAATGCCCTTGATGCCAACTTGTTCGGTTGGGATGGTTCTCCAAGTTAGGATTGTTTCAGGCGTCCAATAACGCTCCTCAGTTTGGATGCATTTGCCTGAGTCTTCCGAATCTGACTCTGCCTCGGTGCACATGAGTAGGTAATTCTCTGCGATATCGGCGTCGTTGGCAATTTTCGGGTGGCTGTCGAGTACGTGCAATTTGAAGGAGTTGAGGCTGAACTCTACCTCAGCTCCGCAGATGGGACAGAAGTTCCAGAGAGTTACACTCATTGTGGAGAGGAAATCGGATCATAAAGACCAGAGAAGTTCGGGGTCAGAAGATGGTTCTTAGAAGTTGTTCTGTGGGGGACGGAATGGAAGAAGGCGAGAATCGAGCCTTTAAACCTGATTCTACTTAGGAAGCCGCGACATCCACCTGCACTTGGTACCGAAAGCCCCTGCATGGATCCGTCCGAGGATTATTACACCCCCCTACCATCACCCCCCTGCGGACTGCAAGTCTTGCACTTTGCAACGGCTTGCATATTGCGCAATGGTTTGCTTTCAAATCCTGCATCGGCAAACCTGTAGTGGCGCTGCATGTTAATTACCTCCCGCCCCCTTGTAAGCTACAGGGTCTCTTGCAAGACGGCCGCTCGTGTTTGATGGCCCTTCGCTGCTGAATGTTAACGAACATGCAACGCCCTGACCAGAGAGGAAATGATCAGACAAAACTAGAGCAACGCCATGGCCATCCTGGGGTATGGAGCTATTTGAATTGCGAAAATAATCCCGCAGCAAGGCGACCGGCGTCTGGTTTGAGAAGTTCCTGAGAGAGCTATTACGCAAGCTATGGTAGGGCGCAAATCATTTTGAAGAAATGCGCTTTGCCGCCTCCAGACAACAGAAGGACAGAGCGCTCAACATTTGACACTTACGGAATACTCAATTGTTCTGCGAGCTATAGAGTGGAGATTAAGCCTTCTAACTGGCGGTACGAACCACGACCGAACCGAAATTGATGATACCCTGGATGATCAGCTCGTTCACGATCATTCTTGGACTCCGGATTTCCTTGTTGATAATGACCTTGTGCTTAGACCACGTCTGGTCCGCTAGAGGACTGCCGTCACCCGGCCCCAAAGTGCCTGACCAACCGTTGGGCAGGACATCCTTCGCAATAACCATCGACTGACAAAGCACGATAGTACCGTACTTTCCCACATCAATCTCTGAGGTACATTCATCCGGTCTTTCCCTTGGAAAGAAGTAGCGAGTTCAAGCGCAAAATCGTTGCTCAGCTTATTGTCGATGAGGTGCTTGCTAAGTTCTGAGGTCACAAACGAGTCCCTTCTTAGGAAGGGCTGCAGAAGAGGTTTGTCTGGGCACTGGATGTGTCGTTCGGGGGCATGGGGCTATTGGAGACAGGCTGCCGGACTTGCCGATAACATCCCTGCATGCATGCCGTACGGGGTAATTTTGACGTAGTCCACTACATTACCATCTGTAGCCGAGGCAAGACGCGCCCAACGAAGCTGACACATGGAATCAGGAAGCATCGTGATTTCAGCTGAATATGCGGCCCAGGGTACAAGGATGTCGAGAGAGGGGAGGGGTGCGACGCATAAAGGGGCATTTAGGTTGAAGGACCCCCCTGGCGGGAGGAACGGAAGATGGTCATCCAACAAATGCGACGTAACACGAAGGCATGCGGCAGACCAGACTCCAAATCTGACTTGTTCTCCACGCTAATTAACACAACCAACAGGGAGCTCCGTTCGTGATGATCGAGAACCAGAGGCTGAGGCCACTGGTGCTACTCTTGCAGTTTTCTGACCTCGAAGGTGCACAAAGCCTTCTTCAAGCAATCAACATGGCCTGCAAAGTTATCGATAATGTCGACCGATGAATCGTCCTGGGCTCTTAGCACCTGAGAAAGTGCATGTTGTGCAGCCTCTAACCTTATTACACAATGACATCCATCATAAGAGAGATTGACGTACCGATGAGGCATAAAGCCGCCCATTTTGGGTTCTCTTTCCCGCCTTGTTCATATAGCCGTGGCCAGAACTCATGGAATGTGTCGACGTGCTGGTCACCTACCTCAATGACCTCAGGTGCCAGCGCTACTTTGGAAAGTTGTTGACGAGAAAGACCAGCAAAGAGGTCGACAAACGTTGCGAAATCTAAGTGAAAGAATTGTTGGCCCTCGTAGCGATAATAGAGTGCCTCTTTGGACGCGAGGACAACCCTCCTGCTCCGCGGTGCTTTGTGTCGCAAGGCGACGCGAGCGTCAATCTGAGCCTTTGAGTACTCCATGTCAGTGGGTAATTTCATAAATGATGTTGAAGGGCGGTGGAAAGCAGAGGACATGCTGGATGTAGATGCGTGTCGGATTGGGCAGCACAGCAAGTTACATACTGGAGGGTACTCTACGACGCTAGTGGTCACAGACGATACCTTTCAGCGGCCATGCAGCGGTCCATTTTGTTGTGCCTATGAGTGATTCAACTTGCTGAGTACAAGCCCGTGTATGATGGCCAAATGCTCGTTTAGCAACGTCTCCTCATGTCTCCCACCGTCACCTTCCAGTGCTGTATGGGCCTGATTACCACACGTGTTGTTGCCTCCCTCCTTATGCAGAAGCTGGCGCTTCTCGAGATGAACCACCTGAACATCGTCAACTTGGACGGTGAATGTAAACAAGATCGTGCTTGTTTTCGGACTGCCACGACCTTTATTGCAAGTAGCCTGAGATTAAAAGTCAGTACTGTACCTGCATGGACGAGAATGATAGTGAACCTCTACAGCTGCCGAGCGAGATGGAAGGCCCCTGGAAGACATGTTGGCTCCTGATCACGGTAGGTGAACGAAATCACAGAAATCATAAATTCGACAAGTCAGCCAATTTATAATGCTGTCAGTGCCGTAGGGAGGGCCAGTGATTGACATTGTGATCAACGCGCTCTGGTCGACAAGGCATGTGGGTGGGGGAGAAGCGGAGAAGGATGTGTTTGCCTGCTTTAGGAAAGGGTGATCACAAAAAGCCGTGGGATATAAATGTTGATCTACTAATAGACAAGGCCGCCCTGCTTTCTTCATTGACAGATGCCTAAGACTTCCTTCAGGAAAACACAATGGCACTCGCTACTTTGGGACATATCATTGACTCCGCTGCAGCGATGGCTATATCGTTGCCCTACATCGTTTGGGATACCTATGCTTACGTACTTCCCAGAAAGAAACTCTGGTGGTGGCTTCCCATCGGAAGCTGGATCTTAGTACAAGCTACTTTAGTCGTCTTTTTCATCCTTGTACGTCAAGGCTTCCTCGGGCAGTTTCTGCCAGAGGCTGAGGGCCGACTTGGGAATATGTTGAGAGCCACTTGTGTCCTGGGCATTAGTATCTTCGAGGTGAGCTTGCATTCCGAAGAATCGCGAGCTGTGCTGACGGACCCAGGTTGCTCGCCTTACTCCGCTCCTCGAAGTACCACAACTCGGTCCACATCGATATGGTCGCGTTATCATACCCCTCGAAAGCTTAACAGGATGTACTCTTATTGTTCTCGCGTGGTTTTTCCCTGGCATCGAACTGATCCCTATTATCGCGCTCTGTTCACATACGACTATACTCGCTGCCGCCGTAGTCCACGTCCATGCAGAAAAGACAGACGGTATCTCGGCGTGCATCCAAACTGTGGTTCCTGAAAATACCGTCTCCATTTCATACTCTCGATTCTCAGTGGACAGCGAGGTACGCCACCTGTCCGCCTCATGCCATTATGGTATCCAGGGAGTTTGGTGGGTCAGTCTTGGGGCAGTCATTCTAACTGCGCTCCTGTTTGTATTCTCGCTGGTTGGAGTCTTCGCAGAATCAAGCGGCCTGCAGTGTCTACTTTGCGTGATCATGCTTCGGCAGGCGCATATCTTCCGTCTCGGGCAGACGGTCTGGAACAGGCTGTAGACTTGCCTTCACTAGATTATGACGTCTCACCTGTACCTTGAAATTGACCATTGGCGGCGAGTCCACCCAAATGTTGCCCCTACCGGCCCCTTCATCTGGCGGGCAGATGCAGCTTCCTCTGCCCCGTTTCATTCCGTCTCGCGACAGAGCAAGGGCCGGAAAACAATATGCAGTGCCAATGCAGGCTCCCATGCCGACTTCGCAATGCGTATATCCCGCTTTGGTTAGCAGGGACAAGTATCTATTGTGGCGCTGCATTTTTGCTGCAGATCTATTCTACTTTGGAAAACTTGCTGCGCAGTGCCAATATCCCGCTTTGGCTAGCATATGTATTTGGATCCATTCTACTTTGGAAGACTCTCTGCGCAATGCAGATATCCCGCTTTGGTTGGCAGGGCAGTCAAGCTGCGTCTTCGGAAAACATTACCCCCACCGCCCTCTTCCCCCCCCCCCCCCCCCCCGGGGGGAAGAGGGGGGCGCTTTGCAATGCTGCCTCTCAGACCGGGTTAGGGTGTATGGGCAAACCATTCTGACCCAGTGTCATCGGTGTAGATAGTGATGCTGCGTATGATTTGATTCATGTATTTAAGGAGCCACGCAACACGAGCTAGCATGAACTCAATTACACCTGTCAGCACATGCAACTTCCACTCCGTCCTCCAGCGAGGCTTGCGTGATGGCCGCAAGGAGCGATCAACATCCGATTAATCGCTGTGATGCTGAGAGACTTGATAATTCTGATTGTGTCCGCGCTTTTGTTGACGAAGTTCTGGGCATCTTCCCTCTCCTGCAACCAGGGCATATCCCAGCTATTCTCGAAGAACCTGGAGGGTTACCAGAATCTATCATCGGTCTAGGTAGGCTAGTGTGGCATCTTCAGCATTGTCGGACATTCGAAAACGGTTGTTTGCCCGGAGAAGCGGAGTTATTATCGTTGTCAACACCCAATGATAACCCTCTTTCGCGGCCACGACTGCTACTAATCAGAACAATATTTTATCGATATGCGGGCATGCTGCTTAATATCCAAAGGAATTTAAGTGAAGCAATCGAGGTGCTCATATCGGAACCTACAATATCGCGGACATCTGCAGAGTGGAATGCTATATTCTGGGTTTGCGGGCTCCTCTGCTTGTACGTATACTCCTATGGACCATGTTTTGATCCTAACAGTACGTGGAAGGGAATACAGGATGCCTTTGTCAGAAAAGGAGCAAAGGGTCTTAGCGATGGGCAGAATGCCAAGTGCCCTGGAATTTGGAACTCGAATTTCCATTGATGAACTTTGCGAGCAGAGACGAGCCATATTGACTTGTGCGAAAGCTACGTATCGCCTGAAGGAGGAAGAAACGTGCAGTGACCGAACCTCATGGATGATCCATGTCGCAACAGAGATCGGACAGGTCGACCTGGCAGATGACCCATCCACTCCCCGCAGTCGCCGTCGATATATGCTCGAATTAAACAATGCGAAACTCAGAGGCTGTGTTCCGTTTCTGCAACATGCTCACAGGACGGTGAGCGGTTCCTGTCACTCGAACCAAGATCTCATGTTTGCCATCCAGGTCGCGTCCGATGTCATTTTCGTTGCGAGTAATATGCATCGGCTTGACCGGGTTCAGATGTATTGGAGGTAAGTGACACTAGTCTGTCATTACTGATTTGCATCTGATGAGACGGCAGGGAGTGTTCTGCTCTACATCTTCTGGTTGTTGGCTGGCATACCTCGTTTCCTTCCTGGCTTGATATCGACTTTCTCTCGTACGCAATTGACTCAACAATCCAATTTGGCACTCAATTCGTCAAGGGGTTTGAGGGTGCAACTAAGATAGCAATGGAACAGGCGCGGGAGAATCTCTTTGCAAGCAAGACTCAACTTCTATGCAAATCACAAGTGCCCACTGTCATAGGTCCATCGAAAGAAACTGGTATGTTCAGAGAGTCATATGGCTTCAAGCGGACCGCCGATGGTATGTCACTGCTCATGCATATTTTCTACCGGCTAATGCTGCTCAGAATCTGGGGCTTCTATGAGAGAGGGTGGAAGCAAAAAGAAGAGGCTAGCGAATGACGGGCAGGAGCTGTGATTTTGAACAGCCAAGCAGTGGTTGTCAACTATCTATACTGTACCTTGTGTCAATACAGGCCTCTGTCATAGAATCGACTGTAGTCGGCACGTTCCAACACAAACCCATGAATCGCTATTGTATCTGCTCATCCTGTTGGTCGTGCCTGCCGGACGTGACATGGGCCGCAATTTAGCGTGCGGGACACAGGTGGCGGCCAGCCGGCCCCGTCCCACTGTTTAAACGCGAAGCAGCCACATTTCAGTGCATCGGCACCACATTCCTTATATTTGTACTCGAAAGCGACTGCTCCCCCGCAAGGTTAGACGACCTCATCTCTTCCTGCACTCTTCGGTCTCCTGCACAACATGAGTTATTCCCAGTACTCCGTGGATGATGAGATCTCCAAGTTCTTCACAAAGACATCCGCTGATCGTATGGCTTGCCATGCGTGAGCAGAGGAGCTCGCCGGCGGCACGGCCAAACCAGTTGACGTGCAAGGCAACTGCATCTATTCCGTTTATGCTGGCCCATGTCTTGAGTACGTTGTTCAATTTCGGCCGAAATCCTTCCATCTCGACATGGAAATTGCTTCACTAGCCAGACAGGTGTACGCGATTTTGGCCCCGAGAGTCTCATTTCAGGAGATAAAGAAACGCTCTTTGTATACGTTCTGAGCCGTTTGAGGGGCGTTACCCATTTAGACTTTAGCCATGCGCACGATGGCCCCGACAATACACCAGAAAACTTCGCCAGACGCCGGAGATTGATGACAGGTGTGGCACGGTAAGAGTCGTCGCCAGCAAACTAGCAAATCGGCAATATCGCCTAGTCTGACGGTTTGATAGATCGAAAAGGAACTACGAATGCTGCTTGAATCCCTTCCAGCTCGATTGAATAGCACGATCCAGAAGTGCATTGACTCGATGGACGCCATATTCTCAGAGTTTCCCGTTTTGACAGAGCGTGATGGACGGGCCAGGCTCGGTCAACCAACCAATTTCGAAAGGCTGGCTAGCGTCGTTGCCTAACGTCACCACGTCAGCTGCCGCAAATGAAAGGAAGGAATTTTTGTCTGTATTTGGCTGATGCGTCCTTCTGTCCCGTATACCCCTGATTGTAACACCCCCCCTCCCCCCCCTTCTCCCCCTTCCCCCATGGCAGGTACTCTCAACTTGTATACGGCTGCTCATTTCGACAATAATCTACATCTAGAGGCGGGGGAAATATACTACGTACGTGTGCAGGACATGCATATTGCAGCGCCACAGCAAGTTTGACCGCAGATCATGCATACGAGAAAGAACGCGCCTGATGCAAGAAACCTGCAGATGCCTTTACCGCTTTGAGAAAACCATTTGTTCGGGCACATACCCCGCTTTGGTTAGGCAGATAAAAACGGCAACTATGCCACACTGTTCCTGAGTGCTCTTCATTGCCAGCCATGCTTTCCGAACCATGAAACCCCAGGATTCCTCTAGCGCGCGTCAGCGGGAAGCTGAAATGACTCTCCGCGAGGCGGAAGCTCGCCGAACGTCAGCCTTGCTCAGCTTTCAAGCCGCCAGTAAAGCGGCAGAAGCTAAGAACCAAAGGGTGAGACAGACGCTCAACAAGCTACGGACCAAACAGGTTAAATCGTGGGTGGCCAAAACGATCGAACGGGCTGGGCAAACGATTGCAATGAGATACGCCGCAGATTCGTTCTTGCGGCAGATAGACGTGAGGTCTTTCACCATTTTGGTCGAACGCGTTAATATCCGTGTCCTCCGAGAGTTTCGCGATCGAGGGCTTCCTGAGGCTGTCGTGAAACGGACGCAAGAAATGCCGTTACCGGAACCATTCTGGGTGGAGTACCATGCACAGATCCGACGTTCTGGCAACAATCTCCAAGGCAAGCTGTACTTCATGGGTATGTTACAATTCCTGCCCTCACATTTGGATCTCTACTAAAAATAAGTAAGAAATCAGCGACTTTGTTTATCCACCGCTCATGCCCGACCCGGACCAAGATGTGCTATATACCCTCGCATACTCGCACAAAAGCGCGCTCACCAAATACTTCGTGCCCTCGTTCCTGAAAAGGATGGAAGCATTACCGACGTGGGGAACTACCACCGATAAAACGACTAGTTGCATAAGAGCTCATTGCGTGCCCAGGGGAGTTGACTTCGAGATAGACTTAGGGGGTGGTAACCCGGCGCTCAGCCTCTCGGATGTGCTGCGCCGTCCCATCGCCGCTTACGAGGGGGTTTATATGCAGACGAGAAAGGTTAACCAGCTGGTGGTTCATGTGCCCTTGAAACTGGGCCAGGAAATGGTTCGAGATTTGGTGTGACCGGATCAGAGGAATCTGACAGTCATCTCGAACACTCGGACCTGCGTTCCGGGCAGAATCGTCTCTTGGCCAGGCCCGATCAGCCTATCGTCGTCGATTACGTCGTCGTCGATCATGATCTTTCCGCGGTTGTGGTATGGTCGAGCTTGCCATTCCAGAGTTCTGACGTTGTCGACAGGCGGGAAGGTCTCAAAAATGACAAGCTGATAGACTCCGTCAATCGCCGTTCCTGTAGACATATCTGTGCTCTGATTAGTGCCCTATCATTGATGCACAGGCAGAAGAACTCGCCTGGAAGTGTGTTCGGATCTCCTGTACCGTGTTTGAGCGCCTGGCCGACGTCTCTTGATTTTGCCCGACGACGGGAGCAGCATTATTAGGCACGGACGCTGGCGGGAGCAGGGATACTATTGGCTCATGATGGACCAATTGTTTTGCTTGGCCCGTCAAGGTTGGGTCCCACGTGATTCTTCCCGCACTCGGGAAATTTCGGATTCTGCCTGCCAGCGGCCGCGAAGACCCAGACTACAGGTCGCGCGCAGTGAGCTTGCCAATCACAGAGGTTGTAGGTGTCACATGATTCCTAGACCTTCGTTGCATTTCTGATCACATGCTCAACACATGCGCGTCCCCCACTTCTCGTGAAGCCTACGTCCTCGTTGACTCGATCCCTTCACTTCCCGCAAGCACAAGAATTTTTTTTTTTTTGGCTAATTCTTCCATGTGAACAGCGAACCTTACAACTGCATGTATAGCCTGGCGTTTTGGTCGACACAACTCCATTCTTGAGCGAACAACTGGAGCCAAGTGACCAGCTGAGCTCCGATAATGCCGCAGGTGCGATCTGTTGTTACCCATTGGTTATCAAGTTCTAATACGATAAAAGGCTGAGCAGACTCTGAACGGCGACTACGAATTCATCGAGTACCATTACTTTCGGCCGGTAGATTATACGAGGACTATGTACTGGCGTTCTGGGAATGGTACCATCGCCATAGGACCTCCAGACTGTGTTGTACCCGAAAGCATAAAGACAGAAAATGTTAGTGGACGGGCTCTTGGGGGCGGGTTGGGTTTAATTGTAATGAACTCGAATTTTAAATTGGTACCTGCTTAAGGCGATATAGGTCATGAAATAAGGCCACCCCGTTCTGGAAGCCGATCGGTAACATAACCATGAAGTCATCCCCATCTCGAAAGATTTCCATGACACTTGTTCGCGTGACCTTTCCTATCGCCATTTCTTCCTGCCTTACGTGGCTAGACTGTAAGCCAATGAATAAAGTCTTGCCCAGCACGTCTTCCAACTCCTCGACTGGCCACATCTTCGCAGCCGAAATCTGCTTCCCTGCTTCGGCACACACGCATATTCCAAACACAAAGTCTCTTGCCACTAGATCGGGAAAGATAAATTTCACCCCCTCAGTATGGTCTATCAGCTCTGGGTCCGCCTGCTCACGTCGCCTTTTGTCGCTCAGTTTCAATCCCATCCAGAGAAAGCCTCCAAGAATAAGTCTGGCCGTATCCAGAGGTGCCGGAGGTGACTTCGGTAAGTCTGCCTGATGAATCACAAGAGGCGTTTCCTCTGCATTGCGGACTGCTGAAGGCGTGACATAGGTAAAGGGTGACAAAAGCATTTCAGTCCGTGTTGGCACGCTGCCGTGATAGAGATGGACAAACACCTCTGAGCCTGATAAGCATAGTCCGTAGCACGGTAAGGCTTACCTACCATAGAGGTACTTGCGCCCTAGCCTCGTGTCTTTTTGTGTGAGTGCGTCGTGATAGTCACGCCAGAATTTAGGCAGAGACTCCCCTTGAATCATCTCTCGAACGCGATCTGAAATGCCTCGGTTATGGAGAGATATAAGAGCCCTACGAGGTAGAGATCGAACAAGGACCGTGAACGCAGCAACATCGAGAGATTGGACACCAAGGCCGGAATTTCCAGAGATGTCGGCGTAGCGAGTCCTGGCCGTTGCAATAGCACTCGTCAAGGCCAAACGGTGGTGAAAGCCGGCAAGTTTTTTGCGGGACTCCTGGAGCCTGGAAATCACGCTAGACTCCAATTTGTCTACCGTTCTCTCCGACCTGGACATTGTCAACTTCTGGAGGGCAATTGGAGAGGTGTCAGAGCAAGCCGTCGTTCAGTGTGAGATATGGCAAAGCACGTTCCAGGAGTTCGATCAGGAGAGCTTGCCAAAGAGTCCCTAACAAGTTTAGCGTGCGGGGCTCTGAAGCGGGTAGCGGCCCGCGGCCCGCGGCCCGCACCTCACAGTCCGAGCTGGCAAGGAGTACTCCGTACTGCGTACTTCGGATGGAGTACCTACCTGTGGGGCACGAGTACTCGAATGTGATGTGTCTCAGCGCCAATTTTTAGCGGCAAGTCTACGGCAGCGCAGCCACGTCTCCGCAAGATTGAGGAGTTGAGACATCAGCTCACATCACCATGAGAGTTATGCAGTGAATATAATGGTTAGGATATTGTACAGCGCTTGAGTTTTGCTCTTATGATCGTTGCGGTGTGCCTCAAATCGCCGCCGCTCCTCTTCCAGCCCGCAGTGGCGTTAAGGTTGCTCAGGTTCTGTCGACTGCTGAGCCTGGCGGTGCAGCCAGTGGCCTGGCTGATCCCAAGGCTCCCCAATAGTCGCGGTAAGGGGCTCACGGGGCGGCACATTTTGAGCTTCTGAATTCACGCTGTCTTTGTGGCTGTTGATCAAAATCAACTGGGCCGTGGAGCCTTGTTGACCAAGTCGTGTCGCCGTCCGAGCTTCAAGATCCACGGCGTCATCCGTCGCAGGCCTTTGATCGATTCGTTGCTCCCTCGTCATTGCTCTCGTAGCCCGTCGCAGGATCAATAATTGCAATGTCAGTGCCGGCACAAAGGATATGACCCACGCCGCCTATTATAGCATTAGCGACGAAACGTTCGTCCTGCAGACGACCCTTACGACGTGATGTTGGAGGTCGGTCCTTGCAACTATGGAGGCGATAATGTTGCCAAGGACTGAGAGCCCATAGACACCGGCCGTAATGTTAATCGATTGCTCTTTGGAGACTGACCCACAAACGGTGAGGAAGGCGCAAACGCAAACTTGGTACGGAAGGAGGCTTGCGAGCTCAAATTTGACGTTTGTAAAACTCAGGGCGGAAATGACAACAGTGGTCAAGCCGGCCAAGATGAAGCCACAAGTCAATAGCCGGGTTATCAAGTTGTCCAAACGCAAGACGCCGACCACAGGGAGCAGCTGTTATATTAGTCCACGCTCAGGCTAAGTGAAGACGCCTTCTTACCGAAATTGCCACGTTCCAACACGCTCCGGAAATCCAGACATACTCAGGCCAATCCTTCTGCCCTACCTTCTGGAGGAAGAAGGTAAGTCCTATAGCCGTCGTCAGAAATGACAAGTAGGCGCAACAAATGATTCGTGGGTGACGCAAGGTTAACTGGTCAGAAGGATGTGCCTTTCTCGCTGATAATTTGAATAGCAGAAAGATGACAAGCAGTCCCAATACGCTGGACAGAATCAGTGGAATTATAACAAGCATTTCGCGAAGAAGGAAGCTGAGAGAGTAAAGACCACAGACATTGATGAAGGATGTCAAGTCAACCATTTGGCTGGAAAATCAGTAGACTATTTCAGGGTGCGAGCCGTCGCAGGGTACAGTCCGTCTGGTTGCAAGCCCATTACCAGGGGCAAATTGCAAGCAGTTGCAATATGCAAGCCGTTGTAGGAT
>BCKH01000003.1:1681533-1783174 GCA_001600555.1 Albophoma yamanashiensis
GCAAGCCCATTACCGGGGGCAAATTGCAAGCAGTTGCAATATGCAAGCCGTTGCAGGATGCAGATGCAAGCCGTTGCAAAATGCAAGCCCATTACTGGGGCAAATTGCAACCCGTTGTAAATTGGTGAGTCTCAATGAAGTTTAGCCCGCGAGACTGAGAAACTGGCAGGCACTGGCGGCTCGCGGGGACAAGGGCTTGAATCAGCGATGCTGCCGCAAACTGCAGTGCCTCGTTGTTCATGAGCGCGGAGACTTGGGATTGCGTTATCATACCAGGAGGTGTAGGCAGCGTCGATCAGCGCGGACAAATCAAGCCAGCCAGCCTCGATGTTGCCCTCGTGCTCATAGTCTGTGATCCCCGATCTCCCAGTCGTGCACGAGGCGATGAGAAAAGTAGTCTTGTAGTCTTGCTTGCCCGGCCTGTACGGAATCGATAGCATGCGACATGAATAATACACGACAAAGCGACCATGACACGGAGCTTGTGTGCTGCTTCATCTCACGACTCTTCGCCAATAGAACTGATGGAATGATCCCAATTGCTCCTTTCGGGAAACGCCTCTACGAAGTCGCCGTTCAGCGTGAGAAGTTGAACGACTTCAGGGCAAAGGGGCCAGAACTACGAGATGACCTGGAGGTCGGCCCGCCAGAGCTGGAAGATCGAGAATGGGAGAAAATACTGTCAAAAGGAATGCAAAATAAAGATGAAGTACAACACAAACAACAAATGGAAGAGGACAGCCCGAAACTCGCAGCTTACCTTAGGCGTCGTTTTGGACAGCCTGTGCCATGGCTCGAAGCTGAAATCCTGGTCTATGACATTAAAGTACGTCAATTAATGTCTCCTGGGACCTCACTGACCAGAATTTAGTCTAGTAGGCAACATGTTCGGGCCAAGTTTTGCGAATACCTCGTCTGCCTACCCGGGCTTTCGTCCAAGCCCCAAAAAGGCCAGCCCTTCTCGAGGTTACAGGCTCGAGCTTCATCGGATACTACGCCGGTTCTCGACATTTTAGAGAGGAATATCAAGGACGCAAGTTTTCAGAGAGATGTCAACGAGTATCGGCACTGGACTTCGCTATTACGTTACCTCCTCGATTTTGCGGGCGGCCGGAATGACGATTATCAGAAACGAGGCTTTGACCTCAACCGGCCCATTGCCGAGACTATCGATCTCTTTGGCCGGTCAATTGATACACATGATGGGAAAGGACTTATAAAACTTGGAGATCGAATCCAGACCTCGAGTGCTGATGAAACGGAGACCCTCAAGGTCCTACAGAAGGGCCTCTACCCCATTACCTGTCCGATCCCTTCGGTAAGTTTAGCTGTACACAGAGACGCTTTGACTAACGACAAGCAGAGTCTCTACCAACCGGCTAGCAAGCACGAGGTAGTGGGCGTTCAACAGTTCATAACGTCTACTCTCTACAAGCTAAGGCTCAGAAAGTCGACCGATATTGTCATTGCTTCCGTGGCTATTTTATTTACTTCGAAGCATCAGTCTGCTTTGATGGAAACTTGGAAACGAAGGCAGGAATGTGGATCATGGTTTGAAAGCGCGAGAGTGTGGGTGAAAGAACGTTGGGATCCGTCGTCTCCCCCGGTGCTCAACTCTTCCATAGCACTCACACTTGGCGCAATGCAGTGCTGTTGCGAAAGGAAGCTGGACGGTAGTCTTGACTACGCCAGCCCGGTTCCGGTTCAAACTGATATGGATGCATTCAACGCCTTCTTGCGACGCGAGGCAGTGCCTGACAGCGCTGCCTTGCTGGTGAGGATCATCAAGTTGATGCACGAGAAGGCTTCTCAATCTCAAGAACATTCAGCTGGTCTGCACCTTGCGAGGCTCATTAAGGAATACACTCGATGCTGATTAGCTCTGGCCAGCAGCGGACGACGGGTGGCCGCAGATAGAGTCAGGACTATAAACCGTACCGTTCGGGGCTTCTGGCTGAGCCAATGATGTGCTCTTACGGTCCCGTATTGGTGCCATCGTCGTCCAACTTACTGCGCCTCTGACTCCATGCTTCGTGCTGGCGCACGCCCTCTACGGCGCAGTGAGGCGAGTTTCGAAATCCCCTTATTTCGTACCAGATAGTACGTAAATACCCGGCACCATGCGGGAATAATTAAATGTCACCACTGAGGAGAGGAAAATGCCTGTGAAAAAACACGCGTCACCTGAATAGCAAAAGGCGTGTACGAGGTCGTTGCACTTGCCCCTGGGCGTTTTCTTATGTACGCCCCCGTTCCCCTGCACTTACACCTCACAGGCCGAAGCGCCAAGCAGCTGTTGCCTGCCCGCAGGCCTGGCTTGTTTGATGTCGAGCCAACAAGCCGATGGCAAAGCGTAGTAGTATAAATACGCATGTAGTCTGCCATACGTCTCTCGTAGCAATGCAATCGGATTATGCTTCACCAGAGACAGCGATGCAGGGCATGCAGCATAACCATAATTCCGCCACCTTCCAACCATCACTTTCAGCATTCGCGCATTGGAATGACTTCGAGCTATTTCAATGGAATGTCTTTCCTCGCAACGAGCAGGAAGAAGTGGAAGCTCACCCACCTCTGCCTTACGTCTCACAAGCATCGTGCAATTTTTCCATGGAGTATTCTTGGAACGACCCATGCCCTCCGGGCTTCTCAACCCTCTTGAGCCCAGACGACACAAACCCAGAGCAGGGCAACCACAGCCAGCCCGATGTTGATGAAGGAGCTTCCTGGTTTCCGCCCGCTATGTCCATAGCCGCGTATACGGTCGCGCCCTCGCCTGTCCCAACGCTGGCGCAGTTCGAGTTCATACCATTTGATCCTTCCCGTGGATTCCTACCTAGGAAGGTTGTCCCTAGAGTCCGGCAAGTCTGTGCCACGTGTCGACGCAAGAAGGTGAGTGGGACTCTGCGCATGGGCAGCTTGGTTATCAAACGTTCTCGCGGATTAGCTGACCGTGTAACTGGACGCAGAAACGATGCAGCCATAAGAAGCACGTTACCGAGGGCCCTACGGCAGCCGATGATCACCACGGGCTCGAAAAGGGAACCAAATGCGACATCTGCGAGGCAATGTTCACACAGCCTCATGATCTAGAAAGGCATCGAAAGGTTAAGCATTTTGGCCCGTTCGTAAGTTTTGCTGCACATTCTACGAGAAGAGCACTCAGCTAATCAACTTAGCCCTGTGGAATCTGTTCAGAGACATTTTCTACTCAATCAGCTAAAGACAGACACGTGCAATTTCATGACGGCAGGCGGAAATACGTAAGTTAAATCTCGCTCGAATGGAAGCCAGGGGGTAATATTATTAGGCTTGCCATACCTGCAGCAAACGGTTTAGAAAAAATTCTTGCTTGCAGAGGCATATTCAGGTGCACAGGGATAAGAAACCGTGCGTAAGTTTGGCCTTGATTCATATCTACTATGTCTGCAGCGTTCGCTGCAAGAACGAATCTAATCTTCTGTCTCAGAGCACTCTAGGTGGGCATGCAGGATCACCTCCGGGACGAAATTCACCTACTTGGCAATCATCGGCGGCTTTTGACGCGTTCTCACCGTTAGTTTGAGTGACAGACGTTGTGGTGGATTTTCAATAACTGGGTAACTTGGTTGAATCTATGTATGTTGGAATCATAGAAGATGGCTCATATGCGGCTTACTACCATTCCAACCACAAGCGCTCCGACGGCCGTGATTCCTCAGGAAGGTCATAGTTATGCTTGATCTATCAGCTGTTCCTTAATACCAGCTAGATTTAGGTCCTGTTCGTTAACGAAGCTCATTGTGCCCTGGTTATTACCTTGAATAATCTCTATATCAATACAACTTGTGTATATCTCTGCTTTTCCAGGTAATGCCTCGCCTAGTGCTGTCGGCCAGTCCCAAACCCAATATAGACTGTAACGACCCCGTATGCCTAGGGGCAGCTGAACATCGCTTTGACACCACAAGTCGGCGCCCTGAGGATCCATAGCTATCTTACTATATCTGGCTTGTCTGTCCTTGGAGATGATCCCATTATTAATCTGGTAACACTGTCCGTCGTCAAAATTCCGAGATACGAGAAGGCGCCCGCGTCGGTCTCCTCCAGTGCCGCCCTCGTTCCACACTCGATGAATAGAAAAAAGGGTATCCTCATCAGACGGATTTGATGTTCCATATATATACACGGTTCCGCTATCCTTCTTCTGAGGCGTGAGCTCTGGTAAAGTTACGTGGCCATTTTCCTGGTATTGAAGAGCTATAAACGCCCCAGGCCATGCGCGTAGCGACGGAAACTCCTTTGTGTAATTCCCAATCGTCTGAGTTGCTTTACAAATCTTATCCGAGGGTGTAATGTCGCTCTTTGAGCTTTGCGGTAGGAGATACTGCATTTGAAAGTCATTGAACGACGGATCTAGACGTGAGACGGCGCCGCGGGCGTATCCAGGAGCTCCAACCATCGTGCCACTAGAGTTGAATACCATGAGTCTTTCGACCCAAGAATGAGAAATAGAATGGCCGATAATGCCTAGAAAAACCACTGCTTTTTTGAGAGCCATGTTAAGTGCGTGTGCAAAATAGGTCCAGAATGCGGCGGGACATGCATTTGTATCCATCGCAACAATGAGCATATGATTTAAATTAAACATCACCGTCCAAGATTCCCGCCTACTCCATATTTAGTTCGCGCCGCTGTACTTTAAGGCGGATGCAATAGGTAATTAAGAAATATCCAACGACTACCCTGTGCGCAAGTGTGAGCCATCCAAGCCATGTGAATGCTCTGGATGGCGCTGTGTTACACCGCACTTGGTGGCTGACACTGTTGCGCTGCAGCGCTGTGTTGTGCGGATATGCCCCTTGTGCGGCGCTGTGGTGCGCTGTGTTGTGCCGGGACCACTTGAGCCGCCTGGGGCATTGTGTTACGCTGCGCGCGCTGTGTTGTGCGGTGTTACGCCGTGTTGCGCTGTGTTGCGCTGTGTGGCGCTGTGCTGCGCTGTGTGGTGCAGAAATGCCCCGCATGGTGCTGCGTTCTCAACGCACCAAGACAAGCCAGCCTATAGGGCCTCTTAATTTAGCTGAGCTACTCCGTACTCTGAACTAAATTAGTAGACACGTACGTTTAAACTAACGTGTAGCATTTACTACAAATGTGGCTTCCCTCGCGTATGAAATAGACCATAATACGAGATGGCGAGCCACCAGCTAGAAGAGTTAAACCAGCGCATGACCATGTTGAACCTACGTGAGCGCCGCGGCGCAGATCAACACAAATACCTACCGAGGATAAAGAAGGGAAAGCAGAGCCCTCGAGGTCGTTCTTGTCAGGTTCGCGACGCAGCCAATCAGATCAATTTCCATGATTTCGAAGGTGATACTGAGATGCTTGACTATGCCAATCCGGTCAGGGCCGATCAAGAGAACGTAGACCCTTGTAGAGGCGAGCTCCCATCAAAGAGGTCCCCTATATTGCTATAACGTATATCAGCTGTTAGCTAACTGCCAAGTCTGCCAGGTGCCTCAGGGGCGGCAGTGCGTCGGCAGCTTAGACATGGACCCGGCTCTATTGCAAAGAGACAAAGAAGCAAAAGAAAGATACCCCTCCCCCATGCGATGACCTTTTGTCGCAAATTTATCAGGACCGATGCAGTTCAGTACTTTTTACAGACGTGGCAGCCCATTTTAGTGGCGTGGGCATCGCTGCTCCACGTGACTACGCTTCCGTATAACAACCCCAGAACAACTCTAAACATATCTGCGGCTGTCCAGGCCATAGACAGTGTTATCGCTGGTAGCTTCGGCACCGAGCTGCCATCACGATTCGGCTATGTGCAATTGTTCAACTTTCTGGAATCGCTTGGTCGCAGAATACAGTCAGACAAAGATCGTGGAGTTATCCCATCAGAACCTGGTCGCATTAACGCCGCTCGTGCTTATGACATCTATCGTAACGCTCAAAGTGTTGCTTCAAGCAAAGACACCCTACGGCATCTTAAGCAGATAGGCTACCGATGGAAGCTTCTTGCAGGCTCTTCAACGCTGCTACTAGCAATCTGCACCGAAACAGCTGAGTCCTTCGCGTACATTCCCTCGGATTTCCTTAGCTATTTATTCTAATCTTTCGCAGCAAGTATCCAGCGAAGGCAGATAACGCCACATTCAAACTACTGGCTTCTAGGGGGCTAGAAGATGTGCCGAAGGAACTCCGAGAAGTATGTCATTGTCTTTCTACGAGTATAGAGAATGCGGTTGAGTCGGGGATTCCGTATAGTCAAGTTCTGGGGGAAGACATAGGGCACCAAATCAGGCAGCACTTGGAGCCTAGCTCCTCAATATGACAAAGGAGCCAAATATATGTCTTCACGTGCGCAGCTAGCTCATGGAAATTGTCGTAGTAATTATCTCAAGTATCCTAACTCTCGGTATCTTAAGCGAAGGTTGTCAGGGGCTTCAATTTTCGGTTCGGTAAAAGCACCCACTCGTAAATAATATATGCGGTAAAAGAAAACACGAGCCAGCCAGCGATAATTGCTAAGGTAATGATCGCAGTTATTGACCAGTGTCCATCTTGTGTACCGTAGACGTTCAATAGTGTTGACGCGAAGCCCATGATGGAATGTTGTAGAGTTGGGCTCGACTTCAATTAGCCACGCTATAATTAGAGGAGATGAGGACTTACACAATCAGGCAACGACTGATCCACACGTAATTTCCCCGCCATTTAGCCCAGAGCCAGCCTAGCCCAGCCGATGCAATCAAACATGCCAAGGAAGCAATAAATACAAGTGGAACATTGCGCACGGCTGTCGCAGCAGCCTTGCCGATATCGCCAGTCTTCTCGGCTGCATCCAGATAGTGTGTAGAAGCGTATGTAGATGGGGACACGAGAAAGCCTGCCAGCAAAAGCCACGAGAAAAACCCAGCCAGGCCAAAGTAGACAGGGGATATGTTTTCGTCCATGTGGAGTATCATCTTGTGATACTCCGACAGCAAGTTCACGTCGAGCTGTCCCATCCTTCCCTTCGTGAGCCGGATACGGCTATCAGTGACGCTGACCATCTTTGTGAAATGATTTAACAATAATTCTAATCGCGAAGAAGAATCCCCGAAGGCGCGGGGCGGCGCAGCGAAACGACTGCATTATTAGTCTGGTGAGGGGGAGGGGCGCCTACTACGAAGATCCAGAACACTAAAAGTAGCATGCTAAAATAAGTCATCACAAACCATCAACCGCCGGCAGCGCTACTTTTAGCGTCTCGAGCAGTTGGGTGCTATCATGAGCATCGCCATATTTTTCTCTCGGAGCAAAGATTGCATTGGAATGAAGCGAGAGTCGTCACAAGAGAAATGCGTAGTTCGAGTTGGTGGCGGGCGGGAATGATCATCACCCAATGCATCTCGAACGGTGTCAGCCGTTGTCGCGATATCTCACGAGCTTTCGGCCTTGCTGTAGCCTCAGCGCGGATTCGAAGTTGGGCTGCGCAGGGATCGAAATATAGAATTATAGGGTTGTCTCGCGTATTTCCAACGATGTCGCTCTGAGGCCGTCGACACAGCAGATCCCGAACCCAGTCATCACACTCTCATAAGACAACATGGCTAATCAAGCTACCCAAGAGACTAGCTGCGCGAGCGAAATCCCTTGCCAATTACCGATAGTGATGCGGCGTCTGCCTGCTCTTCTCCTTTCCATGCATCTTCTGCTACAGCTTGGGCAAGGAAGATGGAATCCACATCACGAATGTTGTGCTCTTGCTCGCCCCAATCGAAGGTTGCGCAACACAACTGGCACCGCAGGTGTCGAAGCGAGCCATGTAAGCGGACGCAGTCAGCATCGGACTTGGCAAGATCAGTGCGAAGCCCAGCTTTGTCCTCGAGCACCGCTGCAGCTGGCTCCTTTCTTGCAGCATTTGCACGAGCCTGTGTGTCTCGGTTGGCTGAGCTTTCAAGGCAGCGTGTCGAAGTTCGAAGAGACCCTTGACAGTCTGCGCTCTTATTTCCTGATCTCTCAGAGCCTGTGCTTCAAAACGCATGCCCTTCGCGTAAAGTCCAGCGGCGGAACGGAAGTCCTGCCTCAAGTCAGCGCATTGTAGATATACTAGGCAAGAACCACGAACTGGAATGCCAGCTGTCGTGCTGACCCCCGCCCCTAGTAAAACGACCACTCTCCTCTCCAGACTCACAGCATTTGCTATATCCTGTATCGTCGGCCGCTGCGGCATAGTGGTATTGTTAGGTATGTGCATCTCTGTCCGTCCGACATGGATCATGGGAAGGAGGTGTACAGTTGGCGTCGGGCTGGAGGGGGATTGGCCGTACGTACTCCGCGGCTTACATGCGGCAGGGACGGGATAGCATAAAGGCAGAATCGAGGATGGCTTCCAGCTGTTTCCATCATACCCGGCGAAACAGCAATTGTCCCACGACGGCGGCTGAAGCCAACTTGATCCATATTATAGGTAAAGTACGTCTTTAGCGTCCTGGCAGTCCTTCTCTCCTTGGGCTATTAACGTAAATGTTATGGTAGTCCGTGCCTGATCGAAACCACTGATCGAAGGAGTCAATGTTCGGAAAATCTTCTTTTCCAACAGGTGTCAGGCCTTGGTCTGTGCTTAACGAAAAGAACTTGAAATGCTTTTCGCACCATGAGAATGGTGCTCTCCCATCGAAGGACCAGTCAGTACAATCATCAGGTCCCGCATAAAAGTCGCCCACCCAAGTCTCAACCAAAAGCTGCAAATGGGAGGCAGTAAAATCCGCAGTATCCAAGTTGAGGTGCTCACATCTTGTACACTGAGCATAGGTTGAAGCCCATTCCAATGGCATGGTCCCCTCCACTAGCTTTCCATGTTCAACAACCCAATCGAACCAACCAATCACGAATCCTTTCCCGCAAGACTTACAATACAAAATTGACAAGATCGTCAAAGGGATGTTCGGCTCAGTGACATTCTTAGTGTCGTGATTGCGGCTCCCGATGATAGCAGTATTCGCGAGAAGCTTAAAGATATTCCGGGGTAAGAATGCCCAAGCTATTATAGAGAGGACGGCTGTCTCGGTGAATTGCTCAATCTCCATGGACTTGACGTACTCAAATTGAGAGGACACGTCGGCAAAACCGATAAGATCAACATCTATCCAACAGCCTTCGAGATCATTGGTTTGTTCACACCGGGACCATGGTGGGCAAACATGATCAGGAAGAAGACGGAAGATATTGGGGCGGAGGAGACAATCGTTTCGATCCTCCACAGCGTTAGGCTTCCAACTTGCCACGCAAAGCTCAAGGGTTTGAAGTGAGGAAGGGAGGCCATTTTTCAAGAGAGCCCGAAGGATCTTTTTATCCTCGGTATGAAGACCAAGCAAGAAAAGATTCTTGGCTCTGCAATATGGGTACCCTATTCTCATGTCTAACGCCTGTTGCCCTAGTCGAGACTTCGGTTGCCGAGAAAGGTCGAATTCGCAAAATTGAAGGTGTACCCAGCTCATGTTCTTAGGGAAATCCTCGTCGATTCGTGCTCCGTTCATGATTTCTCTTCTAATGACTCCAATAGCTTCGGCTCGAGTGCTGGGTCCAGAGTTCCGAGCAATGCAGAGAGCGTCAAGGATGCTAGATGAGTAACCATGTTCTCTTCTGTCAACCTGAGCCCAAACTCTCATGCACGTAGATTCGAATGTATGGCACACGAGCCGTAAAGATCGAAGGTCGCTTAATGACAGTTCTCTCGCGATGGTGAGAAGTAGTTCTTGGGGTAGGCGTGCCAAGTGAGATGATGGCCGAGACATCCTTGGGGTTTGCATCCACAACAACAAACTGGGCCAGCCTTGAGAGGGAGGAACTTTTATTAGTGACAAGTATCATGTGACATAGCATAGCCACTGTAAGCTGGCGTCGACGTCTACACGGCATAATTAGAAGGCCATCCCAGACTCACCGACGCAACCTGGTGGACGCATTATTATCCGCACCACCCATCTTGGACTCCCAGCGGGCACGGGTCCTCAGTGGCCGAGCCTGCAACGGCTCCATACCCCCTCGTCTATTGCAGCCTAGCGACACAGTCAATTGTCAGGCTACAATGATCTAAATCCCGATAATCCACCTGCTATTGGTCCCGCGAGAACCATTTTTAGCAAGGCGCCAACCGTTGTTCCGTGGCCTGCGGGCCGGGTCGTACGTAGTAATACTACGTAACTCCTGGCATGCGTTGACTTGGCACGAAGCGCCGGAGTCTTGGTGTGGGGCGGCATGCCAATAGCGACGAAGAACCGCATCGGGTCTCAGCAGGTGCCGCACTGTGCCGTCCGTGCTCGTCTGTGAGAGCTGGACGCGATGCGAGTTGGGCGCGCGAGTGTCTCCGCGGGCCAATCCAAATGCTCGAGGCCGCAATTTGAGGCGCACACGCGGAGGACCGGCGGTTCGATGATCAGGCTCCCTCGGCGGCTAATTATGGTTGGACAACGACTTCTCTGGAAGAAGCGGGGCCTTGGTTTTACGTGAGCGACCAATCAACATTTGGCTGTGGCAATCTTGTCGCGCCAGCGACTGCAATGGTCTCGCATCACCAGATTATAAGAACATCACCCCAAGCACCTACATATGGACTATGGCAAGCATCCGAGGATGATTCAGACGAAAAGCTATCTACCAACGAGTCCTGGCCTGCGTAAGCGCACTTATCGCATCCTGTCACGTCGAACGCCAGAAGACGACCCAGATTTTCGTTTGTCGAAAAGGCAGAAAGTCAGTCATCCGGCATCCCTGCCCGCGAGGTTCTGGGACCAGCTATCAGTGGTTCCTCTCACCCGAAACGCAATCCAAGAACATAACAAAAGGATCGAAGAACTCTCTCACGACTCGGGACAACGATCGGGACCGGGACAAGGACGAAGCTCTCGGCGGCGGACGCGGTTGAGCGCCTCCACGCGAGAGAACACAAGCGATCTTCCCTCTTTTCCAAATCGCGATCTCAAGCGTTTTGCGCGTCAGGGCGGCCCATATCTAGGGGCCTTGAGAGGAGTACGTGCAAAATTTATCTCTGGTCGTTCCGTGCTGACAGCATCGATAGTATCGAGCTATGAGCTCTAGTCAGTCGAGTTTTCGTCGGAAGAAAAGGTCCCTTGCGAAAAGGAGCTCGCGGTCGCCTACAAAGAGCAACGCGACCCCCAACACGTCCACCACGAGGAGCACCGGGCCATATGATCGTGCTTTCCAGCAACACCTGATCGACCACAACATCTTGCCCCACGGCTACGCATTCCCCGATGGCCGACGGCCGCCAGAACCTGTGAACATGGACGAGATCCGTCAAGCGCTAGCTCAACCCAGAGCCTCCCTATCGCCATCCAAGTTCTCAAACGATGCCTTTCAGAAGTTCGAACAATCCGATGCGCAAGCCTCTAAGGAGAGAGAGGTTACTACAGCCGTTATACCTGTGATCGAAGGAGACGTTAGCGATAGAAAATGTGTTGCCGGCGAAATTCCCTTCACGAATCTCGAGCATTTGACCGACGGCACTCTCGTACCTGGAAACCCTGATCTATATTACGGCGCACGCCCCGAGCAGCTCGATCGGAACATTCGGAGAGAGTTAGACGAGTGGATTATTCCATCTACTCAACTTGACCTTCCTATCGCTCCAAACTATCTATTGCAGGTAAAGGGGCCTGATGGAAGTCTATCGGTAGCGACTCGGCAAGCCTGTTATGACGGTGCGCTTGGAGCGAGAGGCATACACAGCCTACAGTCATATAAGCACTCGGAGCTACAATACGATAACAAAGCCTACACACTTACATCGATATACCACGGTGGCACTCTTAAGATGTATGCCAGTCACCCAATACCACCATCGGCTCTTGGACAACGCCCTGGCGTCGTCATGACGCAGATCAAAACGTGGAGCCTAACTGGTGACGCCGATGCCTTTCGACAGGGTGCTGCTGCATTCCGGAATGGGAGAGACTGGGCCAAACGACAAAGAGATAATGCGATTATGCTGGCGAACGAGAGAGCCAGTCAAGACAATGCATCTCTGACGGGGACGAAAGGCCTAAAATCGAGCTTTCCAAATGAACCGTCGGTTGATGAAACGACCATGGCAAGTCAAGAGACGGTTACAAACCTCAAGTTCACCAGTCTACCCTCGTATGATTCCGACACGTCCGCAGATGAATTATCACGAGACTTTTACCCTCCTAAACGCGGGAAGTCACATTCACCGCAGAAAGGTCCACCTCTGCGCGAAGGCTCTGTCCTCGGCTGAGTTTTCGGCTCCCTCAAGCAAGCGTTGTATGAGAAATGGTGTTGATCCCTTCATTGTCCCACGACCGGCTCAAAGGTCGAGATTGTAGGTCTGTCAGAGGCTTATGCGTCTTGTTTTGCGAAGTTTCATTTGTTGGCTGGCGCATGGAGTTCAATGCGTCGTCCTGTGAGGGCTACGGCATCAAAGGCAGTTTAAATACATGATGCAGTCCTTGATACATGCTCAGTAACTTAAACCATCGTCCGTAAGATCGACACACATAATACCGTCCTTCACAAGTACTGCAGCAAAACGCCCGTCGTGGATGACCTTGACAAAGCCCAGAAATTCGGGGAATGATGCATCGCAAAGCCCTAAGAAGTCCTGATTGGAGAGCTTAGGAGCCAGCGGGGGCAACGGTTGCAACACAGACTTGCCAAGTTCGTTCCAAACCTCTAAGCTGTCTGAGATGCTTGAGGGGTCATCAGTAGAGAAGTGGTATGCTGCACCCCATGTGAGAGCATCGTTGCTTGGAAAGAGCACCGAGCTCTCACAGGAGAAGCCGTGAAGGCAGCAGTCCGAGGACTGATTGGGACTGCCCGTATCCGTGCAAGCATCGCCGTCATCGCTGCTCCAAAATGCCTCTATGCTTGAGGGCTTAGAGAGTCGGCAGTTCGTATCCCATGAAGGAGTTTCGTCGCTCGGAAAGAGCGTCGAGCTCTTACAGGAGAAGCCCTGAAAGTTCGAGATTGGTGACTCGGTACTGGCATCGGACGCGGGAGCGTCCCAAGAAAGAGAAACCCAGGAGAAGCCGTGATTGGGACTGCCCGTATCCGTGCAAGCATTACCGTCATCGCTGCTCCAAAATGCCTCTATGCTTGAGGGCTTAGAGTCTCGGCAGTTCGTATCCCATAAAGGAGTTTCGTCGCTCGGAAAGAGCGTCGAGCTCTCACAGGAGAAGCCCTGAAAGTTCGAGATTGGTGACTCGGTACTGGCATCGGACGCGGGAGCGTCCCAAGAAAGAGAAACCCAGGAGAAGCCGTGAAGGCAACAGTCCGAGGGCTGATTGAGACTCCCGGTATCCGCAAAAGCATCACCGTCATCGCTGCCCCAGAATGCCTCTATGTTCACGGCGGGAGAGAGATAAGCGGTTGTCGCCATGTTGCTGTCTGTGTCAAACGAATCTGCCACTATCGTCGAGGACAGCTTTACGGTGTTCGAGGCAGTGAAGTTGTAGTGGTGTTGAGAAAGAAGATGAAAGAAAGAAGGAGAAGGGGCATTGTGAGAGGGGAAGACAGCCCCCTTTATATACTTGTCAAGTCTGCCTGGCTTCCCAGACGGCCGCGACATCCCGTGACAGTGATGAGCCACACCAATTCAGATGCATACGTACACTCAGGAGTGGCTTTTCCTGCCTCGCCGCACCCAGCGGTGGACAAGATCCGTTTCCTATCCTGTATAAAACCCTCTCTTTCCGGGAAAGAGACGTCGAGGCGGAGCCCCTCATCAGCCGACAGAACAATCTCAGGGCCGACTTTGCCCTCACGTCCGGCAACATCCGCCACTACTTCGACGTGCAAGTGGCGGTAAACAAGGACACCGCGAAGGAGGATCCACACGAGACTCTACGGGAGGCGGTAGAGAAGAGCACGAATGCTCCAAGGACTCCCATTCCCCCAGACTACTCAACGTCCTTTTCTTTCTCAACCTCCCAGTACCATACAAAAGTTCACCTGGCATCCCAACAAATTCGGCAAGAGGCCAGGCGGCAAATTCGACATAGAAGATGAAGTTTATTACGCTAGCTTGCTCTAAGAGCTCTAGATCTTCTAGCTTTAACGAATGTAGGGACGGCTACAAGCAGTCGTCTTCGGTGTGCGCTATCGTTTGAGTCGAGCAGGTCTCCAGCGGGGCCCCTCGCCGTGATGTGTTATCCGTGCTGGCGTGTAGTCGAGCCGTTTGTGGGGTAGGGGCGCGGTGTTCTCGGAGCGGCCGCTAAACACATGCTGTTGCACACGGAACGGCTCCGGGGGGCCGCCTCCAACGGCCCTGACTGCCCTGATTGATCGCCTCAGGCCACCGGGCGCCAGCTATATAAAGCCGGCTTCCCCCTCCAGCTATGCCTTCCTTCCTTACTTCCACTTTCAACCTTATCAACGCCGGCAAGTTAGCCACCTTTCTTCGTGGCCGCTGCGGCGCCGTTTCGTTGACTGATAGTTCCCGTAGCCGCCGCCGTCGTCGTCTTCTAGTCGACGTCGACCCGTCTCTGGCGCGGCCTCGACTCGACTAACGCGCGGTAGAAACCAAAAACAAATTTCTATTTGAGCTCTGCGCTGTGAGTGCTCCCGGTCCCCGCGTCGTTGTCGCCCTGCTAACGGCGCATAGATGTCTAATGACGAAAGCGAGTATATTCAGGAGACCGAGGACAGTTCCTCGGAAGAGGACGAAGAAGAAATTGTCGGCCCGGTGCGTACTCGCCGCGTCCCCACGTTGTTATTAGGGCTAACTCGATGATAGCTTGGTAAAGCCCGGCAAATTCGACAAGAGATCCGGGCACTACAGGTCAACGAAAATATCCAGCGTGGACCTCTCCGACGTGTCGACGATTCAAGCATTGACGAGGATGGCAAGGATCGCAAACTCCTGCTTACATCTGGACATAATCATCTTGGGGCGTTACCAGCCGAACTCTTCCGAATGGTTCTATCTCAAGTTACGGCGAAGGATATCGTGTCCCTTTGTCTTGTCAACAGGTCAATTTACTATCGAATCCCAGACAAAGAGGTATTTCGGAAGTATCTCGCTACTGACGCCGCTGCTCAAGCCGCTGATGAAGCCGCTTATAAAGCTGCAGAAGAAGCATATAAAAAGTATTCGCGTACCCCTCTCCCCTGGCCTAGGTCCTGGCGCCGGCCTAGACGATTCCTGTTTCCTCGTTCTGCGTCACGGGCATCGTTTCTTTTCCTTAATGCGATAACGAAAAATGACAGTACTACGGTACGTAGTTTTCTAGAGGTCGGGATATCACCAAACTTTGTGTGGCACCAAGAGGGTAGGGCCACGATGGTATCAGACTTTGCATATTCTCTTAGTCAAGGTAGCCTCCTGGCGGACATCTACTCTCTGGACCTTCGGGGTAGTGCTACAATATTTACTCCATTACATCTCGCGGTTACCCTCGGGCGTCGTTCAATTGTTGAGCTTCTACTACGCTACGAGGCAGAAGCGAGCAGCGATAGGTCGTGGGGTCTTTGTTGCTGCGGGAGTTGCGAACCGCTGCGTTTTGGCCAACCCCGCCGGCTCAGCAAAAGGGCAACGCCATGGCATATCGCCCTTCACTACGGCCAACACGAGGGCTATAGCTCGCAGGGTATCTTGGATTTATTGAACGAGGTTTTAATGAGGAA
This sequence comes from Albophoma yamanashiensis, assembly GCA_001600555.1. Classification (NCBI taxonomy): domain Eukaryota; kingdom Fungi; phylum Ascomycota; class Sordariomycetes; order Hypocreales; family Ophiocordycipitaceae; genus Albophoma; species Albophoma yamanashiensis. The sequence continues at coordinate 1,697,167 of BCKH01000003.1, forward strand.
GGAGGGTAAGAAATGTAGTAGGGTTACCTGTCTTCATAACTTTGCAAATGAATAAGGCCTTAGAAAACGTATTCTCTGCTCCTGATACATGCCACCCGTTAAGTAACGTACACTCAAGTCGACGGTGGCGGCAGGGCGACAGGGCGCCCTTGCCGCTTTAGCAGTGGGGGCAATAGCACTATTTGCCGACGCTGAGGACATTGTCCAATGGTGATGCGGTAACGAGATCACCCTGGCGTTTCATTGCTTGAGCTCTGACGAACAGCTAAGAGAATGCCTTCCCTGGCAGCCTCCTCTTTTGTCAAAGAACCACTCCTGCGCAATGAAGGGCTCATGATGCGCATCCCTCGCCGCTCGTCACTCCAACCGCCACCAGCCGTGCTGGCAAAGAAGAACCCTCCAACAGAAGCTGGACAGGCCCAAATCGTCGCATTGAGCTGTCGCCTCTCTCGTTCGTTTCTTCGTTCTCGGATATGGTGCTACGTAGGCTGGGGTTGCCGTGCATGCGGGGGCGACTTGCGGGGGCTGAGCAAGCCACGTGATCAAAACAAGAACGCGTTCTCCTCCGTCACCCACGCCCGTGTTAGTCTTGTCATGATACGACCACCAACATGGATGAAGATGAGGTCGCGAAACTACGACGCTTGCTTGAAGAGGCGCAAAGCCGAATCGGCGAGGCAGAACGCAGACGCGACGAGGCAGACCGCCGACGCGAAGAGGCTGAAGTCCTGGCGACAGCTGCGCGACCCCAGACACTCCCCGAGTATCTCGAAGCCTGTCACCGTCTCAGTCTGGCCATCGAAGTAGTGACAGATCGTTCTCTAACAACCCAAGGAGAGACCACGAATCCAACAGGTCGAATATTCCCGCGACGAATTATACCGTGGGACGACTTCGCTGCAAGGCAAGAGGAAACTTGGGATCAACTGTCAGTTGACGAATCATTCTTTTCGAAACGGGTCTTTCCATCTCTTCATCAACTAGAGTACGTGGAGTCCCTGAACAGTCCAATCAGTAGCGAGATTGGACTCCGAAATTTTGAGCGAGATACCGTCGAAAATGCAGTCCAGAAGCTGGTTAACGAGGTGACAAAACACCGTCGTCTACGAGCCAGTCTCGGCATTCAGGGCTCTGTGAAATTCGAAAGCCATACGAACCTCGGCCGAGATGACGAATCCGTCTCTGCATCCTTGGAGAATCTGTCTATCGACGGGCATGTGGCAGGCACGGCATCAGTCCCGAGGTCTCTCAAACCTCGCCCAGCGAAGGGCAAAGGCAACCGAGCGGATCAGTTCTGCATTTTCAAAACCGAAGACGGCCAGAGCACACCATCCCTTGCGATTGAATACAAAGCACCGCACAAGCTGAGCCGGGAAGAGATTGTAGCAGGGTTGGTGTCCGAAATCCAGCCGAAACGCGACGTCATTAATAAGGATGGGGAAGGGTTTGAATTCGCTTCGAGACATCTCTGTGCAGCCGTTATTACCCAACTCTTCTCCTATATGATAGGGAAGGGTACTCCATACGGCTACGTTTGCACTGGGGAAGTAATCATCTTCCTGCACATTCCACTTGACCCTACCAAGGTGTACTACTCGGTTCACGTGCCAAACCTGGACGTCATGGATGATGATGAGACAAGGCTCCACCGCACAGCTGTTGCGCAGGTTTTTGCCTTTATCATTCGGGCCATTCGAGCAGAGCCGCCGCCCCAAGAGTGGTATGATGCTGCATACCACCTTGACACCTGGGCTGTGGAGTACGAGGACGTGCTCAGAAACATCCCAGAGACGGTGCGCAAGGCGCCGCGCGTGTCACCGTATAAGCCACAGCGCTGGAAGGGCTTCACACGCTCTCCGATTAAGACTCGTTCCCGGTCTAGTTGCTTGGACCTGGATAATCGCCGACAAGGACATGACGATGACGATTCTGACAGTCCATCCCCTGGGCCGAACCGAGCTCTCTTGCCCAGCGGGCGAGTGACAAGATCCTCGAAGAGGTCTACCACAAAAGGAGAGAAACGTTCTGAGCGTGATTCGCCTAACACCTCCGAGCAACGCATACGATACCGACGGTACTGCAGCCATTTATGCCTCCGTGGACTAGCTTCGGGTGGAGCCATGGACAAAGACTGTCCTAATTTCTTGGACCACGGAGATTCGCACCCTAACGTGGAGGAGTTTCGCCTCCTCATGCGTGAACAGCTTGCCGTGGATCGTGGACGTAATGCAGACTGTGTGCCTCTGGGTCTTTCTGGTTTGCGCGGGTCAATGTTTAAGGTGCGGCTATCATGTTTCGGCTATACACTTGTTGCAAAAGGTGTGGAGAAGACGAACATTGCGCTTTTGCATCATGAGAGGCAAGTCTACGATAGAATGCTCGGCATTCAAGGGAGGCATGTTCCGGTTTGTCTGGGAAAACTCGACTTGCTTCGGCCTCAGTACTATGATGGTCGAGTTTCTGTGAGCTTCTTGCTTCTCAGCTACGCCGGGCGTCCTCTCAATCACTGCATCGATCAGGTGAAGGCAGGCATCGTCGATACAGTTGAGAAGGCCTTCGCGGAGCTGCACAAGTCTCGAATACTTCACCGCGATGCAGAGCCACGGAATATATTATTCGACGGCAACAATGTCATGATTGTGGATTTTGAGCGAGCAGAGGTTCACGATCGTTCCGTTCTCGGACCTATCAGTCCGAATGGTCAAAATCGGAAGAGAAAGCGGGTGGCATCGAAGAGGGCAGACGATGTATTTGCGCGAGAGCTGATGGCTTTGAGGAACAGCATTTTAAGATGCCTCTCGATGCGCAGAGGCGCCATTTAATATTCGGTAGATACTATATAATTGCCATACATTCGAGACTGCAATCGCCGCAATCCTTCTCACCCGCAAACGCGACATCGTGGTAGCAGGACGGCATGCTGTGGAGCAAGCCACGGGCTGGCGCAAGCCGCGACAATCAACACAGAGAGGACCTGAGAGTGGCCTGGAAGCAAATTCCCCGGCGCACTTGCTTGATTGATGCCTAAAATTGGTTGGGTAGCAATGACTGGCAGCTACCCCGCGAGGTAGGGCGATTTCATCCGCTGGCTGGGCTTGCTCTTGGCGGACTTCGATGACCGTGAAATCAATCAGTGAGGATGCCAACTAGCCACGTATCTCAGCCTGGATAGATGCGCAATGTCATTCCAAGAGTGAATTCATCATTGATCACGCAGTGAACCCAATAATGGAATCATACGCTATAGCAACCTTCAGGGTCGTCTCTTCCGAGCCATTTAGGTTCCTCGTTGGCGAGGAGAAGAAGGAATGGTCGATCCATGCGGCACTCGTGGGACGACATTGACAAGGATATACATTCATCTATTTTGCGGAGTTCGCCTATACTGGCGACTACGATGCTCGTCCTGACAATCGTATTATTACAACGCTTGAGCTCAGCGGCAATGCCTGTTTTGAAGCCATCGACAGCATGACCTGGGCGTGCAGACCTACGAAGGCCAAGAAGAAGAACGGGAAGACCGTCTACTCATCAAAGCGAGACGCGCAATGGGCTACTTTTGAACAGGCGCCTCACCTTGACCGTCCCTTTGGTGCCCGTCATTTGACTCGCCCAAGTACCTAGGCAACGATAGGAATCCAACAGCGGAGGCAATGGCTCTTCATCACAAGGCGCACGCGCATCGCATTCATTGTAGCCCATTAACACGATTGCAAGTGGGCTGGTGGAAGATCACTAATAGCGCGTACCTGGCGGCGCCTGCTCCTGCGTCAAGATGCTGTCCCGCGGCGCGCCCAGTTATCGTTTCATTGGTTAGAATGCGAGCATGCGACGGAGTGGCGCCTATGAAAACGGTAAGGACGGGACGTAATACGAGTAGTAAGCCAAGGCTGAAATGCTGACTAAGGAGGCTCGAACGGAAGGACGAGCGAATCAGAGTTCAGTCGAGCGTCTCACCTATTAACATCTGGCTGAGTCTCCTATCCCCCGCCTCATTTTCTCGCGATGTAGATGCTCGGCTTGGGAGACTCGATGCCGTTGGATCATTCATACCTGGTCGCACAGCCCATTCCTCACCCACCATGCCGCCGACAATTGAGCTTCTTGGTCGTGGCCCTATCACGATCGAATCGGCCCTCGAGGAAGAAGCAAACGTCATCAACTGGGCCTCCTACGGGCCTGCAATGGATAAGCTCTATCAAGAGATTTGGGAAGAGAGGGATGCGGTAGCAGCTCTCGTCATACATCACATGGGGCTGAGCAGACAAGACAAATGCATCGTACTGCCGCCACATCAGTGGATTCGGGGCGGATTCAATGTTTGTGTCTTCGTCGAAGTGGTTTCCGGTACCGGCGAATGTTGTCGGGTCGTCTTCCGTTGTCCGCTGCCACACAAGCTTGCTGAAGCCAAATATCCGGGCAGCGTCGATGAGAAATTAAGCTGCGAGGTCGGAGCGTATGCGTGGATTGAAGAGAACTGCCCGGAGATCCGCTCACCACATCTGTTTGGCTTTGGATTCAAGGACGGCCGCCATGTAGGTCTTCCCTTGCCCCCCGTATTTGCACGCTCTCGCTAATCAGTTAGTTCACCCATTCGAAACACACTCCATTCTTCTCTCGCGTCGGCCGACGAATCTGGCGCTTCATTTACAAGTTCTTCCGACTTCCGTTGCTTTCCCACTATGTCTGGAATCCGCCAAGGCACCAAATGCATTCTGCGTATATGGTGTTAGAGTATCTAAGCCACGAGACGGGCCAGATGCTTTCAGACACATTCGATACTATCCCAGAAGACGAAGCCCGGAGGCAAAGGTTATTTAGGGGCATATCCCGGATTCTGCTTTCTCTCGCGCGTATTCCGCAAGCACAAATTGGGTCCTTCCAGTTTAATAACAACGGCACGATCACACTGACGAATCGACCCCTCTTCTGCTCGATGATGATTTTAGAGAACGATGGCGCGACGAGGACGATGCAGAGGAACGATACTTATAGCTGCACAGATGCTTTCGTATCGGACGCCCTCACCTTCCATGATCACCGTTTCCTAAGCCAGCCAAACGCAATCTATAGCGAGAGTGATTGCCATGGCCAGATGGCGGTCAAGACACTGCTACGAGTCTTGTCACACGTTTATATCAAGCGAGAGCTCCGCAACGGCCCATTCGCACTTCAGTTTACTGACCTTCACGCGAGTAACATTTTGGTTGACGAAGAGTGGAATGTCACGGGTGTGATAGACCTAGAGTGGATATGCTCCCTTCCCTTGGAGATGCTTGACGTCCCGTATTGGTTAACCGGCTGTGCTATTGACCAGATTCAAGGCGAGAAACTTGAGCAATTTAACCAGGTACGAGAGGAGTTTATGCGCATGTTTAAAGAGGAAGAGCAGGCAAAGATAACTAAAGGCGGACACAACATCACTCTCTCACAAGTCATGAAGGACGTGTGGGAGTCAAAAGGAGTGTGGTTTTGGCATTGTATCTCGTCTGTGAATGCGATGTATTTCGTTCTCGAGGCTCACTTGTATCCGCCGGGATTCCTTTCACTCGAAGCCGAGAGATTTATATCAAGGTTCTGGAGCAGAAATTCGGGGGACGTTGTTCGGATGAAGCTCGCTGACAAGCAAGCATACGACGACGAGCTTCGAAATTTGTTCCATAATGAATGACGTTGGGGCCCTCTCCGAGCCTGTAGAAGTCGAAATTGGTATAGCGAGTGCAAATGACCATAGATCGTGTTGCTGAGTGGTCTTCCGTATGCTGGCTTCTGCCTCCTTGATTCGTGTCGGCTGAGGCGACGTCGCTATCCCTTCTTCTCCCTGTCCTCTTTCTCCTTCTTCTCCCTGTCCTCTTTCTCCTTCATCGCCCTGTTCTCGCGTCTCTTTGCTTGGGCGCTCTCGCCCGAAGAGATTGCGGCAGCTATGTCGCGCCCCTTTCCGCTCACGGCGACATTTACCTCCTCAATAATACCGCTGTATTCCCCAGAAGAGTGACTGTCCTTTCCTTCCTCGGGCATGTCGTCGTTTGACAGATATAAATGGATATGATATGGAAATCTCGGGTAGACGGCGCAACGTAGAGGGAACGAGCTTCAAGAGGAATAGATATGAGGAAGCGGGGTTTGTTCTGACTTTATGCAACCATGCTAGGGACGTTCTATATTGGGTTGTCTGCATCTTTACCGTCCTATGACGCCGCATTTGACACATGATGTGTTGGCAATTACATGCAGAAGCAACAAAGCTGAGTGTCGCTATTTCGTTGCTTAAACTTTACGGACTTGTTGTGTTTGTAGCTAGTGTGGCTAGGCGGGAGGCGCCTGCAGCGGACAGGACGCATCCGTAGTCCGTATCTTTCCCCGCTATCTTTCCCCGCTATCTTTCCCCTCTTTCTTCCCCTTCTATCGTTCCCCTTCTATCGTTCCCCTTCTATCGTTCCCCTTCTATCGTTCCCCTTCTATCGTTCCCGTTCTATCGTTCCCCCTTCTATCGTTCCCCTTCTATCGTTCTTCTCTACCGTTCCCGCAATCCAGCTAGCTTGCCTGATGCGCCAGCGACAGTGGCGTCATTCTTCGCGGCATAAATATCTACTCCTGTCTGCAAATTTTCGGTATCGGGTCGTAACGGTCGTTACAATAGCGCGCGACAATCATTTGCGGTTGTTCAAAGCCAACGTAGGCGGTCGCGTTCAGTAGGGTAGTTTTGGTGGAGCGAGCTATGACGCATTCATGCCTAAAGGCAGCGGTGTCGCCACTCTCCGTTGCCCAGCAAATCACCTGGTCAAGCCTTCCCCCACCCGAAATTTGCGCGCCCTGTTCTTGCCAGCTTCGAAAGATTCACAGCGACAATGACTTGCTTGCGGCATCAACTACCCATATCATTGTGTAAACAGGTATTTTTCCCCAATCGGAGCAGTAAATGTATTTTGTTCCTAATTTTGGCTGCAAGTATTGTAGGCGGCACCCAAATCAACCTCTCCCGAACGGCGTCCGATTGTCATCGCCTGGCCAAAGAGTTCCAAATGGTAAGCCTCAGTGCGTGAGGCAAAGCCAATCTAACGGTCCGCCCAGAGTATCAGATCTGTCCTGCTTGACGAGAACTTCAAAGGCAATACTGTCTTGCCCACGCTGGTCGAAGGGCGAGGGCAAAACATCGTCTGGAAAGGATGTGAAGTCTGGAAACGTACGAACGACCGCAAGGGAACCGTCAGCAACTGGGAGCCAGTCGAGGAGGTCACGGCGCAATACGATGCTATTCCATCAAATATTGATCTGTACATTGCTGGCGGAGAACTCCAGCAATAGTATATCCTAGGCAGAGGTCATTTATTATTGATACAGCTTGTCTTTAATTTGAGAACCTCCCGACAGACCTAGGTTCAAGGTTAAAAGTGCGCCTTCGCCTGGATCGTGGCTGAACGACATGGTGACGCATCTAGTTACACGGCGACTTCCTTCTTCCTCCTCTTGGTAGCGAAATTGACTCCCGGTGACGGCCCGATCGATTTCATTTCCAAACATCACAGGAATAGCTTCAGCTTGGCAGATTCGAAGAGTTGTCTCGCGGGAGCATACTACCTCAACCCCACTTGGCAGAACAAGATATCTTGTATGATCATCCGATTCGACATGCACTCCGTACAACACCTCCGCACACCGCGCAACCTTGTTTTTCAGGATGTCCAGAGTCATACAACAATCGTTATTCCAAATAGGATTGTTAGGAAATGTCATCGTTACGGCAGCTCTCTTGCGAGGACCACCGTGAATGTTAACTTCGTACTTTCTGACCGCACCGCTTAAGAATGGAGGGAAGAGATCCGACGCTGCGCTGGGAGAAGCGTGCTCGAAGAAGTATTGTTGCGCAACGGCGGAGCTGGTATTAAGGCTCGTTGTGTCGGGTAGATGAATATCTGGTGCGGAGCCCGTCAAGAAAGTTGACGTTCGGTCATGAGATTCAAGGTCGCTAGTTGCGATCCCTAGGCCATGAATTAGGCTTAAAACGTAAGTTGAGCAGGTGACTCACGTTGACGTTTGGGGAGCCTCGCAATAGCGTCTTGGGCTTCTTGGACGACATGCGCATCGGCCAGACGCTTGGGATCGCTCAACTTGTCAATCGTGTCTTGTGCACCCGGATGAATGTTTGTGTCTCCTATGCGCTGCGCAACCATGACTTGGTCTTCCACTGGAAGGCTCTGGAAAGCCTCCATAGTTTGCGTCTGCACCAGCCGTCCCGAGAAATGGCCTTCGCCAGTCGTCGCTAGGAAGTAGGCAACCCAGGCGCCTAGCCCTCCCTTGGTGAGGAAGATCCCACCCGTGGAGGTTGGGTCCAGTGCCGCATTTTCCAAGGCACGGTAGATTCCCTTTGGTACTCTCTGGCGTGTCCACTTACCCAGATATTTGCGGAATATCGAAGTCGCCTTTACGATTGTGTCCGAAGCGGGGCTCTCTGACGCATCTTGCACGGGGCTCTCTGCTGCATCTTGCACGGTGCTCTCTGCTGCAGGGCTTTCTGCTGCATCTTGCGCTTGGCCATCCAACGGTGACATGTCTAACAAGGGAAGGCAGGAAGCAAAGCAAGGGACTGAAGAAAGATATCCAGGAAAGATTAAGAAACGAGGGGGGTGGAGAAAGATATCCAGGATGGCCGGCTACCCCGCAGGACGTTTGATCTAGTCTCCGTCCGGGGTTGGGGGGGAGGTTCGTTACGTCCGGAAGCTCCACTGCGGCTGTCTGTCATCTTGGCGGGGTCTAATGTACGCTGCGCGAGTTAGCGAATCAGATCCGGATCCTGAATACTTCTCCCAGAACTTATGCCCTGTACGAATACGCGGGCATGCGTGAGAATATGATGTCCCTTTTCCGATTGCTTCCATGGGGGCTTCAGATAGCTGTGCTCATGTCTGACATTAACGTCTTGCAACAAGCAATCCTCCAACCGTAATGTTGCAAATGCTAAAAGGACGGCCTTACCCAGACCTTCCTGCCTGTTCCTTTCCCTTCCTGCTCAGTTTCTAAGCCCCATCACTGCAAATTTCTCAGCAAGACAGTCATTATTCATTGAACACTCGTCTCCACCATGGCAGTTCAAGTCCAAACCCCGATGGTTATCCCTGGCCTTCATGTTCCTCCCACCATTGAGGACCTCAAGCAGTCATCGATTGCGTATGTCTGACACAAGTGATTAAAAGTTCGTTTATTGATTTGTCCTGCAACAGTTACAATCTTCTCCCTGACGACGGAGATCAGCCTGCCGTGCTGAGGGTTCATCTTCAGGCGCTGGCGAGTCTCTTCAAGCGCTTCAACGTCCAGGACATATTCGGAATGCATCTCATCCATGGGCACTCCCCGCTTGATGAAGACAGCTTCATGCTCGGAACTGCCCTTACGTCTGTTAGAGGGTGCTGGACTAAGCCCACGAGCATCACCGATGTCAACCTCAGAGACATCCATGGCCATATCTTCAGGCTGGATCGTTACGGTATGATGTTGGCTTATGAGTATCGCGAAGGGCCAATTGTCAACCTGGATGGAGTCGATGCTGCTTTCTTCCGGGAGCTGGCTGAGTACCTCAACGCTAACAATTTGACGGACCTCCTCGGGCTTCAGGTCCTTGCCAAGGATGCTCCAGAGATGTGTGAGTTCGTGCTCAAGGATAATGGCACTGTCATGTTGGACGTGAGAGACGTGAAGGACTGGAAAACTTTCCGCACCACGGGATTCGCTCTCAACGCTTTCGACATAACCGAGTTGAAGGGCAATGAGAGCCATGCCAAGACTACCAAAGGCAACCATCAGGTATTCGTTGACGGGAAGATCGGAAAGGAGGATCCACTCATGGATGTCCTCCGGGCCGAGAATATCATTTACTGAGCTCCCTTTACCGCGAGTTAGGTGATGCGTTTTGTGAGAAGATGGTGTCGTGAACACTTTTATCTGTCATTACCGAACTTATAGCTATGTATCTTTGGCAACCAAATTGACCAGTCCTGCCTGTCATATTACATGATGATGCTACTACCTCGTACGTACCGATGATTTCGAGCCCATACCCTAGTGCGTTTCATACCGCCGGGCCAGCCTCCGGCATAACGTGAGCCGGGGGGGCCCAGGTCTCAGCCGTACAAAAAGCGTCGAGATATGCAAAGGAAGAAGCGTCAGTCCGGTCCACCACACCCTTCACAACTTTGCCGTCCATGATGAAGCCGTAACGGCAGAACAAGCCGGCCATCCTCGCAACCCGGATCAATTGTAAATCAGCATCTGAGACGTTGTTAGCTTCCCTCCAAAAGCTTTGCCAAAAGATGCCTTCGAGTTCATGGCAGTTATCGTAGTAATGCCAGCCCTCTGAATTCATGTAGCCAAGGACATTCTCAAATCCCCACAAGGACAAGCCGAACGGAAGGATCCCCGCCTCGGCCCAGTCAACAATCCCCGTAATATTGCCGGTTTCGGGATTTATGAGGAGATTCATCTCGCAGAAGTCCTGGTGCGTGAGGACGTAAGGGATTGTTCCAGAGAAGAGTGATGGGAGCTCTTTGCGAACCCTGTCCAGATTCGACGCGAACCGAGACGGCAGTGATTGAGCAAGCAGGTCAAACTTGGAGTCAAACTCTGCAAGCAAGGAAGCGGTATCACCCGCGCATAACCGTTGACGATTGTTCCAAGACTGCGCGAAGAATCTATGTACGTCATTAGCCCCAGCCTAAAATGAAGTAACAAGCATCTGAACACACTTCGCGAGGTCTTTCACGGTGTTACGCTGTCGGAATATGGCGTCTCTTGGCTGTATGGGGGAGATGTCGCGTGCCATAACGTAAGTTGTCCCGGGAAGTTTGTCCATCTCGTAGACGTGGAGAGGTCGCGATTGGCCAATAATACCGTGATACTTGCAACCAGCGACAAAATGCGGATGGGTTGCCTTGGCAAGGTTCATGATACCTACGTCGAAGCTTGAATCTTGGGTTCGAAATTGGAAGAGCCTAGGCTCATTCGTCCCCGCTGTGACCGTGTAGCTGAACGCCCCCTGTATCTGGACGGGATTGACCTGGCCGCCGGCTTGGGAAAGAGCAAAATCATCGCATTGTTCTCTTGTTACAGTCGTATTCTCTTTAAAAAAAGAGCTGATGGCATTGTTAATGTCGTAATAGGTTGTCATTGTATCGGACAGAACGTGAAGGGCAGTGAAGAATGGTAGAGTGTCAGGAAGAGCTCGAAAGTGCGGCCTGAGTTCACTCGCTATGTGGCAAGGTCGCGTTACCTGTCGCCTGGACAGCGTCGGATCGGCAGAATTGAATGCCCGTTCTGTGTGAGTCAGCTACTCCCAGGTCGACGCGGCTGGTCCCGGTCGCTCTGTACGAGTACGTACTCGTAAGAACGGCAGCTTCCCTGGTCGCTTGATCGTGCAGAAGCAACGCGGCTGAGGTACCTGTTGCTCTTGGTGTCCGCGTCGCGTATGGTCGTTGTTCTATTGGTTGAGTGTGCGTATGCATCAATTGCTAAGACTAGTTAGTGGTGGGAAGGTTCGGGAGGGGTGAGTCTATTGGTGAGCTGCCGATGTCGGTGTCGGAGTATCGGCGGAGTCGGCGCGAATGAAAACGGTAGATGTGTTCCGTTTCGGTGGCTGTCAGGTGACAAAACGGTGGTAGGGTAGCTAAGCGCCTGGTTCGTTGTCCTCCAGAAACGGAGTACCGCGACTCCAGATGTGGAGGCACACGGCGCCAAAAAGAGCAGAGGTCGAACTGGGCCAAAGAGCTTGACGGGATCCGGTATTTTCCCCTACCTATGGTCGTATGTGACAGAGGTACGGCATATTCGCCTTATATTCTGCATTGCAGGAGGTTTTGCATCGTGAAGTACGGAATATTGAGTTGACGCCAGCCATCGAGCTGCAGTGGGGCTGCAGTGGGGCAGGGGATGATTAAGAGGGATACGCTGTCTGAAAGGGGAGCAAGGTCCAGGCTTGAGGGGTTTTCTCGTGAACATGGCCAACGGGTTCCAGCTGGTGACCTGGATCGATCCGATTCCCTAGGGTCAATAGTCTGCCAGTATCATCGGGTCATCAAGCAGCCAGGTCGCTCCTGAGCTTGCTTCACCGGGTTGAGCAAACGCATCCGACCCCGGCCGTCTGGGCAAGACACATATATGGATGTAAGCTAGAGGCGAACGTACATGTATCAATGGGAGCAAGGCTGGATTGCATCACGTACCAGGTTCGAATCCGAACGTAATTTTGAATCACTCAATTGTTGGAGAAAATCGTAGTCTGGCAATAGAACCAACTCCCATGAAGGCTTGGTACTTCAATGGCGAGGCGTAGTCGTATTTTGTGGATGCATGCCCGAGGGTTCGTGTCTGTTATGGTAGCAAGCCATTCTTCATTTGCAAATGGCTAGGTCTCTGGGCTGGCCGTTCAAATGGTATGAATGAGGACGATGATGGGTTCAGAAATAAGTAAAAGCATTAAAGAGAGCCACGTGGTAGTTCTACCTTAGTCGACGCTACATGTATCCTCAGACGTAGAAACTGGATCTCGTGGTACCTGAAGGCAGCCGCTAGTCGCAGCGTCAGGGCTGTGGCCATGACTACAAGGCTCAAGCTAGGAAGTGCGCAACGTTCTTGGACGAGAGCAGGATGAAGCTACCGGCAGATGATGCTGTCACTAGGACGGTTATCTTTCGATGAGCCATGAATGAGGTTGTCAATGTGGGGATGCCTGCACGTGTCACAAGCAGCGTCCTGTGAAACACGCAGGCACAGGCGCACACACACCCGATCTTGTATTCAGCATATGCAGGATGAACGCCTGCGAATTGATCCTCCTGTCAAGCCCAACAAGGTCGCCACAAAAATGAGAGCAAGACGCCTCCTCCATTCAATTCCAGTTTTGTCGCCGCGATTTGCTTCCGGTTTCTCAAACGCGGTGTCTCGCTCGGTGCCATCAATTTCGCGGTCATTCTCCAAATCAACTCGGCCATCGCCGCCGCGAACGTTTCCGTCTACCGGATTCGACTTGATCGATGCAAGTGACAAAGTTGAAGAAGAGCGACTCCCCTTTTATAAGAGAGATGAATACTACCCTTGAAGATTGGCGATGTGGTCCATGGCCACTATCAGATAGTCGCAAAGCTGGGTTACGGCACAACCTCAACCGTGTGGCTCTCACGTAATCTGAGGTGACATCTGCCTGCCTCTCTTTGTACCTGATAACGAGCCATTTATTTCTGACTCGTATTATTCCCCAAGTTAGAGATCAGGAATACTGGGTTATGAAGGTACATGTCAATACTTTGAAGAATATTCACGAATCGGCTGTCTATCAGCACTTAGCAAACCATACCGAGGACCATCCCGGCCGAAAACACGTTCGAGAATTCCACGACTCATTTAAACTAAGAGGCCCAAATGGAGATCATGAAGTCTTTGTCATGACACCCCTGGGTATGAGCCTGAGAAGTCTACAAGAGATCCAGGTTGGTGGTGCCTTCCGCGAGCAGCTTGTCATTGGTGCTCTCGCGCAGGTCTTTCTTGCACTGGATTTTCTCCACGAAGCAGGTGTAATCCATACAGGTACGTAGAGAGATGCGTGTTCACTTCCATAAATTACGTGTTATGCCAATTACCTGAGTGTATGCTGCTAATTATCAATTATTAGATGTTCACTCTGACAATCTTCTTATTGGTGTTGTGGACAAATCCGTTTTTGCTACAGTGGAAGAAAATGAGGTCCAAAAGCCATCCCCCCGCAAAATCATTGGCGACAACGTCATTCAGGTCTCTCAGTATATGCTGGGAGGCGCAGGCCCGCTCATCCTCTGTGACTTGGGTCAAGCTCGAATTGGCAGCGAGCAACGTGGAAACGCTATGCCTGTGCCTTATCGAGCTCCTGAGGTGATTCTCAAGATGCCATGGGGAAACGGTGTAGATGCCTGGAGCGCAGGTCTCCTGGTATGGCCCAACATTCCTCCCACCTCACGTGCTTTATCAAATGGACTGTGTGTCTCTGTACAGACCTGGGATCTTCTCAAAGGAGAGAACCTCTTCAGGGTCTACGACCAGGAATCTGAGGAGCTAAATGACGCACATCATCTTGCAGCTATTACGGCGCTCATCGGTCCACCACCTCCGGAATTGCTGCATAGCAACGAAGAATCAGGCAAATACTGGGATAAAAATAGTACATCGCTTTGGCTATGCTTCTTTTCTCATCGATGTTTACTGACACAAGCTCACCCATATTAGGTGAATGGAAGGGCCCCGTGCCTCTGCCTCCAAGGAGAGATTTTGAGTCTCTTGCCAGCGAGATCATAGGAGTAGATAAGGAAAATTTTGTCAGCTTCATGGAATGTTTTGTCGCGTGGCTTCCAGACGATCGACTTACATGCCTGCAGGGCTATTTTCACCCCTGGCTCAAAACCAAACGGAATCTGGGTGCAACGTGAACTTGGTCATAAGTGCTCTGCGGTTGTCTCCGTATTTCGAATGTGAGATATGTGTTATGTTATCATTTTGGGTTCCTCTATATTATAATGTTCAATACTGAGGCGCAAACGAAGATATGCGGTTCAAATAAAGTGAATTGAAAACACAAGACAAAAACTATGTCGTATTATTAATAGCAAGCTGGCTCCCAGAATGTGGCAGAATGTACTCCGTAGTATAATTTCAATTGCGCTGACGGCTTCAGATTGGTGTCTAAGAAGAAGATCTTGAGCTAGCGGCTAGGCCTCCTGGGGACTTATGTACCATATCATACTGACAGCTCCCTTCCAGAGTATGCGTCAGGCCTAGCCGTACAGAATGGCGTCGCACGAAGTTCGCCAGAGGATCGAGTGGGGAGGGGCAGCGCTAAAGTAAAGTGACCAGGGTGCCTAGCCCGACTGACCTGCCAAGCCGGGCATACTGTAGCTGCATCCAGGCACCTAGGTACGCAGTAAACACCGCCTGTTTCGTTTGTTAGAGGAGTCAGCGCGAGATAGCTTCCTTGCTCCCGAGTTCGCTTCCCGTGAGCACAGTCGGTCCAAGGGTCGGCCGGCCTCTTCCAACGCTCATGGCTTCCCTTGAAACAAAGTAAGTGAACTTCAACAGCCACGTCTGATCTCACTCTGCAGATGAGATTCAGTGCTCGGAGACGTAAGAAGTAGTGCGGGGGATCCCAAAGCTAACACGGCCGCGAGCAGCTTCCCCGCAGTCCGGGCTTGCATTTTCGACATGGACGGGCTTCTCATCAACTCGGAAGACGTAATCACTCAGTCCACCAACCAGGTCCTTGAAAAGTACGGACGGCCTCCATTCACACGGTCGATCCGGGCTCAGCTCATGGGCGTCCCAGACTCGACAAACAGCGACCTGTTTCACAACTGGGCCAAGTTGCCCATATCCCGCGAGCAGTTCGCCCGTGAATCGAAAGAGCAAATGCACCTGAATTTTCCATACTCCAAGCCGCTGCCTGGTGCGGAGGAGCTTCTCTCGAACCTGAGCCGCGCACGTAGTGGAGCTTCTAGGGGCAGGATCGAGCTGGCGTTGGCGTCCAGCACCAAGACACGGACCTACGAACTGAAGACTTCGATGCCGGAATCAAAGCGGTTGCTTAGCTTCTTTGAGCCTACCAGACGGGTCTTGGGCGATGACACAAGACTGCGACGGGGCCGAGGGAAACCGGCACCTGACATATATTTAGTCGCGCTGCAGTCTCTGAACTCGACGTTAGACACTGGTGAAAAGGCCATCATGCCCAACGAATGTTTGGTCTTTGAGGATAGCGTGGCTGGCGTAGAGGCTGCGAGACGGGCTGGGATGAGGGTTGTCTGGGTGCCGCATCCAGATGTAGCGGTCGAGTATGAGGCCAGAGAGAAGGAAGTGCTGGCCGGGAGGACGCGGATGTTTGAGATCGGCGACGACCAGCAGCTGGGAGAGCTCGACGATGGTTGGGCTGAAAGCATTCCGAGTCTAGAGCACTTGGACTATGCAAAATACGGTATCGAAGTACCTCTCTAACATTCGCCGCATACTGTTGATTCAAAACAATCTTTGCCCGACATAGGCTATGCTGGATCCTTGGCATTTAGTTGTAACACTATGTCTACGATCGCGCCTCGAAATCTGCGGCGATAAAACTTTTGACCCCGCATGTCATGCAAGTTCCCTCAGCCTGTTACGCCAACCATGATGCTCCATTGCCAGTATGTCCCGCAGCTCATTAAAGTCATCTCGTGCCTGCACCATCTACTCCCGCCCATCGAGCCACTTGCTCATGTAAGGGCCGTCCAGCCAGTAGCCCAGCTTCTTGTAGTAGCTCCGCACGCCAACTCCGGAGATGACACTGATCTTCTCGCTGCCGTGCTCCTCGCGCGCTATCCTCTCCGCTTCCTCCATCAACAAGGTACCGAAGCCCTGATGTTGGAACTTGCGCGGGTCGCGGGCGTGGATGGGCACTGCGGTGCCGTAGACGTGAAGTTCTCGGATCATGCTGGTAGGCTGGCCGACAAGCTCCTCTCGGTACGTGTACTTCTCGGTGCACTTGCGTAGCCGGAGGAGTGCGACCAGGATGTCCTGCTTGGGGTCCTCGTACGCCAGGAACGTTTCCCAGCCGCCGTTGGCGGCGTAGTCTCTTCGCACCAGCTCGATCTGGTTCGGCCTGATTTTGTTCTTGACCTCATTAACGCCGACTTCTCGCGTCCGCACATCTCGACATGTCGTTCCGAAGTCCTTCATCCGCGCCAGCGCGAGCTCTCGCAGGTTGCCGTTTTCGACGCCAGACGTCACCAAGGGCATCGGAATGTCTCGTTGTACACGGTAGATTCGAGTCCAAGGCGGGATGAGGGCCATGATCCGGGCCACCAGGTCGATCAGCTCATTGGGCGTGTAGTTCTTGTATCTTCCGGTCCGCCACAGCTCGTAGAGGCCGGTTCCTCGAATCACGAGTGTGGGGTAAATCTTCAATCCGTCTGTCCTGAACGCAGGGTTCTCAAAGTACTCGCGGAACTGATCGATATCGCGTTCCATACCAACATTGGGAAGATCCGGCATCATGTGGCTGACCACTTTGAACCCAGCGTCCTTTGCCAGGCAAAATGTCTCGGCAACTGCTGCAACTGTATGGCCACGATTTGTGTCTCGTGCCACGTCTTCGTAGAGGGACTGCACACCGATTTCTAGTCTGGTGCAGCCGTACCTCAGCATGTCTGTGAGATGCGGCTGCAGGCAGTAATCCGGGCGAGTCTCGATGGTGATGCCAACACACTTGACATTGCTCAGCTCGCCTGCTTCGACGGCCTCGTCGACCTTGGACGTCTGGTATCCGCTCAGGGCGTTGTGCAGCTGAGAGATGAAGTTTTCTCTGTACGATTCGGCAAGCGACATGAAGGTACCGCCCATGATGATGTATTCCACCTTGTCCACCGAGTGCCCGAGAGACTTGAGCTGGTCCACCCGCCCGCGTGCCTGTTCGAAGGGGTCATAACGCGCGCGAATGGCTCGCATCGAGGTGGGTTCGTATCCGGTGTATGACTGCGTGCTGTATTCGAAGTCGGAGTCGGGGCCGCCTGGGCAGTATACGCAGATGTTGCCGGTGTAGGCGATGTGAGGGCATCGGTGCGGCTTGCACATGACAGCGACGACTGCGATTCCCGAGGAGGTTCCTGTTTCCTGTCAACCTGGGTCCTCGCGGAGGCTCGGGGCTTTCAAGAAGCGTGCTGTGCGTCATACTTATGGGCTTCGCGATGAGCTTGTGGAGGATATATTTCTTGTAGTGCTCCGGGATGGCGGCGATGATGGCCGTCAGGGGAGGGATGTTGGCCAGCTTGTGCTTCTTGGAGAGCTTGGCGCGCAGAGCATTCAGATTGATGTCGCGCGACCGGCCGCCATTCTTGGTCGCCTCATGGTCCTCGATCAGGGCGTTGGCGACGTCGGCGCAGCACCGGAGGAAGCGCTCGCTCTCGGGCGCGAGGTCGGCGCCCTTCTTCTTCGTGGTCGTTACCGTGGCCGTCGCCATGATTTCTCGTGTCGCAGCGGCGCTCGAGACACAGCACCAGACGGCGTGGTGTTGCAGGCGATGAGGCTTTGCACCTTTTGATACCGGGTGGGGCCGAATCCAGGCCAGGAAAATGCACGGTCGGTACGTACCGATCCCACGGCAGCGTAGGCAGCGTTAGTGGCTTTCTCGGAAAAAGACAGCTGCCGTTTGCCCGGTAGCACCCGAAACCCAAAGCTCTGGCCTGGCGACGCTTTTCGCGCACCGAGCTCCAGTTCATCAACCATCCGGTCTCGCCCCAATTCTCATCTGTCGCGTCGAGCGTTGCAACCGCAGCGTCCTTGAGCCAGTCCTCCTCCTCTCCTCTCCCCTCAGACCCATCATGCAGGCCATTCCCCGGACGGCGGCGCGCGCTGCGGCGCTTCGCAACGGTGCCCGTCGCACCTACAGCTCCGCCTCGTCTCCCTACTCCAAGACCATTGAGAACCTGCGCATCAATGGCGACACCAAGGTCATCTTCCAGGGCTTCACTGGAAAGCAGGGAACGTACGGTGCACCCGCTCTGCCCGATTTCCGATCCTGGTGCTGACGATGAGGCAACAGCTTCCACGCGCAGCAGGCGATCGAATACGGTACGGACCGCGACCCGGCGACGGCAAAGCCCGCACCCGCACGCGGGAAAGCGAACAAAAAACTGACACTGGGACTCCAGGAACCAAGGTTGTCGGCGGCACGAACCCCAAGAAGGCCGGCCAGACCCATCTCGACCTTCCCGTCTTCAAGAACGTCTCCGACGCCGTGAAGGAGACTGGCGCCACTGCCACCGCGCTCTTCGTTCCGTATGACAGACCACGTCCCATCCAGCAGTTGCAAAAAATTGAGCTGACACACTCCAAGCCCTCCCCTGGCCGCTGCTGGCATTGAGGAGGCCCTCCAGGCCGAGATTCCTCTCGTCGTCTGCATTACCGAAGGCATCCCCCAACACGGTAAGTTTTCGGCCCCACAGTCGCCAATCGTTGGTCCGCTTTTGCTCATACCCCATACCCGTAGACATGGTCCGCATCACCTCCATGCTCAAGTCGCAGTCCAAGACCCGTCTGGTCGGCCCCAACTGCCCGGGCATCATCGCCCCCGGCCAGTGCAAGATTGGCATCATGCCCGGCTTCATCCACAAGCGCGGCCGCATCGGCATCGTCTCCCGATCCGGCACCCTGACCTACGAGGCCGTCAACCAGACCACCCAGGCTGGCCTGGGCCAGTCCCTCGTCGTCGGCATCGGCGGCGACCCCTTCAGCGGCACCAACTTCATCGACTGCCTGAAGGTCTTCACCGAGGACGAGGAGACGGACGGCATCATCATGATTGGTGAGATTGGTGGCTCCGCCGAGGAGGAGGCTGCCGAGTTCCTCAAGCAGGCCAACACCGTCGGTGGCGGCAAGCCCGTCGTCTCCTTCATTGCCGGCATCTCCGCCCCTCCGGGCCGTCGCATGGGCCACGCCGGTGCCATCGTCGCTGGCGGCAAGGGCGGCGCTGACTCCAAGATCAAGGCCCTCGAGGCCGCCGGCGTCATCGTCGAGCGCTCCCCCGCCAGCCTGGGCAAGGCTCTGTACGACGAGTTTGTCCGACGGGATCTTTTGTAAATCTGTACTAGGTTAATAGGGGTGGAGCTTGGGGCTGCGCAAAACTGAGTGTGAAGCTGGCGAGACGCCGTATGACGCTCACGGAGGTCCGCTTGCTTACAATGTGTTTCATTATCATACGGTTAAGATAGAACAGGATGGAAACCCTGGCGAGTTTCACGTCGCCGCCATTGTACCACTTCAAAGTCCATGCAAGTGAGCTCGACACTGAACAGGCGAGTTGACGGGCGGGACCCTGCCAAACGCCGTTGTTGAGAGCACAGAATCGTGTTCATCAGCTGCGCTACGTGCAACGTCACTAAGGACCCATACAGCGCTTACACCATCTAATAAGAAAGCGTCCATCGATATACAAGTGAAGTCAAAGGGGGAAGCAAATGCCGATACCCTACGCGCCGCGCCCCCCCCGGGAGGCTATGATTCCCGGCCCAATCCCAAAATGGCATCTATGCAACGCAACATAAACTCCCTTGCCAATGCAACCAATGCGTGTTTCGCTTCTCGTATTCGCAGACTTGCTCGAACCGCCCCTCATCGCGGGGCTGCGAAGGTATTCCATCAGTCCCAAGGGACGATGCATTCCGTACGAATCATTGCTCGCCGAGGAGTCGGGCGGTAATGTCGCCCATGTATGCCTCTTCCAGCTCGTAGTCCTGCCCGTCGTTTCGCTCGATGCCAACATAGAGGAACGCGTCGACCACGGAGTCGACGTCGAAGCCCATGTTCACGAAGCGGTCGACCAGATCCTTGTTGTATCCTCTGTACCTGCAGCTGGGGTGTCAGTCCATACGTCCCTTGACACGATGCGCCGCACTACGTTTCCGTACCTGTTGGCGTCGTCCGCCTTAGGCACAACGCCCTTGCTGTGTTTCGCCATCCACTTGCTGAGATCAAGTTCTTGCTTGGGGGCACCGGCGTAGCGGACAGCCCAGTCTTGCGCAACGAGGCTGAAGCGCTCGGGATTCTCGACGAGCATGCTCGCAACTTCGGCGTCTTGCGGATCTTTGGGGTTGGGAGACTCGAGAAGCATGCGGAGGGAGAGGAGGGCCGTCTTGATGGTCTGCACCGGGGACCAGCCAGTGCCGAGGGTGTCGAGACAGATTGCGCCCTGGGACGTACACACTTAGCTCCGAAAGTACATACTTCCAGCCAGACAACAACCGTGCCAGAGGTCCCTAGCTCGCCTTCGACGATCGTAGGCGAGAGGGCACGCGGACGTGAGGCCTACTCACCGTCTGACTGCTGACGTTGGGGTGCCAGATCTTGGTCTCGAAGCGCATAATGGGCGACTTGAACGGGTAGCTGTCCGGTATCTGAATGTCGATATCATATGTTGCCCCGGCGTAGGGCGTCTCGGGAGGCGCGGGGATGATGCCCTTGAGGTGCTTGAGGGTCACGCCGTCGGCAGGCGCGGCGTAGACACCCGAGTTATCTCGGTCCGCCTGGATGTCAGCCAGCTCCTTGGCTATGCGACGGTCCCGGCTGCTCGTCATGGCGGGTTAGGTGCTATCGATGCGGTCGCTTTTTGATGCAGGCAAGGAAGTTGAATGCGTTGCAGAGGGGGTTGAAGGTTCAGGCTGGCCCGGCGGTGGGGTGGAGGATGTCGTCGACATTCTATCAGCGACGGGCACGGAAAGAGGGGCCGAGAGCGCTCGCCTCGGGGTGGTGGCATGAAACGACGTCAATGGGGCCCGGCAGCCAACAGTGCAGCACGCTAAATATAGCGCTGATCAGGTGTCAGCCGGACGCTCCTGATGTTGCACATTGCAACGACAAAGGGAGTGAGTGTCTGGGAGCAAGCAGTTTCTAGGTGACTCGGCCGCCAACACACCGTCCTACTCTAAAGGTATGCCGGAACTAAATTCCCAGATACTGCGCTTCCTTTGAGGAATGAACCAGGCTCCTCGAAAGTGCACCTGGACGTACGATGCGTGCACGAAACCACCCTTCCTCACACGGGCTGCTTCATATTGCCGGAAGATTGGCCACATTCCGTTGAGCAGGGCAGCCTACGATGTACGTTATATGAAAGCAAGTAGGCAGTTTTGTGGAGGGGTCATGAATCATCTCGGGCGTCCATGTTGCTTTTGTCCAAATATGCTTTGGTTAAGCAGAACCAGCCGCGAACGATTGCCTTTGTGCTTAAAGTTGCATGCACTGGGGATAGTGCAATGCGACGGAACAGAAATTAATATGAATCTTTATTGATATCTGTTGCTTGAGCGAGATTTAGCATTATCCTTTTTCAAGTGTCGAAGTCTTGGTGCTATAGGGTAGTTCAGTACCTAGTATATGGGCTCTCAGTTCTGGGTCGCTCGGTTGCGTGGCCGTTTCTCCAACGTTGCTGCGACAGCGAACAAAGTTCCTCTACCCGAGCAAAGATAGGGGATACGACATTCAATTCGACAGTTGCCACAGCCCTTAGAGACGCCAGAGACGTCGTTCTCAAAATCCAGGGCAGTCGAATGGTCACGTGACTTTATTGCATAGATAGCACGTGACTCAGCTGGAGCTGTCGTGTTTCCCTGGCGCCTGATTGCGACGGACGGTCGCTCCGTCATCTCTCCAGCCTGGAGCCAAACACCTAATCGAATCAACACAACACACCTGAGCGCCGCCATTGGGGAATTCCGGGAACAGTCACTCTGCATAGCTCGCAAGCTCTCGGCAACTCGCTCGCACAAGCTCGCAGAGCTTAGTCTGTCCAGATGGTGAGCTCCCTCGGGCTCCCCTACCTCGCCTCGCCCGATGCTGACAATCACCTCCAGGGTCAAGGACAGTCTGGAATGGGGGGTGGTGATGGCAGGGACGACAAGGACAAGAAGGTTAACACATGCTCATGCATCTGCTTTGATGAAGCTCGCTGACGGTCGCCACAGAAGGACAAGCCCAAGTACGAGCCTCCCCCGAGGCCTACGACGCGAGTCGGCCGCAAGAAGAGAAAGGCTGGCGGCAACACCGCTGCCGCCAAACTCCCCGCAGTATATCCCACGAGCCGATGCAAGCTTCGTCTACTTCGCATGCAGCGGATCCACGACCACCTCTTGCTCGAGGAAGAGTACGTCGAGAACCAGGAGCGGCTGCGCAAGGCCAAGGCGGCCAAGGAAGGCTCGACGGCCGGTCCCGATGCCGATGTCGACAGATTAGCCGACGAGCGTGGGCGTGTTGATGATATGCGGGGCAGCCCAATGGGCGTCGGCACGTTGGAGGAACTGATCGATGACGACCATGCCATCGTCAGCAGCACGACGGGTCCCGAGTACTACGTCAGCATCATGAGCTTCGTCGACAAGGACCTTTTGGAGCCTGGAGCCAGTGTTCTGCTGCACCATAAGAGCGTGAGCATCGTCGGCGTCTTGACGGATGACGCAGACCCCCTTGTTTCGGTGATGAAGCTCGACAAGGCACCGACCGAATCGTACGCGGACATTGGTGGCTTGGAGCAGCAGATTCAAGAGGTCCGAGAGTCAGTGGAACTCCCACTGCTTCATCCGGAGCTTTACGAAGAGATGGGCATCAAGCCTCCCAAGGGTGTCATCCTGTACGGCGCCCCCGGAACAGGCAAGACGCTCCTGGCAAAGGCCGTGGCCAACCAAACGTCGGCGACTTTCCTGCGCATCGTCGGCAGCGAACTGATCCAGAAGTATCTCGGCGACGGCCCACGGCTTGTGCGGCAACTCTTCCAGGTTAGCTTAGCCATTCCCACCGTGGCCCACGCCATACTGACCATTTCACCAGGTTGCCGGAGAGAACGCCCCTTCCATCGTCTTCATTGACGAAATCGACGCCATCGGCACGAAGCGGTACGATTCTACATCCGGTGGCGAGCGCGAAGTGCAGCGAACCATGCTGGAGCTCCTCAACCAGCTCGACGGTTTCGACGACCGTGGCGACGTCAAGGTCATCATGGCCACGAACAAGATCGAGACTCTGGATCCTGCGCTCATCCGACCAGGCCGCATCGACCGCAAGATCCTCTTCGAGAACCCCGACCAGAACACGAAGCGCAAGATCTTCACCCTCCACACGTCCAAGATGAGCCTGAACGATGACGTGGATCTGGAGGAGTTCATCTCGCAAAAGGACGACCTGTCTGGTGCCGACATCAAGGCAATCTGCTCCGAGGCCGGCATGCTGGCACTGCGAGAGCGTCGCATGCGCGTGCAGATGGCCGACTTCAGGTCCGCTAGGGAGCGCGTCCTGCGAACCAAGCAGGAAGGCGAGCCGGAGGGTCTGTATTTGTAATGTACCATTGTGTATGAAAGAGACGAGCAGAGGGAGAAGTACATGGATTAGAGAGCTTATTACGCAGCACACGGAGTAGTCGTAGCGACGATGCTCGCGTGGCAGCGATACCATAGCCACAGCCAATACATCCACAGCGAGGCAGGCAACTCAGCGTATCGAGACTGCTCATTTGTCATGCGAATCAATCTGGTCGAGCTATACATGTAACAAGTCCCATATTACAATTGTTTTCGCCAGTCCAGCTTGGCTATGGGTATCCCGGTCCATTAACGCCATGCTCTTCTGCTCTAACAGAGACTCAAGTAAAAATAAAACACAGTTGCTGCGTACGATTTCTCCGTACGTCACCGCACGTCAGTTGGCGGCGTTGACCTTGCCATCGACGCCGTGCTCATCCTTGACCACCTGGATCTGGTTGCCGCCGGCGTCAATCCGCGTGCTGCCGATGACGCCCACAGGAGAGTGAGCGTAGAGCCAGCGGGCGACGAGGAAGCTGCCCAAGGCCCATCCCCAGACGAACACGGCGATGGACGAGGTGACGAGCAGCGTCGGGATGAGCACTAGCAAGGCGAGAGCGATCCAGAAGAGGGCGAAGAAAATGGCGGCGCCGAGGGCAAAGGCGACGGTCGAGGCAGAGAAGACGGCAAAGAGCAGCAGGGGCAGGAATGACAGGAGGAGCTGCGAGGCAGCAAAGGACTGAACGAGACGCACGTTAGCTCAAAGCTTGCCCGCGACCCGAGACGCCGGATCCAGCTCGAGGGGACCCCATCGGAAGGAGAGCGTACGAAAAGTATGGGACGCGAGGTCGCGAGCGTCGAGGCGGAATCATACGCGCGGCGGCGCGAGGCTGGGGCGACGACGCGGTCGAGGGACCGCTGGGCGTACGAGTAGATGCCGGCGCCACGGTCGTCGACAGCGTCCTTGACGGTGCTGCCGTTGGAGGCCATGCTTGCTGCCGAAAGCTGCGGGCTGGTTGCGCGCGCGGGTGGACGTCAAGCTCGGAGGCTGCAGACGCGCGTTGCAGTGGAGAGGCGCGGGTGGTTCGATGTTGGGTGCAAATGAGGCAGCTGGAGCTCTCGCGCTGACGGTGCACGCTGTGCCAGGGCTGTGCTCCGAACGGCCGCCTGAGTCCCGTGCTGGCTACGCGACGACAGCTTTGGGTGCCGGCTACGTGTCTTGAAACCTTGGCTTCACCACGACAGTAGACTTACTGCCGTGTTACAAGCGGATTCGCCTCTTCCTTGTCGCTGAGCCTCGTGCACGGCACCGGTGATGACGCCTACAGTGGGGAGCTGCACCGGCAGTTGAAGCGCCGCACCTCCACCCCTCGTCACTCATACGGTATACGCTGACGCTGATCGCTGCAGGAGTGAGATTCTTGTCCGAGGACTTTGTATTGCAAGAAGTATGGCGCGGTGACCCCGAAGCTATAAAGCTGGAGACTGCGGGCTGCAAGAAACACTCGGTGACTGCCCAAGCCATCTGCGTCGATACATGGCCACGACCAGCCCATAGCGAGCGTCTACCCGTGCGGACATGGTCGAACAGGCGGAATCCGTCAGCCCCTTCACACATGAGTGGCTGCATTTAGACAACTACCTTAGGTAGGTAGGCAGGTAAGGTAGTGTAGTGACCTGAGTCTTGGGTGTGCCTTCTCTTCTTGTGTTCCCCTTCCTGCCGACTGCGGGTGGAGACATTAAACCCGCCATGTGGGGCGCAAATTTGGTGAAAACTATATAAGTGGAAACAAACGAAGCAGTTCTCAACAAGCAACAAGTCTTCGTGGCTCAGTTGGTTAGAGCGTCGGTCTCATAGAGACTGCCTATGATCGAGCGTGAAGTTCGAGTCATCCGAAGGTCGTGAGTTCGAGTCTCACCGAGGACATTGTATTTTTGCTTGTGATTCCACCTGGGATATGTTTTTCTTCTTTTTTTTTTCTCTTTCATTTTCCCCCGTTCTTTTCGTTTCTGTTTCGTCCCCGTTTCCCGTTTCCCCTTTCCCAAAACCACTGATACAAGACAATAATTGTGTGCTTGAGTTGGCAAGTGATATGTTCAGCGTCGGACGTGGCGTCTGAATTCAGTTCATCGCCTTGACTGCACTGTATCTGTACGGCTTTGCGCAGACTAGATTCCAAGTTGCCGGAGCGCATTTAATGGCAAAAAATGTTTCCCAGCTCGCTCTTTCGTTGCACCCACCAAGCACACGCGCATTGTGGCGATGGCTGCCTTGCTGCTTGCTACCCTTCTTGGCTTGCTGGCCTCAACGCTACATACGCTCAATTGTTTTGATTACCACGGTATCTGTAGCTTTAGACCGCTGAAAACATTCTTTACGATCAGGGACCTCAGCCGTCGCAGCAAGTCGGGCACCGCGTCCCGCGCCGCACCGTGCCGCCGAGCATGCGCACCGAGCCGACAGCGACTGCCCGGCGCACGCCGGCAACGCCGCCGCCAACCCCGGACCACCGCTGGCTAGTCGTTCCTCGTCACCGCCACGCGCTATGCCATCAACGCATCCGGGGCCCTGGCTGCTGCGGGCGCGGCCAACGAGCGTGCCGTTAATGTTGGCGCCGGTATCCGCCGCTGAAGCCGGTAACTAACGTACCTACCAAGTGTTTCCACAGCCTGACCTGTAGGTCTGGGGAGTAAGGACCCACACAGGCACAAGGAGTGGACTTGCACGTTTCGCAGCAACGGAGATTGGTGGGAACAGCTATACACTGGTATATCTCTGCAGGGAGAGGAGCGATGGGGGTAAGAAGTCCGAATTTATAATTATCGAGCCTAGAATATGCGCGTAGTACCTAGTCGTAGAGCCTTACCTCGTATAATAGGATGACCGGCGAGCTTTGCGTGGATGATAGGTTGTTCAAGTTAGGTTAGTAATTCCTAGTCAACCTCGGGGGAACCCGAACTCACGACCTTCGGATGACTCGAACTTCACGCTCGATCATAGGCAGTCACAGTTGTCAAGAACGAGGACTTCTGTCACGCTTCATATATCGCAACCCCGGCGGGAGTGAAGTGATGCAGTGTCCATCATATTTCATTGAATGCACTGTGCATGTAAACGTATGGAAGTCCTCAAAACACGATAACCCTCGATTGAATTAAAACAATAGCACTCGCATCGCTATTTTTGCAAGCTAGCGGATGCGCTGTGATACCGTATCTGCATACTGGCCTAGCAGTTCTTTTCTCCGTTGATCATTGGAGTAATAAGCTCCACCAAATATTCCTCAGTCTTAACCCTAATACCTAACAGCTCGTTATCGTTCTCGGTAAACTTTGACCCATGCTCGGGGTCCACGATCGACTTGAGTAGGATCGGGATAACAGTTGGCAAGTCATGTATTCCTTGAGCCAGACGCTCCGTTGCCGCTTTTACCGCCACGTTCAGGTCCGCATCCACAGGAGCCCACGGCTTGCCTGGAGCTATCTGCTTGGCGAGGGAGAGAAGCTGGTTTTGCGAAAAGATGATCTCAGACACGTAGACTGGTCGGTTCCGAGTCTCCTCTGGGTGTGACAAGACACCGACAACGGCATCTCCCACTCTTGGCATGCTGGTCGTGCTGAACTCAGTCGCTCCACCGTTGTATATTGTGGGCGTGTATCCGGAAAGATCCATGATAAAACTTTCCTGAATAGCAAAGTCCGTAAATCCTCCAACGTAGACGAACGAGTATGTCAAATCCGTGGTTTTGGATTTCTCGATAAGGTAATCCTCGACAATCACCTTTCGCCCGAATACTGGGAGCTTGCGAGAGTTGGGATTGGTCATGTTGGATCCGAAGTTGGACGGGAGGAAACGCTTGACCCCAGCAGCGACGGCGGCATCGACCATGGATTTCTGGCTGAGGACGCCAGCGTCACCGACGACTGACACCACTGCATCCTGGCTTTGAAAGGCCGCTTTTAAGGATTCCACATCCTCGTAGTCGACCTCTACTACTTTGGTCCCTGGCGCAAAGGTGGATGACGAGCCGGGACGCTTGAGCACTTGAACGTTGAATTGTTTCGAGGCGACAAGCTTATCCAAAACAAATGTGCCTAGGCGGCCAGAGCCGCCGACAAGTGTGACGTTCTTGATAGCTGACATGGTGATGAATGAGTAAAGGGGGAGCGAAGTTGTGACACAAGAGAGTAGTGAAATGTATGAATTAAAGGCGGAGGTCAGAGCGGCTTATATATGATACGACGACAAATTGGCCTTGTAAATAACAAATAAAATCACATGTATTCAGTCCATACTAGAAGCGGCCTGAAGTGCTCATGGGGCCGGAATCATAGAGGTTCGCATAGTCCATTGCTTACCAGTAGTTCCGACATCCCACCGGGCCGGGCGATGGTCATCTTGTAAGCGAGTACATTACATATCCGGTGGCGTCATCTTAGCACCCACATCCCACTCCGCGCCGACGTTGGATGAACAAGCACTGCTTGCGCCGTGTCGGTAATCCGTGCTTCAAGGACTATAATGCTGTTTGCTTTGGCAGGCCTTGATTTCTCATCTCGAGCCGTCATCGGTCGCCGGGCTTTCCGGATGCATAATTTCTAATCGTCTTGGCCCACACTCTTCACCGGCAACTACTCCCATCGCTCACAGTGTTCCCAGATGCACTGCTCCTGGTATTTTTAGCTGCATCAATACCTACCCGGCCGAGGATCCAGTTGCGCGAAAACATCAATAATCTCCGGAAGACCTAAGGCCTTGCTTTAGTGGTCGAAGTAGTCCGGTCCTGCAGGCGCGGCGCATTCAATTCATTCATAGGCCACGTGGCTACATCCCACGATTCGCGTGAATGAATATCCTTCCCGCTGATGTCTTCACAAATACGATCCGGAGGACTTGAAGCATAGTGCATCATAGAGCCATGCCTCGGCGCGCGAAGCCAAGTAAGCACCCTGTTCCAATCACGAGCAGTGAACCTCGTTAAAGTCGAACGTAAAGAAGCTAACAAGCCTTGCTAGGCTCAGACTGTCACCTCGTCACACATGCCACTGCGGTAAAAGCTTCGCCCGGAAGGAACATCTCACCAGGCATCAGGCCACCCACGGCAAACTGACCTACATTTGCAATGTATGCCAACGACGGTTCAGTCGAAGGTGAGACTAGTATTATGCTGAACGATTCCTTCCAGTATGAGACGTGGCCGGCTAATGCTACACCCAGAGAACTACTTCGCCGCCACTTAGTAGTTCATGACCCGAGCCATACACGCATCGTCGTCTCCTGCAATGAGTGCCGCGCCAATAAAACTAAATGCTCTGGCGGCACTCAGTGCTTGCTGTGCATGCGAAGAGGTATCCGCTGCATTTATCGAAGCGACCTTCGTCAATCAGCAGGAACATCGACAGATATTGAATCTTTGCCTGTAAATGCTTTCCTCCGCAGGAATGACGATAATGGCGATGAGGAATCAACATTGCCAATAAGTTCGAGACCAGGCAACCTCCTCGCTGAAAACTCATTGCGAACAGTACGGGGACTACTAAGCCATGAATGGCTACAAGGTCTCTCCGTTATACCATCCAAGTCAGTTCCAACAATTGAAGTTCAGCCCCAGAGCATTGGTATTGAAGCTATCTACGAGCTTCTGCTTGCTGGAAATGCTTCGTTAGAAGGAGTCATGCCAGAGTCGAATGCTATGAAAGACTGGCTTACCAAGTGCCTTGAGACATATTTCAGAAGCTTTCACCTGCGGTGGCCAATCTTGAATGCTCCGTCATTCGAGATAACAACTGCCTCCGTACCTCTGGCTGCGTCAGTTTGTGTCATAGGAACATGGCTATAAAGCAGTGCTGGGGGGAGTGAAAGAGCTTGTGCACTCCGAGTGCATGATGTCCTGCTACGGAACCTGCTTCGCAATCTGGTATGTATTCCGCACCATTTGATAGGCTGTATATTAAACCATTTGTAGATCGACCCTAAACTGTTGCTTGAAGAACAGGCCTGGCCAATCGAACTTTTCCAGGCAATTCTTTTAACTCTCATCTTTTCACTCTACTGCATCAATGAGAGTGCCTTTTCCAGAATTTTGTTTCTCCGAGGCGCATTCATAACCTTTCTCCGAAAGATAGGAATGTTGAACGCTGAATCATTGGCTGATCATTTAACACTTCATTTCAGCGGAACATTTGCTCCGTATACGTTATGTATGCGCGAGAAGTTTATGCGGCTGATTGCTTTGACCTATCAGTTTGACATCTACTTCGCTCTCGTTCATGAAAGGTCGCCCATACTTCACCGTGAAGAAGTTAATGCAGATCTGACGACGACATTTGCACTGTGGAACGCTCATGGTCTTGATAAAGTAGCCAAGTGCCTGGCCGAGGAGCCAACTGGACGGTCCGGGTTCCATGTATCAGCAATGATAAACTGTCCTGGTTCATTTGCATCCTCGCAACTCCTCGTGGAAGACGTGCTACTGGGCTTATGCGGCCTCTTGCAGGAAATACGGGTTCGCAGGCAGTCCGTATCGTCCGAAAGGAAGGAATGCCATGGCAACGGTTTCCAAAGAGAACTTCCCATCAAGACACTGGATGCCTGGAAATATGAGCTGGATAAGATCAACAAATTGGCCAACACGAGAAACATCACCAGAGATGCGGCCAAATATCTACTGCTAGCTTATCGCGGAGAAGACAATTCCGTAGCGGCAACTTTGGGACGAATCATTACCCTCGTACAAGATGGAATGGTTCTCTATTACTACTTGAAGATGTGCTACTATGCTGGCTATGGTTCATCCGATTTTGTGGGACTGGTGAAGGAAACCCAAGGTCCCTGTACACATACTGGGCGGGTAACCAAGCACGGGAGAGAAGCACTCATGTGTTCATTGCAGCTGCTTCAACTGGTAAATTCTATTGGAGCCTCGGGCACATCTACCAATCCACTTATAAGGCACGCGCTCGCCATGGGTGCCTATTTGACCAGGACGGTGTTGGTTTCATGCGAGAAATGCGAGTGCCTACAGTGGACCGAGATCGGCGGGCCTCTTTGCATTAATGGTACACCACTGTGTTCGTGCAAGTTGGAGTTCTGGACTGAAAATTTTGAGAAAGCAATCCAAGATCAAGACATTGTCGTCGAGGCAGCTCATAGTACAGCAAGCTCATAACGTTTCATTCAAGCATTATGGTACATCAAAATCGAAAGATCCGCAAGTCAACGACCCTAGATCATGTGCAAACCTTGTGTTGAGCTGAAGCAGCCCAATTTGTTCAGCATCCTTACTCGCCGAATACGAGAATACGAGAAATGCGCCATGGGGAACCTCCGATAGAGCTGGTGATGATCGTTTGGCTGCTCAGAACCACCCTTCCCCTCTCATTCCCCGCGTTCAGCAGCCGCAGGAATGCCGCAAAGCCGAAGTAGACGTCGCCAAAGTCACGTTGAACCCTTCTCGAACGCTGTGGCGTCACTTTCCAAAGGGTCCATTTTCCATCGGTGAGGGTGTGGGAGGGAGAGATGTCAATGGAGCCGCCATTTGCCACCAGGATATTGATGTAGTCCGTCTCATTTAATCCGAAGGTGGCGACTTCGAGTTTCGCGGAGGATGCTTGTTATACTTACTTTTCAATCGTATTTTTGTTTCCTAAACTTGATACTTTCCTAAAATTGATACAAAGCAATATGATTCAATTGACAAATGATATGCCGAGGTGGACACGGGGTTCCGGAATTCAGTTTCCATGAGTGACCGGAGGTTGTAGAGCCGAACCCGCTGCGGCTTTCGGCTTTCGCGCGGCTTCGCGGGAGCGAGAGCCCCTCGAAACCCAGCGCGCGCCACCGCGATGTTGCCTCACTCGAAGTCGCGAACTAAACAGCATTTGACAGACCTTGGCAGACTCCGCATTTGGCTATGGGTCGAATTAGCGCCCGTAATCGCCCATGAAGACTTGACGCCGAGGGCGAGAACGAGCCTGGCTCGGCGAATGACGAGTAGCGATGGCGCACTGCGCAGGCGACGATGCAGCTATAAGACGACAGCTCGAACATGTAGCGACAGATACAAGGAAAGACGAAAATCACGACCGGCTTCCGACCAGTCATTTTTGTAGCCTGCACACATCACCTGTTTTCAACCAATTCACCATCTTTTACCCATCAATCCTGATCATCGCTAGCTGCATCCATCGGTGTCGTATTGAGATACTCGCTCGTCCTGTTGGCTCGATTGTTCCCGTAAAGCAAACGCAGAAGTCTTCGCAGACATGCATGCAGGTCTCATCTACCCCGATGAGCACGTCGCCTCTCCCCGGCAGAATCTCACCTACACGATCTTGCCGCGTCAGGTTTCCAGCTCGACATTAAGCGGCAATGTGGGCAACAACAGCAAGGTCATCCCACCCAGGCTGGTCACCGAGCCAGCCAGCCCAATGAATTGCAATTTCCCGTCCGTCAAATGCAAAGCTGGATGGTCGCTCGACAAGGCTGCCAACGTCATCGGCGCCGAGGGCTGGTGGCCAACAAGCATGGAGAAGGAGTGCCATAAGGCCGCCCGCATTCTTCATTCATTTCTCAGTGAGTTCAAATTCAGCTCCAAATTGGGTTGTTTTTAGAGATGCTGACCGTTGCTCTGAAGACCTCGAACAAAGAACCAGCCTCATGCACCCCACGGGCATGCCCAATAAGCTTGTGGTCAAGATCCCCGATGCCGTCCTCCGGAACTGCGCCGGCCTTGCCATTTTCAACGTCATCCGCGCCGGTGCCTACCACGGGTCACTTGCCGCTGGGTCCGGAGTCGTCATTGCCCGTCGACCCGACGGCACCTGGTCGCCGCCCTCGTCCTTTGTCGTGTCCACACTCGGGGCCAACTTCCTGCTGGGACTCGATGTATACGATTGCGTCTGCGTCCTCAACACGCCAGAACAGGTCGACGCCTTCACCAAGCCGCGTGTTCCACTCGGCGGGGGCGCGCCCATCGCCGTCGGGCCCATCGGACCTGGTAGCAGCGTCGACGCGGCCGTGTTCAAGACGGATCGCCCCGTGTGGAGCTATATCAAGAGCCGTGGGCTGTGGGCGGGTGTGCAGATTGACGGCACCATTATCATCAACCGCGCGGATGCCAACGCCATCTTCTACAACGAGAGTGGCATATCAGCGCGGAAGATCCTTCGCGGTGATGTTGCTTGGCCCATGCCCGCCAAGCCGCTCTTCGAGGTCCTGCTCGCCATGGAGGGGCGTGGTGATTTCGATCGCACCGTCGTCCAGGAAGTCGGCCGTATGACCAGCCCGGGAGATACTGTTCTTGATACGAAGGTTAGGTTCGCCACCCGAGCCACTAGGAAAGTATGATCTTACACGATAGATCTTGCCAAAAAAAAACCCCCCAAATCGTCATGTTGCCTTCCAGCATGACAAGTCGGCGTGCAGGGAATTTTCACTTTCTCTTTTTCGGCAATGGCAGGCGCTGGCAAGCGTCTTAGCGTTATGGCTACATCCTAGCGCATTCTTGGACTGTAAAGTACCAATCATCTTATATGCATAGTACACCAAAAGTCGCGTTTCAAGATACCTCAATGTTATCCCGAGAACCACCAGTACACACAGAACGAGTCCAACTTAGTAATCAGATAATACAAATGGCATAGATTCTTCATAGGAGAGAGAGTACGCCATATCCAGTAATGGATTGCCGGCTCTTGGTATGAATTGCATTGTCTTACTAAGAGACCGGGCTGTGAGGTGTCTCCCAAGTCCCGTAAAACTTGAGACATCTCGCTGGTGTTCCACGCGGCATGGGTGCTACTCCGTACTGTCGCATGTTTTCGAGCCTTGCCGAGCTACCTGAAAAGTTACATTGTCGCAACCACGGCAGCCCTGATTCCTGCAGGTCTGTGTGAATATCGACCCTTTATAAGTTGGTTGGAGCTGTTGGGCGGATCTTGCAGTAGTCGAGTTACCATGTCGCGAATGGCTTCGGACTTGTTCTGCAAACGAGCCCGTTCATAATCCAACTCCTGACTGTAAGTACATAAAACCCTCATGTAGCCTCTGAATGGTTGTTGGTACAATTGAATGAAAAAAAAAAAAGTTCGCTGTGGCGTGGACGATGAATCAAGTTTCATGCAACCGACAAGATTAGACAGAATCCCGGGCAGCAATCAGGAAGGGCTGTGCGACAACTATACTGACAGCTAATACCCTAATGCCAAGAGCATGTGATGTAGGCACAGCGATCCTCACCCATGGCAAGCATTTGCCCCGCAAGATGCCGCATGTGCCAATGCTCAATAGAATGTGGAGTGACGTCTCAATAACGCGTTCAACATGAACACAACCAGACCACGCGACGATAAACAGATGGCGGGCAGTGTGGTCGTAGGCCGTATCAAGATTTCCCTGCTTTCGAAATGCCCACAGGCGCTCGTTGATCGCCGAGGCCGGACTCCAAATATCAAGATTTCTTTGACGCGGGCAAGGCAAGACTCCCTCCATCCTGAGCAACCATTTCAGAGCACATTTCTCATCTCACTGTCGATGAAATGCATTGATAATTGATACTGCGCTGGAAGGACAATAATTGTTACATGAAGCGATCAGTCAAGGAGCTGTTACGACAAAGTGGGGTCGTAGCCCGGTCTTTCAAGTTCGACTGCCTCAGCATGGCCTGCTGGTAAATGAAGTGTTGATGCATAATCCTCCTCCGTGCCTCTGACTCGCTCTGACTCGTCGGCGTTACATCCATTGGTAATATCTACGGGTGTGCCACAGGGAAAGGAAGAGGGCTGCCAAGTACCAGCCGACTGATCATGCGGGTCACAGAATATGACGGGAATGTCCGTCTCTCCATCAAGGAGGACCTCGCGTTCTCTGTTCAGTGGGGTGTGGTGAAATGGTCTTGCAGCCGAAGAGGACAACTCTTAGTACAGGCGTGGCCGTGAGGCTAGTTTGGGACAGAAATGGAAAAGGGTGGAATGAAAAGTCTTTTCCGACGGCGGCGAGCAAGCCATGTCCGCATGAGGCACAGCATTGCATGAACAAGGTGGTTGGTCGGCCGTGGCCTTGATGTCGCCACGCGGTGAGGAAGTGGACTTTGTGCGTGCCAAGGGCAGTCCCACAGGAGGCGCTACAAACACGAGATATCAGGAAGCTTGGACAAATGCAACTAGGCGAAGGCACCTTCCCGACATGGACAGGCCAACATGTACAAGTATATGAGGGAGGAACATGCAGCCGATTACGCACCCCCTTGACGCTCTACCGCCGTGGAAGAACTGGGAAGAGGGGGAGAGAACCAGAGACATGGTACCGGGACTGCGCGAAGACTGCAGGATGGTTGCATCGCTAGTAGCGGCATGTAGACATTGCGCCACAACGTGAACCACAAACTTGCATGCCTGGTCGACGTGTCGAAAACGGGCCGTTCCTATTGACCCTGGACGGGACCGGGCGCTTTAAGGCGCAAATGACATATGATAGTGCCGGCTGCTTGTGCATGTTGTTGCTTCTGCTTGCCCACGTGTAAATCACACCCCAGCTAGGGCTGGGACTATCGGAGGCCACGAAGCCCCCCGATGGATATCGTCACCCAGCGGGGTGGTCATGGACTAGTCGCGGCGTCATATGCTCGTATCGCCCAAGACCAAGCAGCTTGTTGGGCTTCCTGTCTTCTTGGCCAAGACGCAATGTGAATTGGCATGAAACAGGTTTCGACCTCATATACACATGGAGAGCATCAGAATTGCGGTTATCGGGCTTGGTACGTTCCATTTGAAGACTGCCCGACCTTACATGGGGCTACTAAACTGACGCCCAATGTCCTGCAGGTCCGGCGGGATTGACAGCGATAAAAAGTTTGCGAGAGCAGGGCTTCGATGCCATCGGTTTTGAGAGGCGAAGCAGAGTTGGTGGACTCTGGTCTTTCAGCCCCGACCCTTCATACACCTCAGTCATACAAGGAACCGTTTCAAATATTAGCAAGTTTGTTGTCAGTCGAAGCTCATCAATCAGTTCTCCACGAATTGGCTGTTGACAGGGTCTCAGTCTGGCTTCAGCGACTTCCCGATTCCGAAAGGTACCATAATTTTCTTCATATTCGTCAACGTTCATACAATTCCATAATTTGCTAATAATATCATGCGCCTACGTCAGATTATCCTCCGTATCTTACTGGATCGCAAGTGGCAGAATACTTCCAGTCCTATGCCGAGCATTTCGTACTCGACAAACATATTCATTTCAGCACAACAGTCGAGAAAGTGACTCGCGACGAGTCGGATAAGGGATGGCGCGTACATGTCGCATCACCGGACGGAAAATCTGTTCTTTATTTCGACAAGGTGGTGTTTGGAACCGGCTGCGAAACAAAGCCAGTATGGCCCGCCACGCCCGGCAAAGATACATTCACTGGTGTCATATTGCATGGGCAAAATTACCGCAGGTGCGCTCCATTGAAGTATCATTGGGGGGTCACATATGCTCACCAATTTATGTACAGTCGAGAGCAATTTGCAGGTAAAAGAGTGATGGTCGTCGGGATTGGTAATACAGCTTGCGAGGTGTCGCTGAGCCTCTCCAAATACACCTCCAAGCTGTATCAAGCTTACCGCCGCGGACGCATAATAGTCTCACGATACCAGGACAACGGAGTTCCAACCGATAGTACCATATCGTGGCCGATATTACGCCTGAAATATTTGTTGGACTTCAAAATTCCGTGGCTCATGGGGCCCTTTGTCGATAGGCTGATGATTCACAAAATGATCAGCGATGCCGCCCGTGAGGAACCAGAAGCGGAAGTCTCTAACGAAAGGAGACGGAAACGGACAGGAGACCGGATACGAAAGGACTGGAGGTTAACAACGTGTCCAAGTATGGCTCACGAACACCCGGCGGTTCAAGAAAGCTTCATTCCCGCCCTATATTCTGGACAGATCACTCCAGTACGAGGGTTCAAAAGCTTTGTAGGTGGCAGTCAGGTTCTTCTGGACGATGATTCCATAATCGAGGTAGATGCTGTTATTTTCTGTACCGGGTATTCTTTCGACTTCAGCATCATGCCAGAACTGGAAATGGATGGAGCGTGCGGCTTACCATTGACAACAGCCCGAGACGTATGCGAGGATACAGCAGGGAAGAAACCCGGCGAGCATGGCAATTCGACCGGCCATCAGAAACAAAACCACCTCCCTCGGCTCTACCACATGATATTCCCGCCGCGCTACGCTTCATCTGTTGCGTTTCTAAGCTGGGTGGCACCGCAGGAGAATGTGTGGTGCGTGTGCGAACTAGCGTCCATGGCTGTTGCTCAGATCTGGGCTGCCGAAACAGCCAGAACTTTGGGGCTCTGTGAACCACCTCCCGCTTACAGAAGAGCAGCCTTGCTGCCTTCCGTTGAGAATATGAACGCTCAGGTGGACAAGTACCACCGTTGGTGGTGGAAAGAATGGCATGAAGAGCCGTCCATTCGGCAAGGTTTTGTCCAAGCACACTCCTTCTACCGATTTTTGCACGAAATGGCCGGCACAGGGATGTATGACAATCTTGACCACGTATTTTCTGGCCGTGGATGGCGGCTTCGATGGAGAGACAAGCAGATGCACAGGTGGCTGTCAAAGGGTCCGATCAACAGTTATGCATGGCGTTTATTCGACACGAACCCGAGAAATATTCCTGGTTGCGGTCGAAGAGCCTGGGTCGGTGCCAGGAATGCAGTTCAAGATGCGGTACGTCTCATGCCCCATATCTATTTCGCTGCTCTGTCGAGTCTAACTTTTTCTAGTACGAAACGTACCAGAGTTTTAAGGCGGACATGCAGGATGAGCAGTTGCGGAGAAAGGTTATGTTTGATGATTGACCATGACCGCGTTTCGAATCGAGTATACGACTTGGTTTCAGGGGTTCAGGGACACGTCCGCCTGATAGGTTGAGGTCTGAGTCAAAACAGGAAGTCCTCTCGGCACGGGTGGAGCCCGCGTGGGCAATACCGACCGTCTGGTCCGGCCCCACCCGCGGTTTTGGCCGGCAGGCCTCCGGTCTGTTGGGCGTGTCGGTTGTGTTGTGAATCATTTCACCTTCCTATTTTGGACTCCGCATGAACGTGCAGATTCATGCGTGTTTTGAAGCTAAAATGCCGCTTCTCTCACGTGCAAGTCCAGCCGGAGTTTCCCTCCGCATTAAGACGCTCAACATATTTGGGAACAATGAATACAAGCTTCGAAGGTGACAGGGCATTCCTTCTAATATACAGCGGATTGTTTGACACTTTATTGCATATACGAGATCCAATATAGTGTTCCTATTTATCAGTGTGTTTCAGATCGACAAACCACACGAAGCTACATGTATCGGAACAACGTCGCCGGCTGTGTGGCGAGGCTGACTGTTACGGTTGAAGATAGATGCAGATAATTTGACTGGCTAAACTTGGAGCACATTACATGTACATGCGCCTGGGAATCACCGTTTCACCGGGAAAAACTAAATATGTATGAGTACGAGCCATTCGTCCCGCCAATGCTGTCGTTTGACGCGGCCACGACCCTGGCGAGATGCCAGTGTCTTGGAGAAACGTTGGGAGCTAGAAATAAATGCCGTATTGTTTTTAGTGAGGTCAATAGCACCCAGTCTCACGCGAACGTCAAATGTGACGTTGCCCTGTCCTTCTGTGGCGACGATGACTGCTCTAGCGTTCGACTTGCCACTGTCACCACAGCGCCTTGACAGGGTGCCGTCTTTTCAAGGCTTCTGTTACGTGACACTGCTGTGCTATTTGTAGCATCTGCGCTTGGCCTAGAAGCAGTTAAACTATAGGTGTTGGCTACCTAACGGACCACTAGACAGCATGGCTGTTGGAAGGCCGATACCGCCCAGTAAGGCTTCTCGTTGCGACGTCGTCATGGTCTAAGGATAGCAGAATTGAACGAGGCCCGACGACATTTCATAAAGAGCAGTCAAGTTGGGACGCGTTTGAGACAACTTCCTCCGTAAGACTCAAACTCCTTTCATTTGAGGCCTTTCCAACAACAAATATGCCATAGTGGTGACCGCACTCTTAATCCGATACATCCATAGGTGATTATTTGTAATTGGAGCAACACAATATCTTTTTACAGTGTAAATCCGTCAGAAAAGTGCGGCCTTGCATGAAATAAGAGCAACAAGAGCAAAAACAGGTGAGGTCAACCTCTGTCGTCATGTGTTTGTCTCCATCCATCCGAGGCACAACTATCAGCACAACACGATGCACTTGGCAAGCCAAGTCAAGAATTCTTGGATGGATTTGCCACGGTAAACAGGTGTGTCAATGACCTAAGCTGATCGTCGATCAACCAGCGGAGTTGAGGCAAACGCAGCAAACATGCCATCGAGGCAGCAGTCAAGTTGCGTGTGTTGCGAAGAAAACACCTTCTTGCATCGTCATCATGCATGTTGACTCCTTTGGCTCCGCTCTGAATGGCAGGTCTCAAATAACAAGCATGCATTGGCGGTTCCCCTCGAAGCAGGGTCCATCGCTACATATTGGATCCTTTCTTCTGCCTATTACAACATCAAGTTCGGATACCGAGACTTGGCCCAAAAGAGCAGATAGCTGCAATTATTCGAAGCGGGAGGTGATGTCACCAACTGATAAGTGTGGACATTGTGTGCAAGAAAACCTCAATCAGGGTTCTCAAAGATATTCACAACCATGTGATCTGTAAACGTAACATGAGGCAACGAATGCGTTGACGGGCATACGTTCACTCCGTCGAAGCGAATATAAATACAACCGTTCGACGCCGCTTCATCTGGATCAAACTCGCATCTCAGACATCAAGCGTGCAAAGGCACTTTGCGACCATTTCTGGGCCCGCCGGCGGCAAAGAAATGGGTCACGAGAATGGCTTCGCTATCACTGATGACAAGGGCCACGAGCTATACAGATCCGCCTGGCTTCGTGACCGCGCGCCCTGCTTTTGTTAGACACAGCACCCAGAAGCATACGGTCTTCATAAATTTTCGCAAGTAGTGCCGCGGGAACCAAGAAGGATGACCATTGCGCGTCGATAAGCCTTCAAGAGATGAGTATCCTCAGCCTTGCTACGAGCGTTGAGGTCCTAGTAGCAAAGAACGTTTTCGGCATAACGTTCACTCATACCATGGCCTGGTCGCAAGACGTAGCTGCGACTAGTAATGGCCTTGATGCTCTACTTGCATTTGAGCCTTACCTTTTGGGCCAAATCCATCGACTCCCATTTCACCCTCGCCAATTCTCCTTCCTTGGAACGGCTTCTCTTGTAGCCCAAGCGTCCTTTCGCTAGTCTCTCCGCGAGTTAATGTATCCCTCTCTGCTAGCTATAACGCATTTAACGCCAAAGGCCTTAGAGAAATTTATCTTCGACTGATATCAGAAGTCAACGCACCCAATGATAAAGGCCCTGGTTAATGGGTCCTCGTTTTCAGTACGCTCTTTTGAATTTGAGCCTTTGAAGCTCAACCACGCCGACGACCTAAGATGGCAGGAAAGTAATAAGCTTCTTCTTGCGTCTTGGGCGGTTCTAGGCAGAATGCCATATGCAGCCGACTACGTTAGACAGGGCCGTCTGCCAGATTGGTACCTGGGACTCCCAAGGGGCGTTGAGCCAAGTACTAGCCCGCTAGGTGATGTGGTCTCTGCCAGCACAGTATCAACGCAAAGCTCGCCTGTCCTCCTATTGCACGAGGTAAGGCCCTGTGTCTAGGTACTACGCGCATTCTGGACTCGCTAATTGGAAATTAGAATCAATTACCCCCCCACCCCCCCTCTGCCCGTAGAGATATACAAGGGCATTGGTGTTCCAACCGCGACACCAGTCTCCGTGGCGGCGATGCGTGCAAGCCCTCTACTCGACCCTGATTGGGTCCTCACATCCCCAGACCTACAGGTACGTGCAGCGTTACGTGGACTGCTGGGCAGACACAACGAGACCAGAAAGGCAGTGGAGCGTGACTCTGCGTCTTACCCAGAGCGACAACGGCTAGTCAGAGTTTCCTGTCTGAACTCTCAGCGCAACGCTGTCGTCCGTCGGCCACGGCGTGATACATGTAATGTCAGTGCTCCCGCCGGAAGCGCATGGTTAGTATACCTCCATAGGACTCGGGAAGGCGACCATCGCGCCCCAATTAGCCTACGAGAAATGCGCATCCTTAGCCTGGTCATCGGCTGCGCTGACAGCACCACGCGGTGGCCGGCACACCACAGAACCGCGCTGAGTGTGTAGACGATAGGTTTGTCCCAGGAGATGATACTCGAGTGCCAGCAAAGCGTCAAGGCCGTCACCCGCAGTAGCAACATCTGTACATTAGTTACAGGCTTCAGCGGCGGACACATGCGCCAACATCAATGGCACAAGATCGGGGCTGCGCCCGCAGCAGCCGGGGGCCCCGATGCGTTTATGGCATAGCGCATGGCGGTGACGAGGAACGACTACCCAGCGGAGTTCCGGGGTTGGCGCCGGGCAGTCGGTGTCGGCTCGGCGGCAAGGTGCGTCGCGGAACCCGGTGAGCCTCCTCCCGCAACAGCAGGCGAAAATACTACTCCGTACAGCCCTTCCGGTTATTGGGAATTGCCAACGTGGCTTGAACAGGAGAATGCGAAAAGTCGGGCTCCCCTGGGCCAGGCCCTTGATTTCCTTAGCAGTCCTCGTACTGAGACCGAACTGCACTCCTCCTTGGTCGACAGTAGAGTACCTGAATACTCTCGGTGGATTTATCCGCTCATCCCCGCATTCCGCTCTGGTCGAAACAAACAAGCCGTGTTGTGTCTTGGTCTGTGCCCTTTGAGGCCTGAGGCCGTTGACTTTGAGAGTTCTTCCCAAGACTCTACGCCCTTCACCGATGCCTTCCTTAGGCTTTTACCCGCACCTTCCAGGTGACCAGCTCCTGCTGGAAGAGCCCCTGCTGGCTACATCGCCTGGGGACTTTAGCGGCAACTCCAAGATCTGCGCCGTGCAACAGGACGGGGACTACAAAGTTCCCGCCTCGGGCAAGAGCGATGTCAAGGACAAGTTTGTCAGAATTGCTATTTCCCAGACCAGCGACTGCGGCACCACTTTCGAGCTTGATGATGGCGAGACCTGCGATGACAAGGGATCCTTCAACGTTGCTGAGGGATAGAGAACAAGAAAGAAGCGGCAGGGTTGGAATATGAACAGTGCAACCGAGAAGCATGTGAATTTTAATCTTTTGGACTGTAAAAGTTTCCATTACTACTTCATTGAATTATTCTCAAGGGGTTTCACGGCGTTGTGGCTGGTGCCGTGAAGGCGGGCCACTGAACATTAAGTCACGCAGCTGAAGTCGAGGTCATACCTCCGTTCGATGGCAACTGAGCTTAAGTCGTGTATTTGCATTCCCAGTGTGGATTTAATTCTGTATACGTACGCAATACTGTCTAGGTGATAGAGTTAGCCACACAATCGCCGTCACACGGCTTCTGGTTCAGCCAGCGCCCTTCGCCGAGGTGCTTCCGGCCCTCGACTGCGGGAACTCTCCCCTGGGCTACCGGAAAGCGCAACACCTCTATGCTCCAAGCCAGCAACCCCCTTCCCAGCATCCAACTGCTCGGGCAGCCACTCCCTGTTCTTTCCCCAGCCCACGCTCCTCGTGAAGGTTTGCGTAGTGTAGTCCACGTCTCCCTCCGCTCCGTACAAGAAAGCCTCCTTCTGCTGCAGCGGCAGGTGATTGTACCGCCAGTCCCACACCGCAGCGTACGACGTCCTGTACGAGGCGAAAGCCATGACGACGCCGATGACGCAGCCGCCGACGATGTCATACCAATTGTGTGCGCCGTCAATGGTGAGCGAGCACGCGCTGAGGACGGCCAGGAGCAGCGGCAGCATCACCAGTGCCAGCTTCCAGAACGCCGGCTTGTGGTCTGCCCAGACCTTTAGCTTTGCGTTCATCCAAAGAAACAGGAACCCGAAGCCCGCAAAGGCTACCGCGGAGTGGCCGCTGGGAAACGCCATAATGGCCGTCCTGAGTTTCACGGCGTCGGTCTGCGTGCAGATCTCGGTCGTGTACATGACGTGCTGGAAGCCCACGCCGTTGAGACCAGATTTGTTGTGCGTGCTCGCGCGGGAGATGTCCGGGGCGCAAACTTCGAGGAAGTAGGGCCGGAAGCCACCAACGAATAGCTTGACAATCACATTAAAGAGCGACGCCAACAGCTCAGCCCAGATGGTGCCTAGTATGGCGTTGCTCGCATCCCATGCTGACTTGACGCGGACCTGCGCCAGCAAGTACATGACGATGGGAACACCCGAAGATAGCAGCCCAGAAACCAACGGAGTAATGATCCAGCCGCGGTACGGGTATGCCCACTCCGGGTAAATGATGTCACCAGAGCCGCTAAATGTGACAGGAAAGGTGCGCGTGACAGGGATTGGGGAGTAGTAGAACTGCTGGCAAGATCAGAGGCGGCTTCATAGCATGTGAAGAGGAGGCACTCACGCCGATTGAGAGTCCGCCTACAATGAGCATGCACAGGAGGTCAAGCCAGTTCAGCACGGCCCACCGCACAGCGAACGCCTTGAGCGTCAGGGCAAGAGGCTGCCTGCGGCCCAAAACCGTGGCAGCGCTGCCTGGCGTCGGCCTGGGAGGCATTGTCTGCGTGTCGTTCTACTTGACAGGCTCCTCCTCAATGGCAGCTTTGGCTGGTGGTGGTAGTGGAGTTGTGCTGAATGAACTTTTTCGGTTGTAGTGTTGTCAATATCAAATGTAGCAGAGTGGTTGGTTTGTCCGACAGTCGTGAAGTTCACGCTCTGGATAGCACCTGCGAGGTTGACGTCATAGGCTCTGGGGGTAGTCACACCTGAGTCCAGCCGCGCAACAGAATGGCGATCGTACAGTGGGCGAATACTGGTTAATGGACCAAGCTTCTCTATCACAGCTCGATGATTATTGAAATCCA
Organism: Albophoma yamanashiensis; assembly: GCA_001600555.1. Lineage (NCBI taxonomy): Eukaryota > Fungi > Ascomycota > Sordariomycetes > Hypocreales > Ophiocordycipitaceae > Albophoma > Albophoma yamanashiensis. Next base: position 1,740,911 of record BCKH01000003.1, read on the forward strand.
CTTGCACAGGGTCTGCCGTTGCATACGTCAAACGCCGCCTCACCAGCGCCACGAAGTGTTTCCAAGGAACATCGACACCCATGCTGCAGACCCTACGGCTACGAGAATGCCAGCAAATAGTAACACTGACATTACCTAGAACCAACTAGCATAAGTATTTATCGTTTCCTCCCCACCGGCATCATCTCCCGAAATCGTTAATCCGCAAACCCAGCAATTCCTGTACTCGTACGTCATCGTGCAACCAACCTCGTGCCCCAAACCCCTGCTACAGTTGCTGCACGGCTAAGACTGTCACGGCTAAGTTCATCAACGTACGGAGTACATTGGGTGCTATTCGGGGCCATCGATGGAAGAAAAAACCCACAGGCTTTCCCTCACGTGGCCGGTCGCCCTGTGGGTGAATCGGCCACTGCTTTGCGCCGGCATCCTTGGGGTGTTGCGAGTTTGAGTCGGTCATTCTCATAACTTAACGGAATGTGAAGCACAAGGTTTGGGGGGGCTGTGCGTGAGAACTCGTTACCCAGGGATATTAACAGCTGTATATTGCGACCAGTTGCGCAACGTTTGCATACAGCATACGGTATAGTACGAGTCGGGCCGTGCCGCCCTTTCTGGCGTGTTATGTCACAGGCGTGGCGTCTAAGTGAACGGTTTTGTTCCCACCGCCCGGTCCACGCTGAACGGCACCTGACTCTTCCGATGTCATATGGCAACATCAACCAGAAGACTACTGCAGCCTCAATGATAATACCATTAAAATTGCCGTCCTGCTACTTGATCTATCGCATAGAAACAGGCCAACACCAACAATGCATGATAGAATACTGGCCGGATGCTTGAAAAAGAAAAACAAAATCAGCGAATCGCGCGAATCCGACAGCTTGCGGCAGACAGACACCCTGCCCTACAAGTCACCCAAATTTACAGAGCCACCATGCCGGCACCAGCGAGGCCGGCAACAAGCAAGTAGAGACCCATGGAGTAGTCACCGATGGAAAAGGCTCGGGCGTGGGGGGCGCCGGGAACTGCAAGGCTGCTGCTGCTGCTGGAAGACTGGGCGCCGCCGTTCGTGACGGGGGAAGTGGCGGTGGCAACGGCCTTGTTGACGTCGCTGGCCGTGGCCAGCTTGGAATCGCAAGACGAGTCCGCCGAGGGCTTCTGGATGCTGGCCTGGCCCTTGAAGTCGCACGCGCTCGAGTCCTTCTTCTGCTTCTTGTAGTAGGCGTCGAGGGCGTAGGTGAGCTTGTCGCCGTCGGAGCACATGCTGTAGGCACCGTAGACACCAGTCGACGCGTTGCCGTTGATGGCGGTGCAAATTTCATGGTCCGCGCCGCAGATGAAGCTGAACAGAGCACCGTAGTTCTTGACGTCGAGGTTCGTGCTCTGGGCGCAAGAGGCAGACTTCACCATGCACTTGCAGAGGTCGGCGTCGGGAGTGGGGGGCAGTGAAGAGTGGGCCTTCCAGGTCGAGCTCGACTCAGGGCACTTCTGCAGCTTGGCAGTTGGGCTGTACGAGTCGCGGTCAACGGCCTTGGGATCGGCCTTGGCAACCTGCTTCTTGAGGGCATCGAAGTCCTTAAGCTTGGTGGCCTTCTCGTTCTTGACCTCGACGAGACCTGGTGGGGCGGCAAGATTAGTACTGGAGCGTCAAAGAGCTAGAGGACTTGGCCTGTGCTTACCGTAGTCGTTGGCTTCCTGGAAGTACATGTAGACGATGCCACCAGAGAAGACCTTGGTCATGTCGTCATTGTAGAGGGCCTCGGTCTCCTGGAAGATACGGCCAGCGGCACCGTCGGGAATGTTGCAGCCGTACTCGGCGAAGAAGACGGGGACGGAGTAGTCCTGGAAGAACTTGATCTGATCGTTGTAGCCGGACTTGGCCATGCTGCTCTCGCCGCACCACGAATAGATGTTGTAGCCCCAGAAGTCGATGGAGTCCTCAACGGTGCCGCAGTTGAAGTAGTCGGCAATCTCCTGGCGGATGTCGGCGTCATCGTTGGCGGCGTAGCCGACGCCCATCCAGCGCGAGTTCTTCTTGTTCTTGATGTAGGCCTTGGTGTCGCGGACGGCAGCCTTGACGTAGGCCGAGGCGCCCGTGTTGGTCTTGTTGTTGCTGACCTCGTTGCCGGCGAAGAAGCCGACGACGTTGGAGTACTGAGCCAGCTCGTCGACGACCTTCTGGTAGCGGGAGAAGAGATCCGTGTTCCACTGGGGGTTGTCGCGGTTGATGGACAGGCTAGGCTCGCCAAGATCCGAAATGACATAGATGCCCGCGTCGTCGAGCATCTTCATGCAGTCCGAGTGGTCCTTGGTGGGGTCAATGGCGTAGGTGCGAATCACGTTGGTACCCAGCTCCTTGAGGAGAGGCACGTCGCGCTTGCACCTGTCCTTGTCGGAGAGAGGGTCGACGTACTTGGTCGTCTTGTCGTTGGTGGCGCCGGCGGCGGCCGTGTCCTGCTGGTAGGCAACGCCCTTCATGAAGAACTGGGTGCCGTTCTTGTAGAAGAGCTTGGAGCCCTTCATCTCAATGGGCTGGAGGGAGGCCAGAGCGCTGCCGGCCAGAGCAAGCAGCGCCACGGACGCCTTGGTGAAAGCCATTGTCGTCGCTATGTTGGAGAATGCCGATTAGAATGCGTCGGAGTCGGCAGATTAATGTGGGAGAAGCTCTATTTGATTTCCTTATTCGTCTATGCCTGGCGGCTCGACGAAGGATGCCGGGGAGAAATGAGCAAAAGCGCGACACGAGGATGCGAAAATAACGGGGTAACTTGAATGAGTGTCAGGAAGAGGAAGGCAAACACCCCCCAAAAAAAGATATAAAGGTATAAAAATGAGAACGGGAAAGAGTGAAAACGGCTCACGTCTCTGTTCCCGGAAACGAGTGTGTTTTGTCGAGGTTCAAAGGAGGAACGAACGTGAAGGGGCTGCGGAAGGCGGGTCGTCGGTAGCGGACCACGAAATGAGGAGCGCCGTCGCTGGAGCGCAATGCACCCCAGCGTCCCAGCGCCCGGGCCAAGCGTTAGGAGAAGCTCGTACGCGAATGTGTAAACGGAGCCCGACTGACTACCTCGAGCCCCGCCCCTGGATGGGACGGAGGCGCAGCAGGCCATTCTTCTCACGAGCAAGGGAGCATCGCGCTTGCTTGGGTCGATTCAGGGGTCCAACGCACCCCACGGCCAATCAGCGCCACGTCCCTGCTGGTGTCATCTTGCTAGGGGCGAATTGACAGGCGGTGGTACCGTGCGCATACCAGTATTCCACACGCAGGGTGCGGTGGCCGCATCGTCGCGGCAGCCAAAAAGAGGTGACCGTTGCACCGCAAAGAACCAGATGCCCACCTTTTACTCGTAGGACTTGACGGATAGTCAGTTCAACGGCTACACATAACCGCGCATTGCAGATATTATGGCATCTCCGCGCATCTTTCATGTAGCCTTGCTCATGGGCATTTAAAGCGCAGGTGGTAGGGGATCAAATCGTACTCAGGCTTTCGCGGTGCTGTTCTCTTTGTCGCCCTGGCGTTCTCGGTGAAGTCGTCAGGTGCTAGCAGTACGCGCCGTGTCGACATCTCCGACGACACGGTAACGACGGCCAGTGGAAATGGGGGCCCGCTACCCACCAGCTTCACCCACCCGATATCCACAACGCCTAACGCCCATGCTCAATGGCGCTTGATGCGATCCACGCATGCGACAGATTGACGGTCTCCAAGTTCCACAGGTGCGCAACTGGTATTTGATCGCGGTTGATCTGTCATTGAACCTGAGCGCAGCGGCCGATGCTGGCGTCAGCGGCCGCGACTGAACGGACAAGCCGCTCGCGCATCTGGCACGGCTCGCTCAAGCATCTCGTATCTCTCTACCTTGATGCAGCTGCCAAGTCCCAGCAATTACTCGTGCGCACTGCTCCACAGCCTCCTCGCCTCCCTCGCTCGTCCAGCAGTCCGACCGCGTGACAATATACTTTCGTCGAGAATGCGTCTCGGCGGGCCTTGGCTCTCGCCCAGCCTCGCGCCAGCTTCGACGCTGTTGTCTTGTTTCCTCAGCTTCCCCCCCGCATACCGAGAGGCAAGCGTCGCCTCCCTTGACATCGCCAGGCTGTCCTTCCGGGCCGATGATCAAGGGTCTAGATGTTGCCACTTGACGAGGCATGGTGCGTTGTCATTCCCTCGCTGTGTCAATGCTGGTACGAGAGATTGCCTTTCTGCACCCCGGGCCCATCGGTTGGCATCTGCCGTGCCGCTATGCCCTGCATGAGCGTTTCTGTCACTTTCGTCCACGTCCACCCTTATCGCTTGCTGGCTATTGCATTCGCAGCATAACCGTTCGAGGCTAGCCTCGTGTCGACATGGATGCAGCAAGAGCCGAGAAGCCCAGGCAAGGGATTCAGCGTCCCCGAACCTTGTAGTAGGCGCTACCAACGCCGTACAGGACCTGATCCCACATCTGGTGCGTCTTTCGCCAGATCCCGCCCTGCTGCAGCCGCTGCTTCTGCTGGCGGCGCCGTTGCTGCCAGGAGCATTGGTATGGCTCAGGGTGGTAGTGTCCGTTGTGGTAGTACAGCCTCGTCATGATCTCGTCGGTTTGAGGTTATGTTTGCCTTTTGTTTCAGCAATGTACAAGGCGTGGTTTTAGATGTCGCATCGCTTTATGCTTATCCTCGCGCACTCTATCTGATGCGAAACGCGCGCCTCTTAAATAAACGTGACCAAGCCACGGGTTGTCAATCGCCGTCGTCTAAAGGTGAGACAGCACGAGGCACGGCAACGTGCCATCCAACCACAGCCGCCACCTGCCCGGCTCCCTGTGGCCTTAGGCCCCGTAGCTTTGCCCCGCACCGCCCCCGATCAGCTGCAGCAGGCCGCTGCCGACCTGGCGTGTGTGCTCGGTGGCTCCCCGTGCTGCTGTCACTCGTCTCGGGAAATTGGGTGGGAAATTGGGCGAATGTACGGAGTCGTGCTGCTTGAATTGCGAAGGTAGCCTGTGCTTGCGGTGCCGTCCTGCGAAATGTCTACCAGGCGCCTTAGAGCTTGAGTCGGCCGACAACGCCATGTGCTGACCTTGGATGCTGTCCAGCGTCGAGGCGGGTCACGCGTTGCGATGATGATCCGCGCGTCCTGCGCCTGGCGAAGGTGCGTGTGGCAGCGAGGCTGTGCGACCGATCCATCACTGCCACCGGCATATGCTGCGGATCTCACCTCGGCAGTTCGCGTCGGCGTTGTAGATCTGTTGTGACCACGGGCATTCTCAGCTGAGACTGAGTCGTGAGCCTCAAGGAATGGACGTGCAGCCGGCTCCAACTACTTGGAGTAAATTATATGAATAAACCGCCCAATTCCACGCACAACATATTCCATGATCAGCTCAAAGTAGTACTTCAATACTGACACTCGCAGAGGCTAGATGCATGTATCAGCGCCTCTCGTGAGGGTCTGCCATGCCCGCCATGGCCCCATCGCCGGCTCTTCAACTCTGATGTCGCCCCTGCGAGACGCCCGTGTCTATCGTGGTGTTCCATTGTAATCGTTTCGAGTAGGTACATTAGACCATAGCAAAGTTGTTTTGCAACGTCACAGAGTGCATAGTATCTAGAACATTGTGTTGTTCAAATAGAGGACCTTACGCTTAAGGGGAACAGCCTGAGAGCCCTCCTTTGGCCCGTATGGCGAGGCTGCATCGAAACCGGCCAGAGTCTCGAGACGGCTGTGTTGCACTGCTTTCATTCTGCTTCACCAGACTGCGCTATGCATCCTCAATGGCAGATGCGTGGCAAGAGCTTAATGGAGCCAACTCATGTGACGTCGAGATTCACCTCCTCGATTTACGGGACCACTAAGTGAAGGCAAGCCTAGCTCCATATGATGTAATGTGTCGCTACCATCAATCAGAAGCGCTCTCTCGTAATCTAGCTTGAAGTTTGTCCGGTGCGCAGGACTCGACGTCTCGGTCGACCTCAACAATACGTCAGACGCTTGACGTGATGTCATCGCCGTCGGAACCCCCTCCCAATATATAGCCAAAGTGCGGCGGGACAACATCACTAATGAAACTTGGTCGTCGAAAAGGATCATCATCGACGCATTCTAATTGAATAAATATCATCAGTTTGGAAAAGTTCACACGATAACCGAGAAACAACTCGCCAGTACGAGTGAAGCCATGCCTCACAACCGAAAGGTGCCCAGCACTGGGACCAAGGTAATCCCCCCCCCCCCCCCGGTCACACCCGCTGAATGTCTTGTTCAATTTTCGAAATAGCCTTTTGCTGACAGTGTCTCCAGGTAGACCCCGGCCGGAATGCTCCCGTGACTCAGGAGGGTGCGGGCTTCGTTGGATCTGGGTCTCTCGCCGCCGAGTCCAACAGGGAGGGCGGAGGGTTCTCCGAGAACCGCGCTACCCAAACAGAGACGACTTCCTTCAACTCAGGCATGGGTTCTGGTAAGAATCTTGATGAGGGTGGGTTCGATGACTCCAGGATCACGGACGGTCTGAAGAAGGCCCTCGAATCCGAGCCAGGGTCAATGGACGACCCCAGCAGGCTGGCCGAACTGAAAATGGAGCGGAATGCAGCTGCAGTAGTGGGCGCTACTGGACGCAAAGATCAGAAATGGTCGACCCGAACTGCATTTGATGGCCTGGACCGAGAGACTTCTTCGTGAGACATGGGGGTGTAGGTTACAAATTTGAAATGGCACTCTGAACATCAGTGGCGGGAGCTTGAACCGTACAAAGTGATATGTCGCTAGCACTGAGCTTCGTACTTGCTTCCTCACTCGTCCAGATTTCGTGACACAAATTCTCGCCCCGGTAAGCTATGCATATGCGCTGGCAGATGAATGCTGTCGAAGGGGTGGCACTGCGGCGGCGTGCGGCTTACACAGCGGCTCTTATATGGCAGCCTAGAGGTCATCGGGGTTGCCTTTCGGTTCCGTGACACCCCTGCTCGGGCCACCATCTCACGCTGCGACGACCTCTAGGCATCAGCATTCGACGCACGAGGTTATATTATCGACGGCGGCTGCAGACGCATCTCGCGGCCCCAGTCGCGCTCGTCATGAACAAGCTGGGGACGGTTCAGCTCGGAACTGTCGTGATGACAACTGGCTTGCAGTGGGTAGTTGGCCAAACTCGCCTGGACATACAACGCTAACCCCGACAGTTGCACATATCTCCTGCTCCTCGTGCACGCCTGTGCGTCGCTGTATCGGCAGGGCCGTCATCGCTGGTCGCAGATATTGCGCGTGAAAGCATGCAGCGACAATATTCTCACCATGGCGCCTGAAAATACCCGAGCAGCAACGCCGAGTCCACCAGACACGCCGGCATACAAACAAACTACAGCCAGTTCAAGTGAATCTCCGGTACGGGGGAAGGGGCCGGCGATGCCAATGACGATGCCGCATCCCAATTACATCCCAGACGAGGAGGAATTGCAGCGACGGCGGCTGGGTGAGGCACAACCACAGGTCGTGCCTACGGAGCTCATTCTTCACAAGTTCTACGTCGCCAGCGCGAGTACGGATGCGAGGGTGCATGAAGTGACGGAGCGGTGAGGTTGTAAGGTGGCAGATGAACCGACGAAGTCGCGATTTCTGATAAACCAAGGTGCACCGTACGCTGCGTCGCAATATGCGCATCGATATTCGCTGCAAATGAACATACTAGATATTAAATTTCCTACAAATACCAATTTTTCTCTTGCCTGCTGCCCAGCGACCTGCTTCATGCATCATCGTTGGAAATTGGCTTGGCAAGGCACAACTGCCACAGAAAACGAGGTACAGGGTAGGGCGCCGATGGTGGAGGGGTAAGTTGACCACCCAAAATTTCAGATCTTAATTAAAATCGGGTAGCAACGGGGAGGCCGATAATGACGTCAATCGACAGCAAGTGCACTGAATGCTTCCGTCTTGCGCCAAAATCTTCATGGCTGCAGCAGAGCGTGATTCAGAATCACGGAATCAACGTGCTCGCCATGATGCGTCGGCGTTGGCCGGCGAGTGCCCTGAGTGTATGCGAGCAGAGGCAACCGTGGGCTCTGCTCCCTGCCGCCTCGCAAGGTGGCGACGGCGACATCATTTTTTTTGTGTTTGGCCGTGCCCTGACTGGCTGGCGCACGCTTTAGCTGGGGGCCTTACGTGGGGCCGCCCTTATCAACCAAAATTTTGATACGCCCCACCTGCGAAAAATCACCCCGCCTCTACCAGAACGCTGTTGGTCTCACCCATCATCAACTTCCAACAAAGGCTCCCTCACAAGCCAAACACCTTGTGTACCACTCTCCTTGCCGTCGCCCGGTCCCGTTTGTCTCTTCAGATCAGCCCCGACCACCTGATACGCGGCTCATCTGGCTGTGCCCCGCGGAGTTCGACGCCTCCAGCCTCGCAGCGACGCTTCGCTCTGCGCTGCCCCCTACTTGATTTTTGCTTTCGTCAACCCCGACCGCCAAAATGCCTTCCGCATCCAAGGAGAAGAGACTTGCCAAGAAGGCCGCCGAGAAGAAGGCCAAGAAGACTGACGAGCCCCAACTCGACAAGCACGGAAACGTCATCAAGGAAGATGTGCCGGCCACGTCGGGCTCCAAGATGGACGAGGTGAAGCGCCTGGCCGACCAGATGGACAAGCACGGCATCTCCGACCGCGTCACCACTGGTGTCCTGGCGTCGACTCCCTCCAGCAAGGACGTCAAGATTACCAGCACCAGCCTGGTGTTCCACGGCAAGGTCCTCATCACCGACTCCACCCTTGAGCTGTCCTTCGCCCGCCGATACGGTCTGCTCGGAGAGAACGGCTGCGGCAAGAGTACGCTGCTGAAGGCCATCGCCGCCCGCGAGTTCCCCATTCCCGAGCACGTTGACATCTACCTGCTCAACGAGGGTGCGCCCCCATCTGAGCTGGGCGCTCTCGAATGGGTCGTCACGGAAGCCGAGAACGAGATGGACCGCCTCGACAGGCTGGCCGAGCAGCTCCTGGAGGACGAGGGTCCCGAGAGCCCAGTCCTCGTCGACCTCTATGATGTGGGTTCTCACCATGACGTAAAATCTCTTGCTGTCACTGTACTAACCTACCCCTGCAGCACATGGACAAGATGGACCCCTCGACCTTCGCCACCCGCGCGTCGCTGATCCTGACGGGTCTTGGTTTCAACAAGAAGACCATCCACAAGAAGACCAAGGACATGTCTGGTGGATGGAGGATGCGAGTTGCCCTGGCCAAGGCTCTGTTCGTCAAGCCGTCGCTGCTCCTGCTCGACGACCCCACTGCCCATCTGGATCTCGAGGCCTGCGTGTGGCTGGAGGAATACCTCAAGAAGTGGGAGCGTACCCTGGTCCTCGTCTCCCACTCCATGGATTTCCTTAACGGCGTGTGCTCGAACATGATTGACATGCGCGGGCGTGCCCTGCAATACTACGGTGGTAACTACGACTCGTACCACAAGACACGATCCGAGAACGAGACGAACCAGATGAAGGCGTACCAGAAGCAGCAGGACGAGATTGTCCACATCAAGAAGTTCATTGCTAGCGCCGGTACCTACGCCAACCTGGTCAGACAAGCCAAGTCGCGACAGAAGATTCTGGACAAGATGGAGGCCGACGGTTTCATCCAGCCCGTGCAGGAGGACAGAGTCTTCAGCTTCCGCTTCGCCGATGTCGAGAAGCTCCCCCCCCCAGTCCTCTCCTTTGACGACGTCACCTTCTCATACTCTGGCAATCCCGAGGATGACCTCTACCGTCACCTAGATCTCGGTTTCGACATGGACTCTAGAACAGCCCTGGTGGGCCCCAACGGTGTGGGCAAGTCTACCCTCCTCCGCCTGATGACGGGCAAGCTGTCGCCGACCGGCGGTGCCGTCAACCGCCACACCCACTTGAAGCTTGGTCTCTACTCGCAGCACAGCGCTGAGCAGCTGGACCTGACCAAGTCGGCTCTCGACTTTGTCCGCGACAAGTACTCGGAGAAGTCTCAGGATTACCAGTACTGGCGCCAGCAGCTTGGCCGATACGGCCTTAGCGGCGAGTCTCAGACCGCCCTGATGGGCACGCTGTCCGAGGGTCAGAAGAGCCGTATCGTCTTTGCGATATTGGCTATCGACAGCCCGAACATGCTGCTCCTCGACGAGCCTACCAACGGCCTGGACATTCCCACCATTGACAGTCTGGCCGACGCCATCAACGCCTTCAACGGAGGTGTTATTGTCGTCTCTCACGACTTCAGGTAAGAGTTCGCCTTGTAATGAGACCCGCTGGAGACGAACGCTAACGGCTTCCAGACTGCTCGACAAGATTGCCAAGCAGATCCTGGTGTGCGAGAACCAGACGATCAAGACGTGGGACGGCACCATCGGCGAGTACAAGGACTACCTGCGAAAGAAGATGATTTCGGCAGGTGCCGTGTGAGTGGCTGCAAACGCCGGGGCTTCATTTCGAACATGGACATAGAGGGTATGGCAAAAAGGCATTAAGGGGCGGCTACATGGATCTGGCGGCATGCGGCAAATCGTCCAACATGACCGTGACGAAACGCCGCACGACGCATTAGCATGACCGCGATACCCTTAGAGATGCGGGTTGCATGCATTCATGACAAGAGGCTTACTTACGCTTTCACGGATAGACTGGGTTGCTTTGCTTAAGATCATCTCAGAGTTTGGCTCAATGACACTAGATGCGGTGTCGCGATGAATACTAAAAGTTGATGGGATGGCACCTGTATACTGACCGTGTGACTCTGTTCCCAACCATCGGCTCGTTGTAGCGACCTTGGCCAATTTGAAGCCTCGGGGAGAATTTCGCTCGCGAAGCCCCATCCGCGCTGAATGGCATGACCTGGAGTCCTTTTGATGCGGTCCCAAATCGGGGTGTGAGTCAGCCGGGCAAGAATCCACCTTCTGTCGCGCCACCCGGTGAATTCGGCATTCTACATGATAGCCTGTTCGATATAAAGGTCGCGCGTCAAAGTGTTTACACGTCAAACTGCTTCCATGAGCCGTTCATTCCAGAAACCAATCCAGTTTGAAACCAGCCATGAGTTCCGTAAAAGTCTGCGCGGCGACGGTGGCCGCCCAACCCGCCATCTCGCAAATTCATTACGAGGCTCTAAAGACGTACCACGACTTTTACGCGGCATTCCTGGCCACGCACCCGAGGGAGCTGATACCTATGGCGACGAAGAAGGCGCTGGAGGACCCCGAGGTCATTTTTCTTCTCGCAGAGGAGGGTACCGAGGCTGTGGGGTTCGTGCGGTACTACGTTGTTGAGCGCAAGGAAGACAATGCAGACGGGAAAGCCAGGGAGCAAAGCAACGATGAGGCTCCGTCTGGGCCGTCCATGTTTGCGCCGAAAGAGCACATGAAGGATTTGTGGGAGAGGTTCAACGAGAGAGACGCCGAGATGGATGCGTGTTACGAAAATGCCACGAAGGGCCGAAGACACTATTGTAAGCCGTCCTCCCTTTCTGTCCGGGGCATCTGCATGTCGGCTAACGCAGCACAGATGTTAAACATCTCATGGTGCACCCATCTCACCAGCGAAACGGCGTCGGCAGACAGCTCCTCCAGGCCGTCATCGACAAAGCCGACGCCGAGGGCGTGCCGACGCTGCTCGTCGCGTCGGCGGAGGGGCACAACCTCTACCTGAGGCTCGGGTTCGAGGACCTCGGCAGGTGGACGATTGACAACGCGTACTGGGCAGAGGAGATAGTCGGGCACGAGAGGCAGCTGGGTATTGGCGGGAATGAAGGCTTGGAAGAGAAGTTTAAAGGCATGAAGGAGGAGGAGGCATACATGGTGAGGTGGCCAGGGAGATGATGGGAGGGCGATCAACGAATAGATGATGAAGGATATCAGCCCATCAAGCAACTAAGATACCCAGACAAGATAGGTATAACTGAGACTACCTATACCTATAGGTGCCATGCTTATGTATAATCGATGCGATCTGACGCCAGCCTGACCGTTGATGGCGGCAGGAGTGATTGTACGACAGAGGCTCCCCACCCGCCGAGAAATTTGAGAACCCTATTGCCCATACGGAGTACGGAGTACAGGTACGGAGTAATTAGAAGATGGCGATATGCTGGAATGCCATTTTGAGTTATAATTGCCCGTCAGCGCTATGCCCAATTGTGCTTGCAGTTCCCCTTGCTGAGGTTCTCGTGGAGCGCTGGGGTGGTGGTTTCCGACGCCTGAGGCACTCCCGCGTCCCGCCAACGGAACGAAACGGCCTGGACCCGAGACAAGGCCCTAGCTGGCCGCAAAGGGAGCTAAACCTAACGGCAACAGCCGCCACGCCCATCTTCTGGGGCCGAGCATGCATGCTCCAGGCTCCCCCCCCAAGAGCCATGGGCCGCCCCAATGCTGCTGGGCCGCGGGCTTGCTTCTGCGTCTATGGGTGCGGCCGCAATCAGCAAACGACTACGCAGTATGGACGGCAGCACGACGTGATTTCGCACTCAGAGGAGGGCAGGGACAGACACGACGAGGCGATGCACGTTGAAGCCGCAGGGTGCAGCCAATGGATGAAGGCGAAACCGCCGGCGGAAGGGATGGGTCGCGTCTGACGCAGAAAGTCGCACATGCAGGGCTGCCGCCGCGCTGGCGAGCGTTGAGCAATGTCGCCTGAGGCAAGGCGCTTCGCGCCCTTGCAACGGACACGTACGAGGACGAGGAAGAGAGTGATGAAGACGCAGTGCACACTCAGGGTGCTGTCCGTAGACGTTCACCTCGTTCCGGCGTCAAGCCCAACGGCTGGCCAGCGGCCAACAGGGGCCAGGCCCGTCAGCAGGGCCGAGAGCAGGCGTTGCTGATTGGCCCAGCCGGCACGGGGGTTCTCGGGGCAGCAGAAGCCGAGGCGCTGAAGTTCCTTTGGACGCCGTGCCTGTGCAAACAGCTTGCTGCCATGGCAATCCAGCGCGCAGCGGTGGGACGGGCTTGGCGAGGGCGTCAGCGAAGGGGTTTTTGGCGAGCGTTGGGGGCCTTTTGGGGGGGGGTTGGCTGGGTGGATGGCTGGATGGATGGAGGGATTGGATGGAGGGCAAGATGCGCGCCGCCCACAACCCAGATCGGATCGCCGCGCGCCTGCGTGGAGGTGAGGCGAGGCGAGGCCAGGCGAGGCGAGGCGGGCCCACCGCCAGTCTCCAGAGACCAGACCGGTTCCGTGGCGGGCTTGGCTGGCTGTGGCAGCATCAGCACACGCCTCAGCGAGCGTCGCGGAGCGGACTGACCGGCAGAGGAGCAAAGGGCTCGCCCTGCCTGCTGCGACATCGTCGGGATCCGCCATCACCACCGGGCCTTCGCTGCCTCGCCGTCCCCTGCTGCATTCCATCTCCTCCATCCCATCCCATCCACCACGCCCATCCCCCATCGCCCCTCGCCCTCACCATCAGCCCGCGCCGCCTCCGCCGCACCGCACCGCCATCGCCAGCTCGCGTCTGCCCTTGATCACTGCGGCTGCGTGCTGCCGGCATCCATTGCATCAGGCCGCCCGCTAGCCACGGCGCGGCATCGTTTTCCGCCCACCCAGCGCCAGCACAACCATCAATCGCCCACGCCGCGACCACCGCGACCACCGCGACCTCGACCTCGACCTCGACCTCGACCTGGCCATCGCAATCGCCGGCATCCGCACCCGCACCCGCACCGTCGCCTCGCCGCATCCCGCCCCGACCTCGACGCGCGCGCCGCACCGCACATGGGGTCGCCGCCACGACTCGCGACGACACAGCACACGCCCACCACCGAGCCGTCATGGACAACAAGTTCCGGTCCACGGTGCTGCAGCGGCCGCACGGCGACGACGACGACCGTGACCGCGACCGCGACCGGCACCGCCGCGACGTGATCAGCGCGAGCGCAGGGAGCCCAAACGCATCCGCAACTGCGAATGCGAACAGCGCGCACCGACACTCCACCTTCAGCCTGCGCTCGCCCACCCGCCACGGCGACTTTCGTCCGCCTCCCTTTTCGCCGCCCAACAACAACAGCAGCCACCACCACGGCGCCGGCAACCACGCTCAGCACCACAACCACAACCACGGCAGCGCGGTCCTGCAGTCGCCGCCGTCACGCCCGCCGCCGCTGCACCACCACAGCCCCGGCCCGTACATGTCATCGTCAACGTCAACCTCGACGCCGGCCGCGGCTGCCCCTTCGTCCTCGGCCAGCGCGGCCCATTCGCTGCCTCCGCCATCTGGCCTCGCCTCGTCGACGGCGGCCTCGGCGGCCAACCACAACCATCATCACCAGCAGGGGCCGCCGCCGCCCGTGTCGCCCCGTCACGGCCACGCCAGCTACTATCCTCCGCCTGCTGCTGGTGCCGCCGCTGCACCGTCGTCGTCCGAATCCCATCATCGCCATTCGGCACGCGAGAAGCCAGCCTCGGGCAGCTTCTACGACCCCACGACCGACACCACGAAGGAGCGCCGAGCCTCAGATTCCTGGCACAACGCGCCTCAATCCGCCACGGCCAAGGTGAGTAGTCAGCCCCCAGCCGACCCGAGTCCACTTCTTTTTTTGACTCGCGCACGACACCTGTACGCTCCCTCACTTGGCTCGCACCGCTCCCCCTTTCGAAAATTCCCCCTCTGCCAGCGCATCGCGGGATGCACCATCGCCCCGAATATTTTTTTTCGTCGCTCAGCCTGCATCATGGCTGCCTGCCCCCTTGAGCACACGCGTTTCTGACCTGCAATTTCCCAGCATCAGGCTCGCGAGCCTTATCAGTACTCGCAGCCAGCCGACCAGCACTCGTCGGCGTCGTATTACAACGGCACCTATTCGTCGCCCCGAGGCACCTCGTACCAGCGGACCCGAAGCCCACTTTCGCACTCGCATCCGAACCTTCCTGCTGGCTCGCTCAGTCCGCCCCTTCGCCAGTCTCAAATGACCTCACCGACCCAGCGACATGCTCCCCCAGCCAACTCGACGTCCACCCCCAACGGTTCTTCCGCGCTGCCGCCTGTCATGAAGTCGGAGCCGGGTGCGGCCTCGCCGCCCAAGCCTGTGCCGTCTACAAATGTGAGTCTGCTCCCGGACCGTGCCCCGTGCTCCTCGCCTCGGCGGCTGTCAATTGCTGACAACATCTGTAGACACCCAGCCGTGCCGCCGACCCGATGTCCTTCTCCAACATCCTCTCGAGCTCCGAGCCGGCGCCTAAGCCCGCTGAGCGACATGCCATCGCCGACGCTCCTCAGCCAAAGCCGAAACGCGAACCCGAGCACGACGTCGGCATCGACGCCGATGCCGACACCGAGGTGGACAGGGACGCCGAGACCGAGACTGAGCCCGTGCCCGTGAAGAAGAGCGAGATCGTTGTCAAGAAGAAGGGCGGCCGAAGGTCCACCAAGGGCCGTGCCTCCGACATCAGGGATGCCGAGGCTCCCAAGACCAAGCGGAGATCCTCAATCAAGAAGGAATCGCCCACGCCTCGCTCGTCCTCCAAGCGCCAAGCCAACGGCCAGCCAAAGCCCAAGACCTGGTCTACTGAGATGGAGAAGAAGATCCAGACGGCCGAGGTGCAGATTGAAAATGATGTGGCGAAGCTGGACGCTGCCGAATTTGACGAGGCCGAATTCAAAGGACGTGCCCAGAAGCGCCGGCGCATCATGTCCGAGCTCGACCGCGAGCAGAGCCGCCTTCGTCGGGACGACTACGCCAATGTGGCGGCCAAGAAGCTCATGAACCATTCCGAGCTCGGCAAGCGACGCTACGATGATGTGTTCTACGATGAGGCGCTCCACGAGGTCCGCGAGCAAGAGCTGTTTGCCGAAAAGGAACGGAAGAAGGACATGCAGCGAAAGCGACGTCGCGAGAAGTCCATGGCCGTCACGATTGAGATGAAGGAGGCCGCGCTCGCCAGGGCAAATGCGGCACTGGACGAGAACGAGCGTCAAAGGCATCTCCGCGATGCCGCCCGAGCCGACAAGAAGGCAGAGCAGACCAAGCTCATCTTGCAAAAGGGCATCAAGGGCCCGGCCCGAAACATTGAGCTCAACCTCGAAGGCGGCACCATGTCCAGCTTCCTCGCGTCGGACGCGGATACTCCCAAGGCTAAGGGCAAGGGCAAGGGATCTCGTCCCAAGAAATCCAAGGAGCAGAAGCAAGCCGAGAAGGACTCTGCCGAGGCTGCCCAGGCCGCTCTGGACGCGGGCAAGGAGTTGCCAGGAAAGGAAGAAGGCAAGGTCCGCATCAAGATCAAAGGCCGATCCAAGGACAAGGACAGGTCCGACATCGAAAAGGCCAAAAAGGACCCAGAGCAGGAGAAGAAGGACGAGGCCGCCGAGCTGGAGAAGCGATTTACCTCCAAGGGCTACAATCAAATCTATGAGCAGATTTGGCGCGACATGGCTCGCAAGGACGTCAACAAGACGTTCAAGATGGCCGTCGACTCCTTCGCAACCAAGAGCTCGAATCTGAAGAAGACGGCCATTCTGGCCTCCAAGGAAGCCAAACGTTGGCAGCTTCGGACCAACAAAGGCACCAAGGATCTTCAGGCCCGCGCCAAGCGTGTCATGCGTGACATGATGGGCTTCTGGAAGCGTAATGAACGCGAGGAAAGAGACCTGCGCAAGGCTGCCGAGAAGCAGGAGATTGAAAACGCCCGCCGCGAGGAGGCCGATCGCGAAGCCGCCCGCCAGAAGAGGAAGCTCAACTTCCTTATCTCCCAGACGGAGCTCTATTCGCACTTCATTGGCAAGAAGATCAAGACGGACGAAGTCGAACGAAGCACCGATCACCCAGATGAGGTTAGGGACACCGAGGAGATCAACCGAGACAGGCTTGATATTGCGGAGCCTGTTGGACAGCTTGGTCCCAAGGTCACGAACTTCGAGAACCTCGACTTCGACAATGAAGACGAGTCCCAGCTTCGAGCTGCGGCTGCGGCGAATGCCCAGAGCGCCATCGCCGAGGCTCAGAAGAAGGCCCGTGACTTCAACAACCAGGGTCTCGACATGGACGAGGAGGGTGAAATGAACTTCCAGAACCCGACTGGCCTGGGCGATGTGGAGATTGAACAACCCAAGCTCATCAACACCCAGCTCAAGGAGTACCAGCTCAAGGGCCTCAACTGGCTGGTCAACTTGTACGAGCAAGGCATCAACGGAATTCTGGCTGACGAAATGGGTCTCGGAAAGACCGTTCAGTCCATCTCCGTCATGGCGTATCTTGCCGAGAAGCATGACATCTGGGGCCCCTTCCTAGTCGTCGCGCCGGCCTCGACGCTGCACAATTGGCAGCAGGAAATCGCCAAGTTTGTGCCAGAGTTCAAGATCCTCCCTTACTGGGGCAGCGCAGGCGACCGAAAGGTGCTGCGCAAGTTCTGGGACAGGAAGCACTCGACATATCGAAAGGACGCAGCATTCCACGTGTGCGTCACGTCGTACCAGCTCGTCGTGTCCGATGTCGCCTACTTCCAGAAGATGCGCTGGCAGTACATGATTCTCGATGAGGCGCAAGCCATCAAGAGCTCCTCGAGTTCCCGATGGAAGTCGTTGCTTGGTTTCCACTGCCGAAACAGACTGCTTCTCACCGGCACGCCCATCCAAAACAACATGCAGGAGCTGTGGGCGTTGCTCCACTTCATCATGCCTTCTCTCTTCGACTCGCACGATGAGTTCAGCGAGTGGTTCTCCAAGGATATCGAGTCGCACGCCCAGAGCAATACGAAGCTCAACGAGGACCAGCTCAAGCGCTTGCATATGATTCTCAAGCCGTTCATGCTTCGTCGCGTGAAGAAGCACGTGCAGAAGGAGCTTGGTGACAAGATTGAGCTGGATGTTTTCTGTAACCTCACGTACCGACAGCGGGCTTACTACGGCAACTTGCGGAATCAAATCAACATCATGGACCTGGTCGAGAAGGCGACCATGGGCGACGAGCAAGACTCGGGGACGCTCATGAACCTGGTCATGCAGTTCCGGAAAGTCTGCAACCACCCCGATCTGTTCGAGCGTGCTGAAGTCACGTCTCCACTCTCGTGCGGCTACTTCGCCGAGACGGCTTCGTTTATCAGAGAAGGCAGCGTCATACCAGTGGCGTACTCGACCCGCAGCCTGATTAATTACGAGCTACCTTCGCTTGTCTGGACGCAGGGTGGCCGACTGAACAAGGCAAGCAGCGACAACCAGAAGGCTGGATGGCGGAACAAGGCGCTGGGCCATTTGATGAATGTTTGGACACCAGACAACATCCGTGAAAGCCTTGGAGGCTCCGATGCCTTTTCCTGGCTGCGCTTCTCGGATAGCAGTCCTGGAGACTTCTACAAGGCGACCCATCAGGACTTGTTCACTCGTGCCGTTACCGAATTGCAGAAGCGGGACAGACTGGGCCCCATGAGCGTTACCTATGACGGATCTGATGACAACAACTTTACGCCGGCACACGCGCTCTTCAAGATTCGAGCTTGGAAGAACCGCAAGCCTCTCGCAGAGATAACCCAGGAGGGCATTCTCGACAAGCTCATGAACGTTGCTCGCGAAGAGTACTGCGACTCTGGGCTTGGCCGGCTCGAGTTGGCTGGGAGACCTCATGCGTCTGCCCCTCCCGTGGACGTGTCATGCAACAGCGTTAGCGCGGTCATTGAACGGGAAAATGTCATGTTCAATGTTGGCATCCGCAGGGCCCTCTACGGTCCAGCGCAGTACGAAGAGAAGTCGCTCATCGAGAAGAAGGTTCCAGTGGAACTGTGGCCGACAAACAGCCTGCTTCCCACACCGGACAGCGAGAAGCTTAAGTTCACCAACATTGTCGTGCCGTCCATGCGACGCTTCGTCACCGACAGCGGCAAGCTTGCCAAGCTCGACGAGCTGCTCTTCCAACTCAAGAACGAGGGCCATCGTGTGCTGCTGTACTTCCAGATGACTCGCATGATTGATATGATGGAGGAGTATCTCACCTACCGGAACTACAAGTACTGCCGCCTGGACGGCTCGACCAAGCTGGAGGATCGACGTGACACTGTGCACGATTTCCAGACCCGCCCGGAGATTTTCATCTTCCTTTTGTCCACACGAGCAGGTGGCTTGGGCATTAACCTCACGTCGGCAGACACCGTCATCTTCTACGACTCGGATTGGAACCCGACAATCGACTCGCAAGCCATGGACCGAGCACACAGACTCGGCCAGACGAGGCAGGTCACCGTCTATCGCCTTATCACACGCGGGACCATTGAAGAGCGAATCCGGAAGCGAGCGCTGCAAAAGGAGGAAGTCCAACGCGTCGTCATCCAGGGTGGAGGCGCCAGTGTCGACTTCTCTGGTCGCCGGGCGCCAGAAAACCGCAACCGTGACATCGCTATGTGGCTGGCCGACGATGAGCAGGCAGAAGAGATTGAGCGCCGCGAGAAGGAGCTTCTCGAGTCCGGCGAGCTGGACAAGCAAAAGAAGAAGGGCGGTAGGCGCAGCAAGAAGGCGGAAGCCGCGGCCGCAGCCAGCTTGGATGATATGTATCACGAGGGTCAGTCCACCTGCTGCATGGATCACAAGACTTGAAGCTAACAGATCACAGGCGAAGGCAACTTTGATGACGGCAGCAAGGGTGGTGCATCCGGCACAGCAACACCCGCGGGCGTGGACAGTGATGCCCCCGGCAAAAAGGTCAGGATCAAGGGTGGCAAGAGAGCCAAGACGGCCAAGCAGCGCCTCGCCATCGCGGACGGCATGGTCGATATCTGAGCTCGGAGAACTTTATATGATTGGGACGACGAGGCGTGCAGTATTCGCTCACGCGGCTCGGTTGTATTAACATTCAGCGATGGAACACAGCAACGGGTAGGAGTGCATGGGCGCAATATTGGCTTTCACCCCGCAGCGGCGGGTGCAGTGTGCAGAATTTTGCGGGTGGCGGTTGCTTGCTTGCAGAAAAGGTGACGAAAGTGCCCTCTTTGGCGGTGG
This sequence comes from Albophoma yamanashiensis, assembly GCA_001600555.1. Lineage (NCBI taxonomy): Eukaryota > Fungi > Ascomycota > Sordariomycetes > Hypocreales > Ophiocordycipitaceae > Albophoma > Albophoma yamanashiensis. The sequence continues at coordinate 1,760,806 of BCKH01000003.1, forward strand.
CTCGAGTAGCACATTGTTGCGAAGAGATGCGCGCGAGTGTACCACTATTGATAGACGGATATAAAGTACTGTATCATGTTTTGACTTCTGCGTAGTTGGCTAGCCGTCCGTTGTCATGGTCTAGTTTTGAGAAGCCAGGCGAATCGAAGCCGCCGTTGTGAATACGTTCAGGCACACACCACAACAGCTTCAGCACGAAGCCTCTTCTTGGGTGTTGCTCCAACCTCGACACATCGCTGAACCACTGGAGCGCAGCCCAAGATTTGTGAGCGCCCGCTTATCGAGTTAGTACGTCAGAGGTGCACCTACTCGTCCCCAACTCGCGGCAGCTGTGGCTCAGGCACATGTTGTACCGAGTCGAACCGTGATGATTGCCGTGCACGCAACTGGTAAAGACTCTTCCAGGTGCTAACGGCTGGCATTGAGGGCTTCTCGGACTTGCACGGCTCTGGTCGCCAGCTAGAAGGTTCCAGCAGAAAACTTCATAACCCTCTGCACACAGTCGGTGGAACAATTTTGACCTTCGTTTGCACGACCATCGTGAAGAGTGAGGGTGCCACCACTCTCACGCTTCACCTCTTTTCGAAAGAGCCCCCCAGATTCTCACATTCTCTGTACACAGCTCTGGTCAATGCCTTGCCGATCTCTTTCGATTCCCTTCAGCTTCTCCTCACCGATCGTTCTTGACCAAAGCTTTGAGGCTTGAGTTTGGAGGGAATGCCCACGAAGCCTGCTTTCATAGATCATCATGTCCGGAACGATAAGCAATGAAGCCAACTGGCTTTTCGAAATGCCGCTGGAATACCTCGTCATGTACTCGCCCAACGATGGTGAATCGGGGACCTACGCCTGCCCCTTTGAGGGCTGCGACGGCGCCGTTTTCGTCACTATTCAGGAGTGCTACGAACACCACAGGGAATGGCACTCCTCGCCTTACTCGTGCCCAGAGTGTGGCGCCAACTTCTCTGCGTACACGGCTCTGTCAAGACACAAAAAGGCCAGCGGCCACCAGCGATGGGTGTGCCGAGATAATGACTGTGATTCAAAGGGCGTGGAGTTTGATACCCACATGAGCTACTACGCCCATGTCATTGCGTCGAGCGCACATTTACACTTCAGTGACGATATGTACCTCGAGAGCGGTGACGGCGAGAGAAGCAGCGATGTCTATATGGAGAGCGACGTCGACATGGATAGCGACACATCGGAAGAGCTCTCGGAGGGCCCATCTCTGGATGAGTTCACGTGCCGTGAGCCATGCTGCCCGGGATACATGAAACAACTGGCGACCGAGCGCGCATTGCAGGCGCACACGAACACCAAAGGCCACACCAACGCAGTCAAGGGAGGAGAAAGCCTTCTCCAGCAAGATTTGCCAGACTCGGAACTTCAAGCGAAACAGGAAGCCATGCGTGACTTCAGATGCGACGTCAAGGGTTGTCGTTCTTTCAAACGCCGTCTGTCTTCCAGCACTGCATACTTCAATCACATCGAGACAACAGGTCATCGGTTTCCGGAAGAAGACATCGATGTCATTGAAATCGAGGACGACTCAGACGCCGAGCTTTCCTGTGACGTCTTTGGCTGTCCCCAGTATGGCCGTCAGTTCTCGACTCATTACAGTTATCGACAGCACGTGCAGTCAAAGCTCCACCGCAGCGCGGCCAGGAACAGCCCAGGAACACCTTCGAGGATGATCAAGTCCTGGAAATTGCGGCGCGTGAAAGAAGAGCCTTCTACTGACGAGGTGGGGATTGACGAAAGGGCTCTGGACTTCTGGTCGGCTCCCAGACCGGCTGTCACGTCGACCCCCACGACGTCGCTCTTCGAGACGCCGAAACGCAGCACTTTTTCTGCCACGACACCGACGGACGCCACGACTCCGTACACACCCATTTCATCGCCGTTCGCGAGGGCGCGGCAGGAGTATCTCGAGCGGCGCAATCGTGAGCTCGAGGATGAGCTGCGGAGGGTGCATGCGCAGCTGGATTTGCTCAAACGCCAGGCGAGAAATGTGAGGGAAGAAACGGAAGGACATGGGGATGCTTGGTAGAACATGAACCGATGAATCCCAGACGCGTCCCTACTAGGCTGCGTAGGTTCCTGGCATTGTATATCTCTCTCGCAGAGATAATAGAAGCTCGACCACGTTAACAGAATTGTTTTACCAATGGTCTTTTTACTATTCTCGGTCGAGAGCTTACAGATGTATCAATCGAATGAGGTTACGAATTAAGGTTGATGGAAATGCCGTTCTCTGCCTATTGGCATACGCCAATCTTCTACATCTTCCCTCTTGCACAACTTAGCGCCGACGACGGTTCCTGATACTCCAACGCCTAGCCTTCGTAGGAATATGCCTTGACAATCTCAAAACTTGCTCAAATTGAGCTATAAATGCAGCTGTATTTGCTGTGATACAGAGCAGTTGATTCTTTGATTCGCAGCATTGACCCGTCGCTGGAAATACCGACAACACAGATTGGAAGGTAACGATTGTTGACTTGAAAGACGCCACGGCTGCTCTTAACCCCCTTGCTGTTCAACTAGCTGGCGTCATTAGTCAGTCCGTCTTTTTCGAATCATTCACGAAACTTCTTGGCAGTGAGATGATTCCGACCAAGCTGCGCGCGGGATGCAAGGCACTTTATGTGACAATTCTGAAACCACGAGGAACTTCAGGGATGAACGATCTTTTTATTTGAGACCTCTAGGCATTCGTTGCAGTTTTTAAAGTGAGTTCACCCACGCGGGGCGCGACTTAAATCTCGCGAGTAAATTGAAACCAAAGTGGAGTTCTCCATATCCGAGGCTGACATTCATCCCGCAGGCTGTGGGATACACCGAAGGGTTTGTGGGATGTCGTCAAACTGCGGCACGCAAACAAGGTTTTCGGCATAATTACGGGGATCATGACTAGTCATATCTGGATGGTGGTCTTACTCTTGGCCAACGAACCTGGGTCGCTACTCGTGTATCAACTGGGGAGAGGAGGTCACGGTGTCTTGGTAATCGATTCATTCATCGCCTTTTGTCGCGACTGAAGAGATGCACCGACACAAGGTCTGAGCAACATCGCCGCTGTTTCGCAGCATCTCATTGACATTGACTATACATTGGCTATCCTTTTGTTTTCAAATGCGGTTGGTTCCAAATTTGATGCCTTGATTTGAGAGAATTTCTCATTTTACGACGACCGCTTCGAACCGTCGGTAGAAGTTTTGTAACTCCCTCGTCAAAGCAACAAACGAGCCTCACAACAAGACCACCCGCTATGGCGGACATTATTCGAGACGCGCCGATCGGACAGATTATCCGTTGGTTCACCGGTAACCGCCGCCTCCAGTACCCAGAAGAAAAGCCGGACTTCAAGATCCCCGAGGCGTGGGCTCGCCCGCCAACAGCAGGCGATGCAGGCTCCCGAGCGAGTGTCGAGCAGAGGGATTTGCACCGTCAGAAAGACACAATCGACAACTTTGACTCGCCGATTCAAGAAAACTTCGATGGCTTCGTGGCTCCAGAGAATTTCGACTCCATACCGCTGGAGCTTCAGGGCGTCAGCCCGTACGAGGACGCCCTTCAGGTTGACTGGTATAAGGACGATCCTGACAATCCACATAATTGGTCTGGACGCAAGCGCGCTGTTGTGACAATCATAATCTGTCTTTATACATTCGTCGTCTACACCTCTTCAGCCATCTACACCAGCTCCACGGAGGGGGTGATGAAAGAGTTTGGCGTCAGCCAAGTGGAAGCTACCCTGGGACTATCGCTCTACGTTCTCGGGTACGGAGTTGGACCGTTGATCTTCTCTCCTCTTAGCGAGATCCCACTCATAGGACGAAATCCGGTTTATATTATCACGATGATCCTCTTCGTGCTCATTTCCATTCCCACGGCGTTTGCGCCAGACTTTACAAGCCTCGTCGTCTTGCGCTTTCTGCAAGGATTCTTTGGCTCGCCTTGCCTGGCTTCCGGGGGTGCTTCCCTCGGAGATATATACAGTCTATCATCCCTGCCGTACGCGATGCTGGCTTGGGTTTCCGCCTCATATTGTGGTCGTAAGTTTGACATGTCTCCCGCCAGGTTCGTTTTCACTGACAAGTTGGTGGCTCAGCGGCCCTTGGCCCCCTCCTCAGCGGCTTCTCCGTTCCCGCCAAGAACTGGCGCTGGTCGCTATTCGAGTCTATCTGGGCATCCACCCCCGTTTTGATATTGATGGTCTTGTTTCTCCCCGAGACAAGTTCCTCGACCATCTTATTACACCGAGCCCAGCGCCTGACCAATACCCTTGGCAAGCAGTTTGTCTCTCAATCCCAGATCGAGCAATCCAACATGAGATTTTCAGCGGTATTCCTCGATGCTCTCATCAAGCCAATTGAAATCACCTTCAAAGATCCCGCTGTGCTCTTTGTCCAGATATATACGGCCATCATCTATGGCATCTATTACTCATGTAAGTTCTCGATGAAGACATGTTCCGACTTGGCATGCCAACGCTAACTTGCAAACATCAGTCTTTGAAGCTTTCCCCCTCGTTTATCCCGTCTACTATGGAATGAGCCTCGGCCAGGTTGGCCTCGTCTTTCTCTGCATCCTGGTCGCCTGCTTGCTTGGTGTTGTCGGCTACATCACATGCCTCCACTTTCTGAATCGCCGCGGCATTTCAAGCCAGGAGCAGAGACTGCTTCCCGCCTTACCGGCATCTTTCGGTCCCACAATTGGCCTTTTTCTGTTTGCTTGGACAGCCCGCGCTTCCATCCACTGGATTGTTCCTACCATCGGCATTACGATCTACGGCGCAAACGTCTTCATCGTCTTCCAATGCTTGTTTATCTATATTCCTCTTAGCTATCCCCAGTACGCTGCCAGTCTGTTTGCCGCGAATGATTTCTTCCGCAGCGCTCTCGCCTGTGGGAGCGTGTTGTTCGCGCACCCACTCTTTGGCAATCTTGGCGTCTCGCGGGGAGTTAGTGTCTTGGGCGGGCTGAGCTTCATCGGGATTGCTGGCATTTGGCTCCTGTACTTTTATGGCGCTAGGCTGCGTGCGATGAGTAAATTTGCGGTGTCGGGCTGATTGACTCGAGCAGGGCGGTCTACATGGAGGGGTCTGAAGGGAATATACATGTAAGTTTAACACGGCGATGGCAGACCACAGAACTTGACTTTGTTGCGGCAGGTACCGCAATGATTCAAGACTGAAGTTCGTTGAAATTGATTTAGCAAATGCATGGCTACGAGCCGCTATTCAACGTCGCATAGGAGTAGGCCTTTGATTCAGAAGGAAAGGTGCCATTGGCTGCCCAAAGATTAACAAGAAGCTGCATAGGCTCCATATCTCGAGGCGTGAGCAAGTCCAGAGTTGTGGCAGTGAGAAGGAAATGGCTGAAGCAGCTATTAAGCTGCTTTTCCAGATTGAGATGGTAAAATGGCTCCACAAAATGGTCCCAGTAGAGATGAGCGTACACGCGGAACATCTGAACAAACATCGACTGGCAAACCTCAGCCAATTCCTTGGGGAAGCCGCTTCGTCTGCCGGTCCAGTCATCCGAACCCGTCGGGAGAACATTGATGGCGATTGAAGCGTTGTGCGCGAAGGACACGGTTTGAGGATCCGTGGGGAAAAGGTCCTCACTATCAATCTTATCCGACATCCAGCGGTGCATGCGTGTTATGTACTCATGCGCTGAAACCTCTTCAGGTTGAAGAAGCTCATTGAGCCACGTGTATGAGTGACTACATTCTTAGGGGTGAGAACGGTACCAACGAGATGACGGGGACGGATGCGACTCACAGTCCAGCGGACATTTTTGAACAAGAGCATATTGCGGTGCCGTCGTCCTCCCTCTCAAGGATGATACGGATAAAGTTCCACAGGACGCGATATTGCTCGACAGCTGAATGTGTCAAGATACGGAAGTAGGCGGTACGGAAGCTCATGCGTGATCTAGCTTACTCTGATGCGCCATCCATTCTCCGTCTTCAACAGTCCTCGGCTTGGTGCTCAGAGTCATGAAGTTGCCCTTGACAATGTGTTTCGCGTAGTCAGGGTTGAGCCACAGGGGGAGTGGTTGAGACGTTTGCGGAAGAGAGCTTGACTCCGCGGATGGCGCCATGTTGACCAACGAAGACTTGAGGAGAACCCGACAGCTGGCCCGCGCTTTGCGGTGAGCTGCCCAATCACCGCTAATGGTAAGACTTGAACGGTGTTTACGGTTATTCGAAGCCTCTTTAGGGCAGAACTCTCAGCATCAGATACTTTGCGAAGTCCTTTGAGTCTGCACACGATTGTCGAGATTGCGGATAGCTGTTGATGAACAGACGCGGTCAGCGAAGCGGTGCCACGCGACGCATTCCAACCACGCCCGCGACAATGGCAGGTTAAGAGGGTACGAGTTGGTCACGAAATCAGGATCGGAGCATAACAATGGCCGGCTGCATGGCCGGCTAAACCATATGCCGGACCCGAATTCATGCAGTGGCTGTTGTTGGTAGCGCACCTGCTTGTTGGTGAAGGTTCCAATGAGATCACCTCCGCGAGGGCCCCAGACGCGACGAGGCCACGACTACATACACGCACGTATTGAATACATGTCGATGATGCTCCGAAACCCCCTGCGCAAAGCTTTCCTGTGCTGCTCACTACCTCTCAAATAAAGACTCCTTGATTAATAGTCAAGGTACCGGCTTCCAGATTGGTACCTGTGATTGATGTCTCATGGCGACGTGGCAACATTGAACGTTGGCTACAGAAGTCGTGATTTGGGGAAGGGGAAGGGGGCAAACGAATGAAATGCAAACAAACGCATCCACCTTCTGCACCTCGCTATACTATTGTTTTCCCGCGGCATCTATCAATACTTTGAGCCATCATTTGGGTGACTATTGGGAGCCTATCTGGTCGAAGCATCATCTGGTTTGAAGTTCGACATCCAGCCTGAACCGCGCCCTGTAATGATTAGCCCCATCAATTCTTCTCGGTCTCGCCGAGTCTCAGCCATGGGCAAGGCACACAGTCCTGTTTCACGGCTCCAGTTCAAGCTAAGCCCCCAGGCCCCTCAATTAATGGAAGGTAATAATAGTGTGCAGGGCCCATGTGGATATCGAGTGGGATCACCGACGGCCCGCGTCAGGTTCAGCCAGGCCATCAAGTAGCAATCGCATCCATGACTTACAAATATCGAGAGACCGTCGGCGTCTCGAGTCAGCGTCCTGACTCAAATTCACCGTTCAATTCCCACCAACGGCACGAATCAACGCCGGCCCGAAGCTGCTTGTGTCGAGTTTACAGTTTTTGACATGGCTTGGCGCAACATGACTGCCTCAGTCTTGGGCGCCTTCCAGCATGGATGGCCGCGCTACCTTGGCAGCAGAAGGGTCAAGGAGTTCGCCAGCCCAGCGTAAATAGCCCATGGAGCCATTGTGCCAACCCTGATTATGAATGAGCTGAGAACTCCTCGGAAGACAATCATTCACACCTTTGTTGTATGCTATCTTAAATCGACCTCATCTCTAGCCCCCGAAGCAGAAGCGCCTGTCGTTCAAATCTGCCGTTGCTTGCCAAACTGACGTTGACGAAACTGTTCATTGCCACTGGGTCAGTATCTCCTTTGCGACGGCAGAATTCAACTGATCACCATGTGCGGCTTCTTGGCGAGCTGTACTTGCCCTCGCGCGGTTGGCAACATTGACATCCGCGGCCATGTCAGTCGCAGCTTAAACCGCAGCATCGCCAGTGACAAGACTAAGCCTAAACCGCATACGAACGATTATACAAACGTCTTCAAGGATCTGGGTTCACACGGTATCAATGGCCGCGGTGGTCTTGATACTGGAAACGCAAATGCATATGGCGATGAAAAGAACCGTGAGGGTGCATCTGCAATCGCAAGTTCCTCCATCGATTCACTGAAATGTACCTGCGTCATGAACGATAGCAACATTTTCCACCAGAACGGTTTCATTGGCCATCAAGCCAATGGCTATACCGTTACTAATGGCAAATCACTTGCCAGCGAGTCGGAACGGGAGGAGCTAGCCGAAAACCTCCAAGCAGGCATCGACGCCATCAAACATCGAGGCCCTGATGGGTCTCGCGTCTGGGTGAGCCACGACGGTCGAGTTGGCTTTGCCCATTGCCGGCTGTCCATCAACGACCTTTCTCCCAGTGGGTTCCAGCCTCTGCACAGCGACGACGGCTTAATCCACGCGGTTGTGAACGGCGAAATTTACGACCACGACCGCTTGCGCAAGCTCTGCACTGCAGAACACGGATATACATTTTGCAGCAAAAGTGACAGCGAGCTTGTCATTGCATTATACAAGATTTATGGTGCCCCAGGGCTGTTCGAGCACCTCCGAGGCGAATTTGCCTTCGTACTGTTCGATGAGAGAGGGGGCACTTCGAGAATTATCGCTAGTCGTGATCGGTTCGGCATTAAGCCGCTCTTGTGGACCGTTCTTGACGACAAGGTTCTCTTCTCAGCAGAGGCAAAAGCATTCTTGCCTATGGGCTGGAAGCCAGAGTGGGATGTTCGTGGTATAACAGACTGTGGCTGGTTACTGGACGACCGAACCGTCTTCAAGGGCGTAAGGAAGCTCATGCCTGGGCATTGGATGGAGATAACCCAAAAGCGCGGCGTGGTGATCCACCAGTATTGGGATGCGGAGTACCCAGACAAGGTTGGCTATCTTCGACTTCTTGGCCACTGATGAATGAGTGCTGACTGAACATAAGACGATACCCGATCCCCGGAGTGAAGAGGAGATGGTCATTGGAGTGCGCGAACGGCTTGTAGAGGCGATCCGATTGCGACTACGGGCAGATGTTCCCGTTGGGATCTATCTCTCAGGTGGTATCGATTCGTCTGCCGTAGCAGGCATTGTGACGGACTTGGCTCGGAAGGAGGGCGTTAAAATCGGCAGCGAGAAGGCGACGAGAGTTGCTTGTTTCAGCGTTCGGTTCGGGGAAGACGCGGGATATGATGAGACTGGTAATAATTCTCCATTTCCGCAATCAAGAACAAATTCATTGACGTGTTCTTCCAGCAATTGCCGAACGGACGGCGAAGTGGCTCGGCGTTGAGAGCTACAAACTCAACATGGATGAGGACAAATTAGCCCACAACTTCGCCGACGCTGCTTACCATTGCGAGCACCATCACTTTGACCTCAACGCCGTCGGAAAATTTGCCCTCTCCGACTTCACCCGAAAGCACGGCATAAAGGTTGTCATTACCGGCGAGGGCTCGGACGAACACTTTTGTGGCTACCCCAGCTTTGCTGCCGAGTTCCTACGCGAGGCCGACCAGGCCATGCCGGAGTCCGTGTTGGCGCGAGACGCAGCACTCAGAGAGAGCTTGTTCAAGAATGCGCACGCTGAGACAAACTCCGTGTGGCGCTCGCAGACAGCGACGGAAGATTCTATCTTGGCTGACGTCAACGGAAGCAGCATGCCAGACAGTCTTCTTGGCTGGCAGCCTCCGAAGGGAGTATACGAGAACTGGATACACGACCAGTACCAGGACAATTGGGACAATCGCGAAACGGTCATGGCTGCCCACTCCCATGAGATACGAGAGAAGATACGCGTCAAGTGGCAAGCCGCGCACTCGGCAATGTATTTGTGGAACAAGAGCACCATGATCAACGTTATATTGGCGTGCCTGGGTGACCGTACGGAGATGGCTCATTCTATCGAAGGGCGCACTCCCTTCCTGGACCACAAATTGACCGAGTACATCAATGGTCTGCCGCCGAGTGTCAAGGTCAGGTATGCGCCGCTCGACGAGAGCCGCAATGGCCAGCCCGTCGCCTCAGCTTTGCGCTCTCTCACGGAGAAGTGGATTCTGCGGGAGGCGGCGCGCCCATATGTCACCGAGGAGCTATACAACCGCAGGAAGGTTACTTTCTGGGCACCGACGCGGTGGTCCCGCAACGGTCGGTTGCACAACATGTTCAGGGCGCTGCTGACGCGAGAGGCGGTGGTGAATCTCGGCTTCGTGAATTACGAGGCCGTGGAGAAAGCCATGGGGCAAGCCTTTGGCGAAACTGCAGATCCGGAATCCTTCCGAGTCGTTTGCTACACGGGAGGATGGGTGACACTGGCGCAGCGATTTGGCATCAAGAAGGCTTCCGTGGAAGATTTCAGTGTGGCGTGATTTCGTTATGAAGAACTGGAGTTCGGGATGCTGGGAGGCGATGCTACCCGTAGAATCTACGTGGAATACCAGTTGGTTACCTCCCACGCATTGTCATTGACCTTTTGGGCAAATGAAATTGTCAACCCACGGCATTTTCAATGCATCCCCGGCATTATCAATGTATCCCCGGCATTACCAATGCATCCCCGGCATTCCTCGTGTGCGTCCGTATTTAAGTATGGTGCTAGCTCCGAAGACCCTTGCTGTAGCATGACTCGGTATGTCACTTCGGGAAATTTTTCGCCACTGACGCAAATGGGTCTCCATAACAGCTCGATCTGGCTGGTGTACCCCTTTCTTAGCCTCGCCAAGCCCGGCAATTGCGGACCCTATCCGTCTTAGTATGTGCCGTATTCGTATAAACCGCAGATCTCATGACGATGGAGGTTAGACGTCAGAATGAAGGACTTGGTTGTCGGCCTTGTTTTGATGAAGCAGCATTCATTCCGTGGCTGAGCTGCTACGGCTGAGCCCAAAATTGGGCACTCCGTGGCCGCTGCTTGACATTCAGAAGTCTTGAGGTCTCTGTGGCCCAGCGGTATAAAGATGCTTCGAATTGCTCTTTGTATCCTCTGCATCTCTTGAAATATCTACCGGTAAGACAGTGGATACCAACTCAATTCAATATGCTTTCCTTCTTCTTGCTTGGGGCTCTAGCCTCCCGGGCTATTGCGGCCCCAGCCAACACCGGGATCAAAAACTGGATTTACTCGTCTAACATCACTAACGAGACACTCGCTCTACTGGACAGGCCCGACATTGTAGGCGTCCAAGCTCTATATCTATGGGCGGCTCTCGAGCCCAACAAAGACGAGTATGACTTTTCAAGCATCAAGGACGACCTCAACCTTGTGCAGGCCAAGGGCAAACAGCTCTGGGTTCAGCTGCAGGATCGCACCTTTGTCAACGAGAATATCCCGGTGCCGGAGTATATGCGTCAGCCCATCTACACCAACGGGAGTGTCCCACAGTGCGGCGCCCCTGACTGCGACCAGGGCTTTCGACCCGAAGGCTGGATTACCGTACACTGGAACGAGCACGTGCGTGAGCGATTCCAAGCCTTGTTGAAGGCAATGTCGAGCGAGCTGGACGGCGCTATCTACGGCATGAACCTAGCAGAGACGTCCATTGACCCTGAAGAGAACAAGAACAACTATACCTGCCAGGGCTACTTTGACGGCGAGCTAGACAACGCCAAATACGCCGCTAGCGTCTTCAAAAAGTCTTACGTCGTTCAATACGTCAACTTCTGGCCTTGTGGATGGGGCAACGAGAACAACTACCTATCAAAATCGTTTGAGTTCTACGCCGACAACGGTGTTGGCATCGGCGGACCAGATCTCATTCCCTACAGGCCGGGGCAGGAGCACAATTCTTATCCCTACTTGACCGAGTATAGCACCAAGGTTCCCATCAGCGTCATTGCTGTCCAGGAACCTGACTTGGAAGCCATCAACCCGAACACCTCGAAGCCATTTACGAAGCAGGAATTCACGGACTACGCAGTCAATGTTCTTAAGTCGCAAGTCATATTCTGGGCGGAGAGCACTCCTTGGCTTCAAGGCAGCCCGAAATAGATGGAATGGCAACCCCAAGGCATGGGCATTAGAGTCCTCATCACCAATACATTGACAGGCACAGTATACTAAGGATTTTACTATGTAGTATTATCTACAGAAAAGAATATAGACTCTTCAACAAGTCAACACACCCCCCGCTTTGGTGGTCCTGCATAGTATTGAGTCAAAGTACGAGTAGTCTCCCAGTTCAAATCGCATTTGTGTTCCCAACTGTACAAGATCATTTACGCAATGGCTTTCCCAGATATCTCGCCGCTCTCATTTCCTCTGGCGAGAAGCACCGATAATTCTCGGAAGCACCTATGTGTTTATATTGTACAAAGTCATTGTATTCGTATGATCCAAATTTATAAAGACGTGGACCTACCTCCTCCTCCATCAATTCCTGGTATTGATCCCCTGGCTCCAGCCACGCGTTCGGAAACCTCTCGTTGAACGACATCCCTTGTTTTTCTTTTGGCTAATTAGCCTGTATATTCTCGTTATTGTCTACCCCAATCATCTCTACTTCACCAACAGTAAGTCATACGTACCTTTTGACGATACAGAACCACCGGCAGGGTCACCGGAAGAATTACTGGAAGCCGTGGTCTGTGTCCCGCTGCTAGGAGTTTGCGTAAACAGGCCCGATCCAGACCCTGAGAAACCTGACGCTGGTTTGATGCCGAAAATCGAGCCCTTCCCAGAAGAAGTACTGGAGCCCGTGTTCCCCTTCTTCCCAGGTGACGGATCGCTTGAGAAAGAAAAGGCGGGTTGTAGCGTAGCCCTGCCCGCGTCCCCATGCTGGGCAACTGATGCCATCCCAGGTGACAGACCGCTTGAGAAAGAAAACGAGCTAGGCGTAGCCGGTTTTGGCGTAGACCCGCCCGCGGCTGCCAAATCATTTGAGATAGGAGTACTACCGAAATGACTACGAGTTGATGCTGACTTCCCACGCTTCTTGGCCGATGCGGTGGAATCTTCTGCAATTCCGCCTGCCACTGCCCTTGGAGCATTTGCAGCGAGTCCTGTGTTGTTTGGCGCCACCGTGGCGGGAGTGACCGGGCGCGCCGACGGAATGACTTGAGTGCCATTAGCATAGCCAGTTCAAGATTTGCCTGGAAACACGAACTCGACTTACCAGTAAAGCCTCTGGGCCTATACTTTCGGCACTGTTCAAGGCCCTCGCGAAGAATCGCGACCTCGGCCTCAAGATGGTCTCTGCGCGAATGCGCATCCTCCGACTCAGCAGCAAGCTCTTTGAGCTCCTCATTTGTCATTCGATTTACCTTTAGCGGCGTCAGAATGTCGGGTATGTCGGAAACAAGACAACCCTCTATTGCCAGGTTGACGACATTGTCGGTGAACGTACGCAAAGACATCTGCGGGGTGGGATTAGCTCAGCCGACAGCCGTACTCGTATAGGCGAGTCTCACTTCGTAGTATGTCTCCATCATATCAATGACAATTTCCGTGCCGAATTCTGAGCCAGGTGAGCTTCCTTCGTTTGCGACGACTGTCTGAACGATATCCCGGGTACGTTCCCTCCAAGTTTCGGGGGCATCCGGATGTCCCTGGAGCAGTCTATCCACTGCCGCCACGATTTGTTTGTTTGATCTCTGAAGTCTTGTCCGCTGAAACTCCACGTCCAACGGCATGGCGTATCCCCGCGTGTAAGGGCGCAGAAGTTCCTCTATTTTGGCCTCCAGCACCCGCTCCTTCTCCGCGAAGAAGCCATCCACACAGATCCGTAGAATGGCTTCGGTAGTTGGGCTTGCGTCGGGCGGGCCGATGACATATTTAAAGAGCTGGTCCACAAATGCCTTGGCCACGAGCGTGACCTGCTGGACGTGGAACTGAGCGATGTCCTTCCACGGTGCCGCTTGTTGTTGGAAAAGCTTCGTGACGAGCTCACGGTTTGGCAGCCCTGGAAGCTCTAGTCCCTGGTTTTGCGCGGCCTGTTCCTCTAGCTGTTTGTTAAGGGCATTCCTGGTCATCGGCATCGGGTCTGGAAACTCGTAAGGGTACGTCCCCAGGAACTGTTTGAGGAATTCTGGGGTAGTGGCTGGCTGCGGTTCGATGCCGTCGGGCGGAGCAATGACATGCGTGGAGCCTTTGGTCTTGAGGACAAGGTCGAACACGCGATTAAAGTTCCTAAGTAGAGCGCGAAGCTTGTTCTCCGTGGAGTCAAGGTCTCCGAAGAACGGGTCGTTGTAGCGCCCCTGGGTTCCATCACGCGCAAGGCGTTGGAATTCATCCGCAATCGTGAGGAGAAAGGTCCTCATTTCCTCTGGCTTTGACCTAGGTTGTCCAAGCCGGCCCAGCTCCGCCTGTCTCTCTCTCAGCTTGCTCTCAATGTCCCCGATGACGCCGTGTATGTTCTCTCGGATATGCTTGTACAGCACTGTGCTCAGTTTTCTCCGAAGACTCGCAATGCCACGATCCTCGGGGAAAAGCGTGGCCCACTCGCTCTCCTTGAAGAAAGCCTCCTCGATGGCATCGCGCTCATCTAAGCTCTCTTCATCCTCAGCTCTGTTTCGCAGCACATGCCATCCTAGCTTGAGTTTGTGGGTGCTCTCCTGGTTTTTGGCCAGCTGAATGTAGTTCCGCTCGTCCGAACTTCCAGGCCGGGTTTGGTCAGGCTTGGTGATAACGCCCAGAGTGCGCTCCCGCCGAGGGTCAATCTGCCTGACCACTCTGAGGGAGTAGTGATTCGCGAGCTGGTTACTTGCCGGGATGACGACCAAGATGATGCTATTTGTCTTTTTCATGTAGCTCTCGACGAGCTTGTCAACCGTTTCTCGTCCCTGCTCAGACTGCTGGTCTGTCTCGACGTGAAAGATGCCCGGGAGATCAACCAGAGTGAGAGGATACATGTTGGGGCCCTCAATCTCTAGCCGCAAGACATCCTTGGAGAAATCCTTGCCGGTGGCGGCGATACCCATACACTCTTTTGCTCTGGTGATGATGTCGGGCAGGTCAGTCTCATTGAAGTCGGTCTGCTGGAACGGCCTCGGTGCCTTTGAATTGTCGTCAAACCTGACGCTCACGTCTACCCGCGTCTTCCGCGCTTGTCGAAGCACGATCTCTGTTGCGAATCTCGTGCAAATGTCATTGTCCACTGGAAACCGTACGCGCGAGATGGCTTCGAGGACTGAGGACTTCCCCACAGATTGTCCGCCAACAACGATTATTTGGGGGAGATTGACGAGCTTGCCGACGCCGCAGGAGCTAAGCTTGTCCGTGATCTCATGGAGCGCTTTCGCTTCCGTGGTGTTGAGCTCATCCAGTACCGACGAGGACAGTTGGACGACCATGGTGTGCGACAAACTGCGCTGGGGGCTGAGGTAACTAAACGACGACTAAGGCTGAGACCAACCAACAAGGAATGTCTAAACCGGGAGACTGGAGCTGCGCACGGCCTCCTTAAGTACCTCAACCGTAGCGCGGGCATGTTGGTTCCTGCTCAAGGGGTTAATAAGAGTGGTAACAGGTCAGTGTGGCCTGGGGCTTACGCAACAACGTAATTGGCTCTTCTCCCAGGCTGCTGGGGATATATGCAGGTCATGCATGAGGCTAAGGCCGCGACGGGGCGACAGACAAACTCATAACCAACACATGTCGTCCCTCGGCGCAAGTCTGCGCCGGGAATCTCTCTTCGGTGGTGTTAATGTGACATGCACAACCAAAATTGCTGTAAATCACTGTCTTTGACTCACTGGTAGTAGTCTTTGTAGAACTTTTCAACATCTTGTGAAGAGACAACTGCGATTGTGAATATGGACGGCAAGCCCGGCTGGATTGCCTCTGATCGCTTCACGCGCACAGTCTCATAGGCCTGATTGACGGATCCTTCTACATGCTCGGAAATCCCACCCCAATACCCAAAGATGGGATGCGAAGCAATAACGTTTCTGATAGGCTTGTTATTGCGTTTACTTTCGGCAAGAGTATGCTTCAGGCTCGAATTGAAACCACTGGATCTGCTTCAAAATCTCCCAGGCCGGCATGATACTGTTGAGAAGGTTCATGCTCATCAACTGTCTGCCTAAAGTCATGAAGGACCAAGTCGCTGACGCTGATACCTCTGGCTGTCAGGTCGTTTAAGGATGCCATAATCTCCACTTCGGAGCGTTTGTAACTGACGTCGCTCTTGGGGCCTTACAAATGCGTTAACAGGCATTCAGTTTTATACGCAAACGTCTGAAGGAGGTCATACTGTATCTCAATCCATTGATCCATTGATCGGCCCAATCTCGCTCAAATCTATTGCCTATTATGCTCCTTTTTGGGCTACTTTTATCCACTTTGAGCCCAAAGATTGCTTGTGCTTCAGCAAGAGTGCTGGCAAGGGTCGCTTCGAAGTCAGTCCCGATGGCAAACAATGACTCGACCTAGGCCTGGCGCTTCACGTTCATTGCGAATCTTCGGAATATTAGTCAAAATTCTCATAACCTTGCCGCTTCGCAGCCACCAAAGGAACCATCATGGGCAGAGTGTCACACACAAGCCTTTATCATCATAGCCCCTTCATTGTTATCACCAAAAAACAGTCATGACATTTTCGAAGCCGCTAGTACTACGAGCGATGAGATGTTCCCCGCGAGAGTTCAGAAATGAGCAAAAGATTGCGGCGACATCGAGCTTGAGGTACATCCGGCCTTGACGAGGAGCCATCCAGGAGGTCGTATTTCGTGATATTCGAAACCACCTAAAGATACGGTAATACCGTGAACTTACAGTCACGCCAGAGAATTAAAGGGCGACTTCGTGGGCCGATCTTGATTTTCTCTAAGCCTTGGGTAATATACCTTAGAAATTGACCGCCAAATGGTTTCCCAAACATGACTTGCTCCATGTGTGGAATCTCCCCGCGAGCCTCCGCAACTAAGACGTCGACCATCCATGAATAATGCCAGACTATGAACCGCTATCAAGGAGCTGTGTGTGCAGATCAGGGTTCAGATCTTCCATGTAGTCGCTAATGTTCTATGACTTTTCATTGAGGAAATAGATGTCTGGCGTTCGCAATACAATACTATCAGACTTCGATCCTTCCCCCGTTGCGATCCATGGTTTTGTGGTATATTGCCTCAGTCTGATCTCAAATTGAATAGCCGTGGTGATCCGTATCTTGGCCTCAAACAGCAATCGAGCTCTAGTAGGGTCTTGCTGATGACGAGGCTTGAAAGAGTTTGTTTGGAAGGCATCAGGCCATCTTCTTTCCACTCATCAGAGCCAATTGACGCGGACGCGTGGCACAGCAGGACTTGCCAGCTGCCGGCCGCATGTTGTGCATCAACATCCAGAAGGCAGGTAACATTGAGCTCGAGGGTGGTGACCTTTGTCACCTGTCCGAGTGGTGGGTAGGGGGCGATTATCGTCGGCATTTTGCCCGTGGCTGTCGGCAACCTGGTCCTTCGTTCTGTACAGCAATATTTTCAAATTACCAGAGTACTGCACTTGAGGTAATGAATTGGAGACTGAATCTCGAAGCCGTTGAGGTGATGAAAATTCACCACGAACACGAACCAAAGGGGGTTGCTGGCACCAACAAGCCATCTCCTGTCTTCTATTCATTTGGGAAGGAGGCAACCCGACCCTGAAGTCTGTGCACATCTCTGCATTTATCGTGTATTCGTGCGTTGTTAGTTCCTCGTCAGGTGCGGCTTACTCAGTAGGCAAGCGATTGGTGAACTGCGTTCCTCGAAGGATTCCTGCGGTCTCTCCCAAACACAAAGCATCAGCATCAGCATCAACATCTGGAATTAGGAGTCGCGCCGCGATGCTTCCATAATATTCCAGGGAACAACTTGCAGCATATCAGCGCACTTGACACACGACAGTACCTGCACGGCTTGAGCGTGTCGCAGGGTAAACGCTGCGACACGTGATTATTGAACTTCGGACATCCAACCTTATGGACCACTGCGGGGGAATCTTCATTAAATAGCGTTTACCAGTATCCAGAGACTCGCATGCTCAGATGTCGCGGCCCCTTCCTTCATCAGAAGGGAACCGACATGGAGCCATTTCCATGTTTATGGTTAGCTATAGCCTTGAATGCATCTAATAATGCCTGCGAGGGTTCCTTTTGTACCGCACCCTCTGGAGCCTTCATCTTGCTCCATATCTTGTAGTCTATGCTATTTTGTTCCTGCCATTGAACCACGGCCTCGATATCTCTGCACTGATGCTGTATACTGAAATCGGGAACGGGAAGTCTATGGCCCTTGACCCAGTCTTTCACGACGTTAGCTTGTATTCAGCAATCAACTCAAGCGCACGCAGTACTTACTATGCGTTATTACGTCGAGACTCGCCGTACACATGATGTTTTGCAATAGAATTGACATGCAGTGACCCATGTGGTTAAAAAACATTTCAGTTTTTACGTCGCCCATGGATTCTGCGAAGTAATGTTCGTAGTAAATACCTCGTCGAAGGGCATTGAGGCAGTGGATCTGATGGAATACATCCAGAACCACCAGGTGTGCGTCGGACCCAAGATTCCATTCTTCTGGGGCTCTGACTGTTGTGGCAGGATCTTTGCCTATCGCAATCACATCCTCTGTGCTGATGACGATCATTTCGCTGTTCGCGACGCGTGCCCAGGCATCATCAACCTCGGGTCCAGGTGGTTGTCGATAGATGGAGTTCTTGTAATTGTCGTCATTGCCGAAATCGCCCTCAACCTGCAAACTGGAAATGGGTATCTCGAGTCCCAGGATATTCGAGGCTATATATCCGGTAAGTAAGTACATGTAACAATGCGCCGGAGTCCAAGTAAACGAATGTCGGACGCACCATTGCAATTGCATTCTTTCTGTGCATTCGAGAGTCTGAGGGAGATGAATAAGAATACCGAAGTGAACACTAGGATGATGGCATTGAGAAGCGTGAGCGCTTGGAGCCGCCTCTCTGTTCGAAATTTGGTCCAATTCAATTGATTAACCTCATCCTGCTCTGGGCTCTCCAGGACCTTGTACTGTTTGCTGCGAAACGCAAACATAATTGCCGATGGTGCAAGAAAAAGTCAGCTTCAAGATAGGATCATTATTTGGATATCCCACGAGGTCGTTTTGAGGTGAGGAAGCAAAAGGTCGGCGAGAGAAGAACCCGTGTAGCATTCGTTGTCAAATGCCGTGAGTGGTACCGTCTGACAGGCATGGTGTGACTACAACTCAGCTGCAGGAAAAAACCTGTACCTGAGACTTGTGGAAAAGCGTCCCCGCTCCGGATGGAAGGGCTCTAGCTGAGCTTACGCTGTACGAGTGCGTCTGCCAAATGGCCCAGAAATATATCAAGTGCAGGCCGAAATGCCGACGCGCATACCTTGGAATGTCGGCTTTCCCTATGTTAGGAAGGTAAGTATGCGGATTGGAATAATGCTGTAAGCTTATACGCAGCATACGAGCGACCTTCAGCGCAATTGCAATCCGAGACAGAACCAAGAGATAGTCACATGGCACTTTTGCCCCGCGGGTGCTACCTAGAACAGTGAACGCCGAAGTGGTGCGTAAGAGTACTCGCGGCTGAATCGCAATTCGTACGCCAAGCTATATCAAGCATTCGCCGAGTTGAAACAGCCACTCCAAGTATTACGGCTTGACATTAGGCAAAAATGCCTCTCTCTAGGAAAGAGATATCTCCGATGCTGCTTTATCGCGTATTTACGAAAGTGCTGACGTGGCGGGGTCCATGATCGATATCGGAGAATGGAAACAGCTTCATTGCTAATGGACTTCCAAATCCAGCTCTGCACAATGTGTTCGATTGCCCAAGTTGTGGCTGCAAAAAATATGGACGTAGACGTGGCATCTCCAGGAAACCTCGTAGATGATACATACGACATTGGAGTAAATCGATTCAGAGTACCAGTTTCTGTCCAAGTGCCTTGTCTTCGCTGTAGCTGGCCATATTTCGGCCAAGCCATGTATTCCTCATGGACATTATATGCTGTGCAACCTATATATGGAGTAAAACTTGGCTCGTATTAGGGTCGCCTATCAGCACGCCTGCTTACCAAGTGCTGAGTTTACGGAGTACTGTTTACTCAATTCCAGCGTCTCGGTCCTGACCAACACGTATGGATTAGGCGCACATCAATACGGAAAGGACCGCTCCACGATGCCAAGTACCAATTGGCCAAACTTGTGGTAGTGCATGGTTCCCGAAAGTCTGTCGTAAATTTGCTTTTTCTGACATACATCAGCATTTTCTACGCCGGGCCATGCTCCTATTCCCGACCCGAAGTAGCCATAGGAGGCACTCAATTACTGGATAGTCGGAGTTCGATCAAGTAGGACTCAAATACTGAAGAGAAATACATTTTGCTTGATACCAATTTTCTATGTATGAATGAGGCAGAATCACCACGCTAATTCCCGCATCCTTGATCAAAAGCCCCGCAATGGCCGAGCTCCTCAGGCTTCTCAGGGCTGTAGATGATCTTGCTGTAGTCGTGCTCATTCGCCCACTGGCGAATGCTCTCAAAGCTCCTGCATGTACGAACAGTACTTCCGTATATCTTGTTATCGTGCGACGCCTCGGACCACTGCCACACCACAGGGCTGATATCTGAATGACACTGGATCGCCTGTCTGAGGCTATCAATGCAATGAGACAGATGTGGGGGATCGAGTGGTCCGCCGTGGCGATGATCGTCATCCAAGAGATGAAGTGGTGTATTGAGAGGGTTATGTGTGCTATTCCACATTTGAAAATGGAAGTAGTTCAAACCCCTACGCAGCATATTCTGCGAAAAATGTTTTCTCAGTACATGTACTGGCATTGGTCACAAACCTGGCTCATTGAACGGACTTACCAAGCAATGAAGGTCGTGGAAAACACTGAGGCCTATAGCGAAGCTGTTGGGCATATCTGGATGCACCGGAATTGTCTTGTTAGGAAGCAATTTTGCCTGTTCCCTTGGAATTTGGAGTTCAACTGCAAAAGGTTTTATTAGGTGACCATAATCTTCTTCGAAATCAAATCTGTACGTACGGAGAAAAAGATCTTCCCAAAGCTTATCAACTTCT
This sequence comes from Albophoma yamanashiensis, assembly GCA_001600555.1. Classification (NCBI taxonomy): domain Eukaryota; kingdom Fungi; phylum Ascomycota; class Sordariomycetes; order Hypocreales; family Ophiocordycipitaceae; genus Albophoma; species Albophoma yamanashiensis. Next base: position 1,781,608 of record BCKH01000003.1, read on the forward strand.
GGTGACGGATCACCCTGATACTTTGATTTTCCCTTCCCAAAGGAGCTGCCGAACTTGACCACTTCGTACTTCAAGGCGTCTTGCGCAGGAGCTGATGATTGTTAGCCTGGAAATACGGTAAGGGCCATGATTCTTACAGTATAACGCTTGAGGGAATATAGGATTTGAAGGGCCCCGTCTTTGGTAGAGCGTGAATCCCCATCCAACCAATATGATGTTCAGCAGCAGAGACAGGGCAGTTATTAAGACAAACCAGACGCTGTATGGTCTTTTCCTGAACCTTTTGAGATTTTTCAGTCCCAGGTCGTCATGGCTGTAGTCTTCGAGCAATCGCTTCGAATCCATAAATTCAATGCTGCTATTCCGTGGTTCCGTTGGCTTGCACTCTGATTGTTCCATAGTGGATGGTTCTCAGCTTCTATGCCTTGGGAAAGCGTGCAGAGAAGAAGTCAAGTTGAAAAGACGAGGAAAGGTAACAAGGCGAGGACATGGAACAGATCGAAGGAGGGAATGGGCAGAAGACACTAATCCGACTCGACCCGGTAGCTCTTTTTGAGCTATGCATTCTTATTTCTCATACTGATAGTGTCATCCCCGCAAGCCTATAATGCGGGTAAAAAAATAGCCTAGAGCCCTAGACCGAATTCGGATGAGACCGAGATTCTAGTAAAGCTACACCACCGAATACCTGCTGCATGGAACCGAGACAAATGAAAAGGGCAGCTGTTGGTTATGCATGCAGTCAGCGTTACATTCTGTGGGTTTAGATAGTTGCGGTACATGTAGCATTTCGGCATGTGCTATTCCTGGCCTCGCCTTACATTTGATATGCCTGGCTTCGGCTTGTCATCTTCGTATCGCGTCTTCTGTTGGCCTTTTGCTTTGCTTAATGTTGATGACGAAGGCTATTACGTACTTGTGGTAGGATTCAAGCACCTACCTAGCTGCATAGAGCATCGGCATACTCTAGATTGAGAATAGATTCTCCTCACTGCTGTTGACTCATTGAGCTGTCAGGTTGATGTCTCGTAGGTAAAGCCCAGAGAAGGAAATATGGGGAGAAATTTCTCCATTATCAAGTAGAGAGTGTGGTGGTCGACTTGAGTCTGACTTCTTTGGCTTGTCTTGGCCATATAAGACTCTGACTCCCGCGCTGAGAATTATTATCGACGCTCTCGACTTCGTAACAATATCTCACATCATATCTTTTTCTCACTGTCCTCACTGTACTCATTGTCAGTACTGCTCCCATGCGTTAAAACATATGCATAAACACTAACTGTACTTAGATCACAATGAAGGCCACGCTTCTCCTGGCTGCGGCGGTAGCCCTGTCCTCCTCAGTTGTTGCGGCTCCAGCTCCGATGAATCCAGGTTCGTTGAGACCGCGCTGGAGATGGACTGACTGGTCTGATGCCGATAATACAGAGGAAATGGGTGCTAATAAGCGCAACGTCGGTGATGGAACCGTCGAGAAGCGTTGGAGGTGGAGGAGCTGGGAGGACGCCGTCCCCACTGCGGAGGGTGTTGAGGCACCCGCGGAGAAGATGGAGAAACGCTGGAGGTG